>VWYP01015562.1:0-20576 GCA_013400435.1 Pycnonotus jocosus
ACTTTGCTCTTTGGGTACCCATCGGAGAGGAGACAGGTTGTTTCAGCAGAAAGAATTCCAGTCCTGGGAAAATTTTCCATCGTTTGCTTGAGCGGCTGGGAATTCTGAGCCCCTTGGCTCTCCTGCCTGCCTGGGAGAGGAACTGGACCCAGCCCTGTCCCACCACTGCGGCTTTTTCTTCGGCACTGCTCTTTCCTGCTCCAGTAAGACCTGCCTTCCCCCCTGCCCTGCCTGGACACCCTGCTGTTCTCAGTCACCAGACCGTGCCATCCCTCTCTTCCCAGCTCCATGCAGCAGCCACTGAGACCACCGAGCCGTCAACTGTCCTTAGTTTTGGGAGGCAAGGTTTTTGGGATTCTTGGCACTACTGTTTAGTTGTTAACGCTGTAGCTATGTTCTTTTGTTGTTTTGTTTGTTGTACATACTAGTAAAGAGCTGTTATTTTTTATTCCCATAACTTTGCCTGAAAAAAAAGCCCCTTTAATTGCCTTTCTTGTCTAAATCATAATAATTTAGAAGGAGGGAATTTGAATTGTCCAGACACCTGTATTTCAAACCGAGACAGACATGTAGATTAATCTTATATTAATAGTGTTTTTAAAATGTTTATAAAAGTACTTGGGATTTTGGAAAGGCTAGCAGATAGAGAATATTAAATTTAAAATGGATTACCTTTAGACAATTACAATTGAGACTGTTGGCAGACAATTAGGTACTCTGAACTGCAGAGAAAAATCCAGGAACCAAAGATGAGAAACTTACAGTCCTCACTATGATAAAAACTTTTAAAACTCATTGCTTAATCTAAAATGTCCATGTTAATGAGTACAAAACAATAATTGGATCTTCTAATGCAGAGACAATGAAAACAACAACATAAACAAAAGTAATCCATCTTCCAAAGTATATGATTACCAAAAATGTCAGTGTTTGAAATTTCAATTTATCAGTGATTACACTTTGTCTCTCATTCATGTCCAAATAATGCAGAGAACCTGCTTACTGAGAAAATTATTAAAGTAAGTATGAAAACTTTATTCTAGCTAGTTTTCAACAGAAAGAACATACCACTGTAGTTTTTCTAAACTTAAAAAACACAGATTTTATAATTCAATCGTTCTCTTAGATGAATGGAAAATGAGACATGCAATATTCTGGTTTATAAATGTAGTTTTTCCCCCTATGCTAAGTAGTCCCCTGTTCTATGGATAAGATTCATAATTTTTTTATTATTCAGAAGTAGTCAGAGGTCTAGATCTATAAATCAGAGCATGTTGATCCATCACTTTATGGCTCCATCTATACTTGCTTTGACTCCCTTGTTGGCAGCACTGCACCATTGCCTTTCTGGCGTTCCATTGAGAGCTTCCATAAGGTGCAGGGAAAATTGTCTCTTCAATACAAAACTGATTGCAAAATAAAAATTATATAAAACCAGATGAATAATTTTTGACAAGAATCTCAGAAAGAGATTAAATGGTCCTTAGAACTAAAGCAGAATTGCAGTGCTCCTTGCATCACAGAAACTTCTGAGCCAGTTCTCTCTTATATTATCCTTCATCTTACCTTTCTGACTTCTATTTTCCGCTAGGCTGATGTGTGCTGTGTGAATTCTAAGGTGTTTGTGATATACTCATTAAAGTAAGACCTTTCAAAATATTAAAACCTTCTGAAAATCTCTCAATCTGAAATCTCCATACTGTCTCCCTTTCCAAACAGTCAGAAAGAAAGCTAGACAACAGATCATTGTCATTGCTTTGCCTGCCAAGCAAAGCCTGTATTAGTGTTTTAGTTCATAACAGGACTGAGGTCTTGAAGTAGTCATACCCATTTAATGTACATTGATTCAAATGTCAGATATGGACATAAAGACTGGATTTTGAATTTGGTTTCAATAATACAGAACCAGATAATGTTTTCTAAGAGCACAACTAATGAACCTCTCATTTAGTCCAGAGGAGTAAACAAAATACAATATAAACTAAACCCACCCAACATGTATATAGTGATGACCTCACCTCCATCTTCTGAAAAGCCATTCTATTGGGCTGAAGTAGATCACCTTGAAAATATTTTGAGGAAAAAGAATAATTTCAAATGGAATTTTAATTCAAAATTTCTACTGGTCAAAGATACTGTGGAATGATTTAGAGCAAAAGCATTATTTTCCTTCAGTTAAAAACACCTTTTCATAATGTATATGATATATTGGCATATAAAGAAAAGTTTTATTTTACACCTTACCATTTTAAGATGATCAGAGACAAAAATTGTCAGTTCACCTATTGGATAGTTTCAAGATGTGGAATAAATTATCAAATTATGTCAAACAGACATAACTCTCAGTTTTACTTTATCTGAAATCAAAGGCACTTACAAACTTTGAAACAAGGATGATCACATGAGCAAAAAACAAATCAAGATTTAATTTCTTCAGTAGTCTGTATTTTGCACAGGCAGCTAGTCAGCAAAGGGAAGGGAAGTTAATTAACAAGAATTATTCCCAGAGCTCCACATATATAATTAATGATGTAAGTATACACAGATACAAATGATGAAGAGGAATACTGAATTTCCCTATATGAAAAATGAGGGGTAAAACCCTTTAGTAACAGCAGTTTTGACAGACAGCATCCTACTTTGTAAGAGAAGCCCTTAATACTTTTGCGCCCAGGAGAAAATATACAATGCTCCATATAGGTTTTGGAAAGTTATTCTCACACACACACAGTTCAAAGAATGGCACTTAGAATAAGGTAATGCTTTTGAACATTAGTTTGTAATGTAATGTTCATGGAGGAAACCACAGGATA
The DNA here is from genome assembly GCA_013400435.1 of Pycnonotus jocosus. Taxonomy (NCBI): domain Eukaryota; kingdom Metazoa; phylum Chordata; class Aves; order Passeriformes; family Pycnonotidae; genus Pycnonotus; species Pycnonotus jocosus. The sequence continues at coordinate 2,814 of VWYP01015562.1, forward strand.
GTCATTTAATCTTGGATGGATATTGATCTGTATCTAGTGCTTGTCCACACACAGAATTCTACTCTCCTTCTTGATTTAAGTGTTGTATTAGGTAAAGATGGATGAGACATTTCATCTGAGATCCGGACACTCTTTGAATCACTTCCTATTCCCGGTAAAAAATCTGAAACAATGAGTCTCTCAATATATTTCTCATGGAGTACTTGGGTTTTTTCACTTCTGTAATAACTACACCAGAAGCATTACTTCTTTACTCTGAATAGCACAGTGTTTTAAATGAGCAGTCTTAGGTAAGTGGGTTTGCTAGCCTCCCGTGAACTAAGGTGTAAGCAGCCCTCATTCCAAATCAACTTTTCTTTCAAACAGCAGCAGAAAACCATTAACAGAGTAACAGCACTGATGTGATGCTCCATTACAAGTACCAAACTAAGATATAACCTCAATCATCTGAGCAGCTACTCAATCCAAAAGACCTAAAACGTATCTTTTCCAAAATGCGAGCAATTTTGAAAATGTAGGGAGGTTGTTGCTATTCAGCATCAAAATTGGCAGCATATTAAATAGTGCTAGTATTACAAATTCTTTCCAAATTGCAGGAAGAGAAATCTAAAATTTGTGATACTTACAGGTAACTGCCCATGAAGGTTGAATTAGAGAAGTGGAATAGAATGTGTCCCCAGAAAGGGATCATTGATAGCATTAATGCTGACATCATACAAAAGATCTGTAGCTTGAAATCTGGAGGTAAAAGAAAAGCCACTTATGCAGGAAATAAATATCTAAAAAGTGACATGAGAGCAATCTCTTCAGGAGAGTCATGTCATTAAGGTAACAGAAGTGACCTTGTAGAGTAACAGATGGATGAGAGGCTGACTTTACCTGTAGGTAGAATAGAAGGAAGACATGGAACTGCTGAGGCTCCAGCCTGCTCAGATTTGGTGCCTATATTTTGGCCAAAAGGCAAGAAAAAATCAGAAGAGAGAAAACTAGAGTAAGATTCCAAGGAAATGAAAATTGTCCCTTGTCAGTAGCAAACTGTGGCCAAGTAAAATCAGAGCTAGACATGAGGAATCTGTAAGTCAGAAAGCTTCAAAAAAATCACTACTTTATCCTTTCTATGCATTTTTATAGAAACTGGCTTTATTGAGATATTGTCAAAATTATTTTTTGACAATATAGCCTGCACAACAGAGATAGTATATGAAAATTAAAAGTAGGAGTTTTTAATTGAGATCGGCACAGTTTCAAAAGTGAAGGAATTTTAAAAGTATGAAATACAACCTAAATTCCTAAAGTTCAAACTTTGTAAATTCATTTCTGATATTACAGAAAGAAAATTTGCTAGGCAAATAAAAAATCTGTAGGAAGTATGTAACAAGAGCAATGTGTGAAGCATATGACAATTTTATATTCAGTCTGTAGTAAGGAACTTCATATTCATGGACGAAAGCTAAAAAAATTATATATTGTTGAAGCAATGTAGTATTCAGGCCACTCCAGAGGTGTTCAAGGTTTATTGGAAGATATCAGAGAGGAAGGTTTAACTATTTTGTAGGAGGTTATGGATGATTTGTATCAAATAAAGGACGTCCAGGTGAAATATAAGTATGTTTCCATCAAGAGCCAGGAGAGAAAATACCTTGCCTACAAATAATAATTTAAAAAAATAATCAGACACAATAAAGAGAAAGCTACACACAAAAAAAAAAAAAGTTATGTTGCTACCACATCTATTGAAAAACATGAATCACCTAGAGCTAGCTTCTCCACACAGGGGATGTACACTCTAGGAGTTTCCAAGTCCCATGTATCTCATAATTCCTTTTACACTAAATGAGTACTTCCTTTTAGGATATCTGCTTTATCCCTTTAAGCACAGCAGCAACATCCTTATGACAAGTTTGACACATCTCCCATGCCAGGACCTGAGGGAATGGCAAGAATCCGAGCCAGGAGTGGTTTAAGTTAGATATCAGGATAAGGTTCTTCAAATCAGAAAAGGGTTCTTCCCCAGAGGGTGGTTGGGCACTGGCACAGGCTCCCCAGGGAAATGGTCACTGCACCAACCTGACAGAGCTCAAGAAGAGTTTGGACAATGCTCTCGATGTGACCCTCGGCGTGTCCTGTGCAGGGCCAGGAGCTGGACTCAATTATCCTTGTGAGCCCCTTCTAACTCAGGATATTCTATAAGTTATTCACTGTAGCAAATATGCCAGAGTCTAAAAGAGAGGCCTTGCTGAACGGTTTAGGAATACAGTATTGTAGGGAAGATGTCAAGGTTGTCAAAAAATAGAATCAGGAAGAACCCATTCCTTATATTGAGTCTTTTTTACTTGCAGGAATGAAAATACTTTGAGAAAAAAAAATTCAAATGTATCCAGGCAGAATGAGGCCTTAATTTTCAAATACTGTAGAAAATTGTAAATGTACTAGTGTAATATATATGGTCATGTACAATACACATGAACAACGTGGGTACAATGTGGTTGAAACTCAAGCTGGTTATACCCAAAGAGGAAGAGGACTCTTGGTGGTATGTAAATCACAGCATATCAGGCCATATAAACACACTGCACTAGAGTTTGATGTAATAATCCATACATAATAAAGACCTTATATATTGGCTTATATGATTGCTGGATCAGAGTACAAGAATAAGAATTTCTTGAATGTCATAAACATGTCTTCCTAAATTTTACTAACTCTTTAAAGACCATGTATTGATCTGAGTTAGATGTTGCTTTGGCCTTCCACAGTAATAGTGTTATAGGCTGCTGTGCTATCATTTTCTTATATTTTTATAAACTTAACCCCATAGGAATAACAGAAGCTCTGTTAGGATAAAATTGCATTGAAAACATAGATTTTATTGGTCAAAATATCTCTTTTTTTTTTTCTTTAATAATGAGGAGTAGAAGAATATTCTATCTTTTCTATTATGTTGGTTTTGAATAAAGCAGCACAGGAGATTTTTATTTCAGTTTGAATGTTCAAAAATTCTAAAGTGGAGAAATCAGAACATAGTTATAGATATATTTTGAGCAGAAAAAGAGAAGGAGAGATGAAGTGGGATCATAAATCCTTGTCACTGTCTGGCATAGCCAGTTATTGGTGTAACAGTGGTGCAATGAAATGAAAGCATTTGAAAAACAGAGGGAAATGCACAATTTTACCAGTAGAAATTGTGAAGTACTACAAGATAATAGTGAAGGAAAGGTCAGAATGAGAAAAAAAAAGAAAGTCAGAAACTCTGTTACAGAAGTGGATCTGTATGAAACATGAGGGATCAACAATGCTAAAGGAGGTAGAAACAAACAATAGTAAGTATGAAATGGAGCTGAAAGAAAAGTAGGTGTTTACTTTGGTTCAGGCACTTTAGTTTGCCTTAAGACATTTAGCATTCTACTGTAATATAATGCATGACAGCAACAATAAAATAAAATGTCATCAACCCACATCAATTGACATAACCCAGTACAGCTGTTCTGTTAGCAATGATTCATACCTGTGCAGGGTGACTAAAAAATGAAAGGAGGAAAGTTCAATCTGCCTGTTACAGTATTCAAAAAGTATGAATTTCTACCCCGATTTCCTTACTTTCTCCACCCTCCCTCACATAGAAATTTTATTCCAAGGTTTGGTATCTTCAGGTAATCCAAATGTAATGAAATAAACAGAAAAAAAATATGCAAGAATGTGTTTTAATTGTGTACAATCTACATAGTAAGTATTTTTGTCAGGTATTTATAAATCTGCTTTCTCTGTGAATCCTTTTCTGATCATAAAGCTTATTCAAATACATTTATATAAGTAGAGTGGCTGTACTTCATTCAAAAGATGACTTCATCAAAGTGTAGTGTACACTCTGCTGCCCATTGCAACCTAGATGATGAAAAAGAACAAAAACTTTAGTGGCCTGGAACCAAGGAGGATTTTGTACCACAGACACGTTCTTAAGAATGTTATCTTTATTTCTCTTTATCAAGCTGTGAATAGATCAGATATATTTCTAAAATTTTGTAGACTATGCTTTCAGCTGTTTACAGCTTGAAGTTTAGATCTTGTTTAAAGATAACTGGTAACATATGTCCCTATATCAGTATTCTGTTGATATTCTCAGGGTTTGGGGGTTTTATTCTATTCTATTTTTATTTCTATTGTACAGTATTCTGAAGCTATTGTGACATGAGCACTTCTTAATACAAAAATGAACTTATATCAGAAGAAAGAAAGCCAAATTTTTTTTTGGGAAAAAAAGCCAAAATATTTTGCCCGTTTTCAAGCCACAGAACAAGAAGAGTAGTAGGCAATCCTATCATGTACATACACAAAAATTTTAAAATTATTTTTGCAAATTGAAATCATATTTTTGGCCACCCAGTGAAGTCTTTGGTATCCCTTAAAACTTAATTTTCAAAATTTACCAGCGGTTGTTTGGGGTTTTTTTGTTTGGTTTTTTTTCATTTCTATTGAAAAAAAAAGAAAACAAAATTCGCAGCTGTAGAGTCTTGTTTCTTTAAGCTGATTTCTTTTTGAGGAGAAAAAGAAAATTTCCTCATTAATAAATGGGAAGTCTTTGCAATATAATTTTTTAACCTTCCAATAAAAGTGCTACAAGCTGCATTTAGGGGATTATCTTATTTGCAAACGTTTCATATTTAAGTACAAATACATCAGTAATAAAAAGGTATCATATGAACAGAAAATTCTTTCTTTTTGAATATCCTTGACTACAAGACATCAGTTTAAGGGAGATTAATTTAGTGCATTTAAATTGTTCACATTATTTTCACTGAATGGACTTAATCTAAGAGAAAAGGAAAGAAAACTTTCAGTGTGATAGTGAAATAAAAGAGGAATACATATTGGAAGTAAACTGTTAAAACTGAAGACTTATAATAAAAAGAATAATAATACTTGAAAAAGTGTAGTCATGATGGATTTTCTGAGATATGAAATAATTTCCTTTTGAGTCAATCAGATCAAGATATGGATGCTCAGAGATTTGAAATATGATGGTTAAGACCTAAGGTGAAGGTCAGAAGTATGTCCAATCTTGAAGAAATTAAAAATAAAATAAAATTAAATTAAAACAAAAAAACCCAATCAGAAACAATGAGAAGTTAAGTACTGTTGATTTAATCGAACCTTATTTATTCCCAGTAAGGAGTAAGAAAGAAGACAAACTGATGCAAACTTAAAGCACTTTCATGTAAATTATTATGGAAATTAGTTGTAGCCCTCTGGTCCCTGAAAAGCTGACAGTGTGGCTTTTTGCATCATGGAGGTTGTAATCCATTGATCTAGGCAATGGGAGCAGACTACAGTTTAAGTGAAAGCCATAAAGAGCAATTTAAGAAATTAAAAGCAAACAAATTAGAAAAACAACAGCACCAGAAATGTCCTCTTGATACGCATATTTTTTCATTCATTTACTCATTATGCTCCTTAGTTGTTTCTAAAACACTCAAGTGATACTAGAGTTAGGTATTAGCTCTTCATTTTGTAACTGCTTTAGATCTTTGTATACTGACAGAAGTCTCTTATGAAGAAATTAGTCAGATTTTATCCTTACATTAAAGTATTTTGGCAAGACTATCTGCATACGTTTGTCTCTTTTTCCACCACAGTTGTTGTACCTTTTCTTAACCCTGCATAGAAAGCTGTTCCTGAACTATTGTTGGTTATGTTAACTGCATTCCTGCCCTTTACATTACCTTTATAAAAAAAAACCCTGAAAGAAAAATGTATATATATATTTGTCTCCTTCTTTTCTATATGCTTATAAAACACATTGTAAATCATTGAAAAGTATTTCTTACTGCAGTTTATCTCACCTCAACCTACTTCCTCCCTTATCCATGAGTGTGAAGGCACATGCTCCCTCATATGCCCATTTCCCAGCCAGTTAGTCACGAGGAAGCACATGAGACTGAACCAGAGCAGAAGAGAGGACAAGGATGGACATGTGAAGCTGGAATGAGTAACTGGAAAGGTGACAACCACCAGAACATGACACAAGTTGTTATGTCACTGATCCTACTACCTGAACCTGCCCCTACCTCTGAGATCCACCGCTGACAAAGCAAATATTCACAAAACATTCATTGTGAGTGCATGAATTTCGGTATGCGGGACATGAAACAGTGACTTTGTTATTGTGGTTATGGCAGTTACTATATGTGGCCCCCCTGGATGATTTGGCCTGAACTTCCTTATTGTACATTTATGTGAAGGAAAAGATATAGATAGTAATTTCCTGAGTCTTTGTCTTGTTAGATTCGGCCTTTCTATGACCAGAGAGTGATCCCTGAAAACGACTTCATCAACCAATTGGTTTCATTTCCTTCTCTTTCTGACTGAAAGAGTCAGCCTGTGCCAGATCTTGAACCTTCAAATGCAGAAGGACATTGCTGAAACCTTCTGATGTAGTTGTTTTATACAATTTTTCACAACTTTATTTTAAATAGTAGTCTTTTAAGGATCTTTTATATGTAGACCAAAAAAAAAAAAAAGACTAGGTGGAGCTTTTAATCCCTCACTAACTATCAATTAATGAATGATCAATTGGAGAGGAACCCTTACAAGTTTTCTCCTTGATAATGTGCATGAGAGATGTTGATGACACCATCCAAATATGAAAAATATATCTCCTCTCATTGCTCATCTCTTTTCTTCTTTGTGCTTTCCTGGTGTGTGGGTGGTGTTGACAAGCTCCAAATTTCACTGGTGTGCCTGCTGAAGGATATTCATGATTGCATAAAGCACTGTTTGAAAGGCTTCCAGAAAGAATGCGAAACAGCTGAGTTCTGTTACTCTGCCCCAGAATCAAAGGAGATGATGACACCTTTCTCAGCAAGACAGAAACATTTTCATCCCCAATATCAACTTGTTTAGGGGAGACATTATACTCCAGCAAAACTGATGATAGAACAGATGATGATAGAACATACTGTGACATTTATTTGCATGCCACATGGCTGTAAAACATGATTTTTGTTGCCTAAGTGCAAAGTGGCTTCACATAACAGATCAGACACCAGCATTCTCAGTATCTTCTTTACTAGGGGTGCCAGATGCATCTTGCACAGCCTCTGTGAAGATATGGTGAAATTTTCTATTCAGACCAGAAGTGTAAGGACCCAGTTTTCTCAGGAGCTATATGGTCAGATATCCACATAATCTGCACATAGAATAGCACTCTATGATATGTGCTTTCAAAACAAGGAATAATCTGAGTGTTGAGGAGTTTTAATAGGATGAAAGGAATGTAGATGTACACCAATGCCTTTGGATTTTGTTCCTCTTTTGATAAAGATTGATGAGCGGTTCCATTTCCTTGGTGTTCTGTGTGACATCACATGGGAATGTCTTTTTGAAAACATCAAAAGGGGAGATCAGGGACAAATGGTCCGTTCAGAAAGGGGCAATGGAACACAGGGCATGTAAAGACAAAAAAGATTACTGAGACAAGAGGAAGGTGAGATCGATGAGGAGACAACAAGCTGAGACACTAAGGAAATTGTGTGCAACAGCAAATATAAAAATGTATGAGACATGTTTTATGCCACATAAGAGGAGCTCCAAAATGTGGGCTGACATCCTGATGTGTTCAAAACTTGCTGTTAGCACATATGTGCTAGTATGTTCTGGAAGATTGTGCCCAATCACTGGTCAATTTTTTTCCTATTAAAGAAACTCCTGATTAGATCTTATTCTCTGTTTTCAGTCAAAGACAATCTGCTCACCTGCAAAAAGCCCATCCTTCATGAAGAGCAACCTAATAAGCAGACATTAAAATGGATCCACTCCAAAATCAGACTGCTCTAGAAATGCATTGACACCAAGCACAATAACAGCTAGAATTTTTGTCATACCAGGAAAATATTTACATAGAAGTAAATTATATACAGCAAAATATAGAAAAAGTCAAATGGCACATTTGTTACAACTGAAATTCATTGATGTAACTGGTCTTTCAAAATCTAAATGGAGAAATAAGTTTATGAAATACTAGCAAGTTTACTTTCTAACACAAATAAATAAGATGCCCTATAATTGGTCTGACTTATACACTTGTGGCAACTGATGCTCATTCACTCTGAGATCAAGCACGCTTACGTAAAATCTGAAAAAAAGTACTAGATGAGGAATATATTCAGGCAATGCTTAGACACTATTTGACTTAGAAACATTGGCTGAGATAAAACTCATATAGCGTACAATTAGTAAATGCAATTTTCCACAGCTTGATTTGTCACAAATAATAAATTTGCATAACTTCAAAAGAAGTCTTGCCTTGGAAGAAAGTACTTTAAAAACAATTTATATACTAGTTTTTCCTTTTAGTGATACAAGCAGATGAAATAAAATTTATTTAAAATCCACAAAGCAGTCTAAAAATCATGTTTAAAATACAGAAAAACTCCTCATTATAGTGAGCAATAGTAATTACCCTGTAAGTATGAATCACTATTAAAAAATAATTGATTCTTTTTGGTTTATGTCAAGTGTTGTTTTCTGGGGTTTTTTTTGTTTGGTTGTTTTTGTTTCTTTTTTTTCTCCTGGGGCCAATTGTGTTTATTGACAGTGTAGAAACTGAAATATCTTGGAAAGATGTGTAGTTTTTCTAGATGAAAAATAAAATATTGTTTACTTCTACATAAGCAAAATTTACTTTTTCTGCATTACTTCATATGGTAGTACTTTATACTTAAAAAAATATTCTTTACCTGAAACACAAGTTTTCCCATTACTTATGTATCTTATATCATGAAATTGGGCAGGGACTTTTGAAAGTGTAAATCTAATAGTGGTGGAAAAAAGGTTGAGGAATAAAATTCAAAGATAGTTTTATGAAATCTAGTTCAAATATAAACATTTTAAGGCATATAAATATCTAAAGGACAACAGTTTTTACTTCACATCATAGAAGCAGTGAGTGATTTGGGTTGTTGGGGAACTTAAAGATCATCTAGTTCCAACCCCTCTGCTGTGGGCAGACCAGTCCAAGTTCCTCAGAGCCCCATCCAACCTTGCCTTGGGACAGCCACAACTTTGGGCAACTCCTTCAACTGCCTCATCAACCTCTCAGTAAAGATTTTCTTCCTAATATCAAATCTAAGCCTACTTTCTTTCAGTTTGAAGCCATTCCCCCTTGTCCTGTCACTACCTACCCCTGAAAAGTCTCTCTCCACCTTTCTTGTAGATTTCCTTCAGGTAATTGAGAACAAGGCCAACAACTAGGTGACCTTGAAGCCTTTTCTTTTCCAGGTTAAGCAACCCAATTTCTCACAGCCTGTTTTCATAGGAGAGGTGCTCCATCCCTCTGAACATCTTCACAGCCTTCTTCTTGACCTATTTTAACAGTTCCATTTCTTTCTTGGGCTGAGGATGCAGCACCCCAAACAGGGTCTCACGAGAGCAGAGTAGAGGGGCAGAATCCCCTCCCTCAACCTGCTGGCCACTCTTTTGGTCCAGCTCTGGATGTAACTGGCTTCCTAGACTGTGAGCACACACTGTTGGCTTTTGTTCAGCTTTTCATCCACCAGAACACCCAAGTCCTTCTCTACAGGGCTGCTCTCAGTGAGTTCTCCCATTCTGTGTGCACATCTGGTATTGTCTAGAAGCAGGTGAACCACCTTGTAATTGGACTTGTTGGACCTCGTGAGACTCTCCTGAAGTAGCTGCTTTTGTTACCCCATTCATTTAATCTAGTTATTTTCTCTCGTTTGTGATTGATCTCTAAATTTGGGCTAGAGATAGCCCATTTCTGATTATACAATAGTAGTGAAGAAAACATCTGTTTGTTGAGGTTTTTTTAAGGAGTAAAAGAAAGGTTAAATGTATCAAACTTCAAATACCTTTGGTTTTCTTTTTGAGATTTGATATGACCATTTTTCAGCTCATCTCATGTTGGGTTCCCACCATGTATTTAGGAAAACAATGCATTCATCTTTCTTTTCCAAATGGTCACAATAAGGCTAAGGGAATTAGATTATAAATTAGGAAAAACAAAACAAAACAAAACAAAACAAAACAAAACAAAACAAAACAAAACAAAACAAAACAAAACAAAACAAAACAAAACAAAACAAAAACAAAACAACAACAAAAAAAAAAAAAAAAAACAAAAAAAAAAAACCAAACCACTTCCCATTACCTGGCAAAATCTTTTTATTTTCCTGAGAAAAATCTTGCAAATTAATTTCACTGCCAGCTTGAATGATTTTTTTATGCCTATGTCCAGATCATTTTTCTGAAGGCCTGGGAAAAACAGATGAGTTCACAAAATACTAAGGTACACAGGAGGCAGAGCTGGGTGCTCAAGCCTGTCTGATCTCTACCCACGAGATTTGCTATGATGCAGCTACCTAAGAAAGCCTTTATTGATGCATACTGTTACATCCTGTGTATTCTAGAAGAAAAAGAGAATAAATCAGAACATTTTGGTATCTGTATTTCTAAAAGAAGCCTGATACTTTTAACAGTCTTTGGAATGAAGTATATACAAAAATTTAAATAAAATGATATCTTCAATTTTTTAAATTGCTGTTCACTCTTTCACTAAGTTTCCTGTGAAAGCAACACTCAGAGATTTATCTCAGTAACACAATGATATTTTATTTACATGTTTATTAAATATGTCATTTCACAAAGATACTTCTCTCTAAATTTCTAGAGAAGAAGGCAGCCTATCTTGTAATTTACCCCCCTCAACATACGAGGTTGACAAGATTATTTATCTTTCCATGAAAAAAAAAAAAAAAGATGTAATATTCTGTGTGTAGTGTTGCCACCATTTGCAATGAATCATTTCAAATATTACCTAAAAAAACAGCAGAGACAGAAAAATGAAAGATTATGCAAAGTTTGGAGGGTACATGATATAGTGCAGAAGGCTCAGTATGCACAGTCCATCTCACCTGCACTGTTCTGCTTAGAATGAGATTATCCCTGCGAAGAATGCACTGCAATGTTATAAAACAGGAGCAGTAGCATTTTAGGGATGCATGTGATTTAAGTGTTTGGACTGTGATAATACGCTTAAAACTGTGCAACATCCAGGCTAGTCTGTGGCATTCTAAAATCCTCAGTGGCACAGTGCTGGTGTCAAACAGATCTGAGTAACTCACAGAAATTCTAAATATCATATATCCCACAGAAGTCTGCAAGACCTAGATAGACAATATCCATTATGTTTTGCCCATTCATTTTTGACAGAGTAATTTTACAGCAGAACTTGAATTCATTCATTTCAGAAAGTAGAAATAACAAAGTACAAAAATAGAAAGTCAAATTATTTTTCCATATGTTCAAGTAGAATGATCTTTAAAGGAAACATCAGTACTGACCTACAGAATATGAATAAACAGTCCCTTTTCCAGCAGGAACTAATATGTCTACTCAAAAGACTAGGGAAATATGTGTTTAAAGTCCATTTTATATACTTGTGTGTTTAAAATCTTAAAGACTTTTTTTTTCCTAAAGGAATAGTTTTAAAAAAAATTAATACTGAATTTAATGCTTAGAATAATCAATTTCCTTAAATTTTGGCTAGGTATATATCTTGACGTTCTAAAATATCCAAAGGNTTTAACCTAAAGGAATAGTTTAAAAAAAAAAATAATACTGAATTTAATGCTTAGAATAATCAATTTCCTTAAATTTTGGCTAGGTATATATCTTGACGTTCTAAAATATCCAAAGGATAAGATCCCGCAGTTTTAGATTCTCTTTGTGTGTCTTGATTTTGTAAAAATCAGACATTAACAGAAAACAGTCATACCATGAAAGGGGTGGAAAGTAAAAATTATCACCTGCAACACTGACAATGACTAGATGTCTTCTAAAACACCTATTTTTAACCCTTTTTTTCCAGGAACTTAGTGAGTTTTCTATTTTAATTCTTTTTAAACACAGAGATATGGATCCGGATAGCCAATATCCCAAGTATTTATTTTATTATGTGCTGTATTAGGAACCTACTCACATGAAGCCCATTTAAAAAACTTCTTCAAGTGTACTTGGTGTATGGACTGATATAAAATACAGTGAATGTAGACAGGCTATACTGAAAAGTACTGCATGAGTTGCTTATAAAGGACCACTTGTCTAGAAACTGATAAACTAAAATCAAAATCAGAAGCTGATATCTACTCTGACAAAGGAGTAATTTTTTTTTAATATGTATACCTAAAAGCATGAAACAAGAACTAATTTGGTTCTTTCTTCCAAAAAGTATAGATGCAGATATGCTTGAGGGAGAAAAAAATACACTGTTTTGGCAGAAAAGTGTGAAATATATTTCTGTGGCTCTTTAGAGGACTCCAAAAAGTATGTAAACTGTGCAAACGGACTTCCTCCTGTAGAAGAAAAGTGTATCTGGTATCATCTGATATGTGGGATATACGACAAAACAGAATCCATGGTAAGCTGTGTGTCAGAAAAGAATTTATCATTAATGAGTTGGTTTTAACATAAGATTTCATAGATTTAAATCAAATGTAAATAGACGGAGTGCTTTCCTTCCTATGTTTTCATGTGTTTCATAAATATACCAGCTTATGCATATTTTGATATCATAAGTGCTCTTACATGTCTGTAATCTTAATTTAGCTGAAATTAAAAGTTAATTACAGCCTAATAAAAATTGTTGACGATGTCTATTGGGAGATATGTTCTAGTGGAAGGTGTCCCTGCCCATTGCAGGTGGGTTGGTCTCAATAATTTTGAAGCTTGTTTGCAGCTCAAATCATTCTGTGCTGCTATATATTGAGTCTGTATAAGTATCACTGCCTATCTAGAATGTTTTCTAACCTTTTCACTATACAAAAGTGTTGCAAAGAAGAGAGAATAAGATTGTCTTAACCAACTCTACTTATCCTTTTGATATTATCATACAGTTGCTGCCTTGATAAACCCAGGGAAAACACTGCCTTTAACGTTGATTTTGGAGACAATTTTGACAATTCCATTTCTCTAAGGAATTTGCTATTTTCTTCCAAATGAGTAGCCATTTTTTCCTATAATAGGATTTCTGCCTTTTAGTTAAAATAGTCTTTTTTGTCTCCTCAAAGCTTACTTTATCAAAACTCCACCCTGTTGTTTGATGCAGAGCAGCTGTGATTCAAGACAAGACAGGAAAATGAAAAATTCCAATAAACCCATCTGGAAGTAAATTGAAGAGATTAATTAAAAGCAGGTTTTGGAAACAAGCAGGGCCTACATAAAGTGTGCAGACATGATCTGTGTGAACAGAAGTGCTTACAACATTGAGAACGTGAGCCAATTTGATATTACTTTATCTGAAGTGCTTGTTTCTGAAGGCTAGAAGTAAAAAAAGTGCAATAAAGAGGAAGCCTAGTCTTCTGCTCTTTTTTTGACAAAAGTTAACGCTCTTAATTTCTTCACTACATTCTTTGTAAATTTTTATGAAAGCAGGTAATCATATATTTTTTCAGATTAATGAATCTGAAGTGACAATAATGCAAATTATGTTTTACCTGTATTTCTGAATTATTTTTATTTAATTTGTTAATGTCCTCAGTAAAAAACTCATAGTAAGAAATAATTATCTCTACAGAAAAGTACATTAACTGATAAATTTGCCTTATTTTTACTGTTGCAACCTTTTCACACAGGTTTAAATGGAGTAGCAACTAAGATAAATTACAACAGGAGAAGTTTATTAAAATGACAGATGTGTATTTAATGTATGAAGTCAATATTTCCACCATATCTAAAGGAAGGTAACAGCATTTATAAGAAAAAAATAGGGTAATGATTGAGTTTTGGATTCTAAATCTGGATCTAATTATCTTACAGTTAATGTACTGTTGTTACTACTTACAGGGAAATCTTTATGTAAAAATTGGTAATAAATGTACTCTGTAAAATAATCTATATATAACGATCTACTTTTAAGAAGTTCAATTGCCCTCAATACCAGTTTTGTACAGATTAGAATTTATGACATAGTTCTACCATTATTCAAAATGAAGATTCTATGGTATGTTCATTTCTTTAATGATTTCCTCCCCCACTCTCGGCAATCTAGAAAATCTCTCCAATGACTTAATTATTTTTGGCATAGGTTTTGTCCTAAATATATTCTCCCAACAGCTTTATTCTATCTAAGATATATCTCTGATAGGAAGAGTTGCAAGCTTTGAGCTGCAATATTCTACTCCTCTATCTTCCTGTGTCTTGAGACCAACAAATTGGAAATGATTGCTAAAATCAAGCCGTGTAATTAGACAGCATAACATCTAATATACTCCTTTTGTCAGCTGGCCAGAAAGAGAATTTCAGTAAATGATACATTACACTGTGAAAAAAAATCTTTCAAACAAGCCTGTTAATGATGATAAATAAAGAACTTGTGCAAAACCAAGCAATTAATCCTTTGGAAGATTTCCATTGAAGTTGCTATTAAGGCATCAAGCAATGCAAGCACATACATAAACAAATCCTTGGAGAATATTCCACTTTAGGTTAGTGCATTTTCTTGCAAAACCATCTGTAGTTAACTTCTTTCATATAATTTCTTATTCACTAAAATATTGTCTTTATTTTAATAAAGGAACAATCAACAGTCATTCATAGTGGGGAAAAATCAGTTAAAAATACAGCACATCATGGAAGAATTTTAAATGTTCATAGACATTGCATTTTATTTTCAGACAATAGATATTGATTTATTTACTCGTGAAGCAAGGGTATTTTTTACTTCCGCTACAGGGACACAGCAGATTGCAATATTCCTTCATTAATAATGCATTGGAAATAAAGGGGAATGGTAAGCAAAAATTTATTCTGCAGCTTGTAAAAAATGTGAAATGTCAAAAGGTTATGGAAAAATCCTCCCAGTAAACGCTATTTGAAGTTACAATCTTGTAAAGCAGTTTCTCAGTGTGTAGGCAACGCAGTAGATCAATGTCTCAGAACATGAGAGGTGGTGTACATTGGTGTTTTCAGTCTTTTTTTTTCACAAGTCCACCAAATTATTCTCTGTTCATGTAAGGAGCTCTGTCCAGAACCATAAAAGGTGATAAAGAATGGTTTAGCATTTTTCTTTCTCTGTAAAAACAGAACTGTTCTGATTCCATCTTATTATTAGATATGTGGAAAATCCTTTGAATGTTTGGTTTCAGTATAAATTCCATGAAATAACAAAAAACCCCATAACAAAAGTATCACAAAAGAGTATGTAAGATTTTTGCTATGTCTTGCATTAAAGAGATATGCATATCAAACAGTTTGTGCTTGGGTTTTGTTTTTCTTTGCCAAAATAAACTGTGAGATTATTCTAACTAATGCAATTTTAAGTTAAAATGTAAACACTTTTCCAGGTATGGATTGTATCAGTAGCCTGTCATTGACTGCTTGCAGTTTTACACTATTTTCTTAACTTACAAGTTAATTTCAAATAAAGAGAAATGCTAGAGGTGGTGTTTTCCAAATTTAATCAATGGGAAGATTCTATACAACAGTAAGAACATAATGGATAAATTGACCAGTTCTGTTATACTGCAGCAAGAGGTGTAACTAAACCACAATAAAAGTACTCAGAAGAGAGCATTGGTCATGACCATTGGGGATTTCCTTGTATCTTTAAAGATTGCTAAAGGAGAATGTGGATATTGAATACTTATTTTTCTCCAAAGGAATTAATTCTGTAGCAGAAAAAGATAACAGTGAAAATTCCTGAAAACACTAACTCACAAAATCATCATATTGCAGACTGGTTGAGGTTGGAAGACACCTCTGGAAGGCACTTAATCTAATCCCCCTGGCTCAAGCATGGTCCAGAGCTAATTACCATGTCAAGGACCGTGTCAAGGCAGCTTTTGATAAGAAGGAGATGACTCCACTCTGATCAGCTTCTGCCAGTGTTCAGTTACCTTCACGGTAAAATTTTCCCGATATTCAGGATTAACCTCAAGTGTTCGCCTTTTGCCTCCTGCCTTGTCACTCTATCTTCTTTACACTCTTTTAGACAGATATTCAGGGGAAAGTTGACATTCAGTCAGCAGAGACATCAGAGCCAGGAAGGCCACTCATGTCCTGGGGGCATCAGGCACAGCATGGCCAGCCAGGCAAGGGAGGGGATTGTCCCCTCTGCTCTGAGCTGAGGCCGCCTCACCTCGAGTGCTGGGGGCAGATTTGTGGGCCACAATGTAAGAAAGACATCAAACTATTTTAGAGCATCCAAAGGAGGGCAACAAAGATGGTGAAGGGCCTTGAGGGGAAGCTGTTTGAGGAGTGGCTGAGGTCACTTGGTCTGTTCAGCCGGGGGAAGAGGAGACTGAGGGGAGATCTCACTGCAGTCTGCAACTTCCTCAGGAGCAGAAGAGAAGGAGCAGGCACTGATCTCTTTTCTCTAATGACCAGACCAAGAAGGAATGGCCTGAAGTTGTTTTAGGGGAGGTTTATGTTGGATATTAGAAAAATGTTTTCACTTGGGGGTGGTCGAGTACTGGGATAGGCTCCCCAGGGAAGCAGTCACTCATTCACAGAGTTCAAGAAACGTCTGGACAATGCTCTCTGGCACATGATAGGACTCTTGGGGCTGGTGCTGTGCAGAGCTGGGAACTGACTTAATGATCCTTGTTGGTCCTATCCGCTCATTCTGTGATTCAGGGATTCGGACACTTCAGGCCAAGATCTCTCTTGAGCGTTCTCTTCACCAGACCAAATCATTCCAGCTTCATAGGGAGATGCTCCAGTCCCTTAATTATCTTTGTGACTCTTTTGCTTCACTTTGTCCAGTGCTTCCATGTCTCTCTTGTACTGGGGAATTCAGTACTGGCCACAGCACTCCAGATATCTCTTCACCAATGCTTAGTACAGTGGAAGGATCCCCTTTCTCAAACTGCTGGCAGGACTCCTAAAAATATTCTGCAGTCCAGGCTAATGTTAGCCTTCCTTGTGGAAAATAAGTATTACTGGCTTATGAAAAATTTTGTGGTGCTAGGATTTCTGGGTCATCTTCTTCATCTTTTTATTTATCAAATGTAAAATATTTATTTCCATTTTAGCCCTGCTTTCTATTAGTATCTTGTGGTGACTGAGATGCTGCTATATAGCAAGATGTGGGTCAACTAAGTGCAATTGTGAAACACACAACCTTTGTCTGCCTAGATGGAAGCCATTATTAGGTAGCTGTTTTTTCTATAAATATTATTTATTTAGTGTAGCTAGGCTAGAAGAGGGAAAGACACTAAGTGGAGAGTATCATAATGTATTCTTTCAATGAAATTTCTGTTAATACACATCTAATTATCCAAATGATTAAAAAAGTCAATATTTATTCTCTTTGTTTTTATTAAGGGACCAATCTTCCTGACACATCTCATATGCAGAGTGATACACAAAAAATTAAGTTCCTAACACACTAAACTTGTAAATAATATTGAACCATTTTTAACCAGGGAGCTGTACTCTTGTTGTTACACCTCTCTTAAATATATTAAATATATTATGTTGCATTTAAGAGTAATGGGTTAAATATAACAAAAGCAAAAAAGACATCTCATCAAGTTCTGTACTACATAGCCACAAGCATAAAATCTGAGTGCAGAATTTACTGTGAAAGAAATATACCATGCTGTGTCGAGGGGTGGGATGGAAAACAGTAGAAACAAAAGTGTTTAAATTGAAAAGGGAGAAATATTTTTGCTCTGACTCTAGATTCAGTAAATTGAGATTATTGATAAGAGGAAGCTAAGGGAAATTTAAAAAAAAAAAAAAGGGTGTAGA
>VWYP01015563.1:0-41649 GCA_013400435.1 Pycnonotus jocosus
ATATAATAATCTCACATAATAATCTCTTGCTAATAAACTCACAATTCCATAATTCCATAATCCCTCACTGTGACAAGCTTCTTTCCCCTGCCTCCACCCACGTGTGGGATCACCCTTCTGCAGCCTGACCTTGCACTGCTTTCCAGTTTTGTTGCATTTTCTTTCACAGATTTCCAGCAGTTCTTCATTTCTTTCCACTTCATCATGACAACCCCAAGGTACCTCTGTGTCAGAATCTTGGCAGTGCCATCAGATGTACAAGATGCAAGACCTAGAGAAGACACAGAAGTGGAAATATAGAGAATATACTTAGTGCTACCAAAAAAAAAAAAAATCCTCTTTAATTTTGTTATATGTGGTGCAAAGATGAGGGGATATTAAGCAAGATTTCAAAATTCCTGTGTTTTAATGAATCACAAATTGAGATGTAACAGCCTTTTTGCAGGCCTAAATTATCCCCTGAGTTCTGCAGAAGTTTGACTATTAGGACATCCTGTCTAATTAGTCAGATTAGGTACATGTAAATGGAGCCTAACAAAATTAAACCTTGATGAAGGGGAAATATGTGTGGTAGAATATCTTAAATTATCAGGAAATTAGATGATTTCACTGGCTGACAGGAAACAGAACTTTGAGGGGTGTGTTGCAGAGTTATTTTCAACAAAGTGATTAAAGAGTTATTAACACAAACCAGCATACAGACACGTCAAAATGTGTTTTATTTTGTGGAGGATGGTTAACCACAAGAAAAATCTGTCTGGACAGTACATTTCAGCCAGATAACAGCAAATGGTATTCATGCTTCAAAAAGCTCATAGTTCCATTAACCTAACACTGAGATAGTGTGTGTTTCCTCAGCAGGAATGCAAAGACCTGAGGTTAAGGACCTGCATGTAAAAATCCAAGCATTTATCCAGGGGAATTACAATTTAGGCAAAGAAAAATCTGACTTCTTGTTATCCATCCATTTTGCTATTGGAATCTCAAAAGTGGTTTCCCAATCTGTTTTATGTCTCAGGCACACTGAATCTTTCAGTCAGAGGCTCTCACGCTCATGATGCTCTGAAAAAAAAAAAAGCAAAGTAACTCCTGGTGGCTTGGTTTTAGTGCACACAGATTACAGCTTGCAGGAGCTTCATGCACCTTCCCTGATGAAGTCAGCAGTGCAGTCCAGTTATAAATCTCGAGCCTTTGCTAAGCTTTTTGTTGAGACAACAGCGAGTAAAGGCTCATCCCCTGAGATGAAGATCCTCTCGGTGTGCGTTCACCCTTGTCACATCAAACCAACCCTGCCCCTGGGATGGGCAGCTGGATGCCTGCCACCCATGAGGGGGACAGGCCAGCCAGCTCTGGGGGCTCGCAGGAGGGACAGGCACAGAGCAGGAGCACAGCTGGGTTCCAGAATCTCACAGGAGGGACAGACACACAGCAGGAGCACAGCTTGGTTCCAGAATTTCACAAGAAGGACAGACACACAGCAGGAACACAGCTTTGTTCTAGAATTTCACAAGAAGGACAGGCACAGATCAGGAGCAGAAATTTGTTCTGGAATTTCCAGCACACACGGTGCAAAATCAGCTGGGGGGATCTGGCAAGTGGTCTGGCAAGCACAGATCAGCTTAGCTGCTTGTAATCATCAGGAGATGCATCATCCACACAGCAATCTGAGAGCTCTGCTGAGAAACTTCCTCCTTTACTAATTGCTGCAAATCTGCTAATTGCAGATCTGGTAACGGGTTCAAGTCACCTGAGCTGGTTGAAGTTTTATTTCTGTCGTAGGGGATTAGAGGAAGGTGTAGTAAATCCTGTTAGGCACTGAGGTGAGAGTTAAACTCCTTGAGCAACATCCAAAAATCCAAGAGCTGGATACTGCTGCATTCTAGCAAATCAAGCAAAGCTTTTGACAGAAGTGATTGCATAGAGGGTAAGAGACAGGAGAGGGAAGCCTTTACTCAGTGCTGTGAGAAATTACATCTTCTCCTTGGAAGCTCTTCCTTTTCTGCCCTATGGACAGAAGCACACATTCTTCTTTTGAAATATCACACAAAGTGGACTTAATGTAGCTCTGTCCTGAGAAGCCATGGCTTTAAATCCTTCTGGCAGACAAAGAAAACCAATTCAGACCTCCCATTTCCTGCACAAATCCTCTAGCCACTAAATTAGTGTATGGAAGGAGGGTAGGAGTTATTCCTTAGGGTTCAAATTAAAGAATGAGCAGCTGGAATTTGTCTGTGATCCTTTACCTGGTGCACGCTGGCAATCTCCACCAGGAAATCTGCACAGGGATTTAAACAGGGCACTGACTGGATTTGCATCTAAATGTGGGGTAGTTCTGGATGTGACTGTAGGGTCAGCTATGGCAGGGAGTGCAGGATCACAGCTCTGAGATTCAGCACATTGATTCTGCCACATCTGGTGCATCTGGCCTGGATCTGAGTGCCTCTGTCCTGAAATAGGATATGTGTTCCCATACTGGCCAAATTACTAAATAAAAATATTAGTCGGTTAAATACAAACTAGTATTTTAGTCTATACCAAATACAGACCAAAATTTTAGTCTGTGTTTAACAGACTAATATTTTTATTCAGAAAACAATGACTTTTGATGATAATGAATGATAAAACTGAATTTCAAAATGTATCTAATTAACCTCATTGGGTTAAATGTAACCATTAAGATAATCAGCATATAATTCATCAAGACTGATTATAAACTTAACTACTTTCCACAGTCCATATCAGTGTTTCAGTTGCTCATAAGACACAGTCAGGTGTGCCAATTTGACACCACCTTTGCTGGTTTGTTTCTCTCACAGTAATTAACCTCTCAACATCTGTAGCTGTTTCCTCCTGTGTGGTTAATGCACATCCAAAGTGTCCAACATGCACTATTTCCCCAAAGTGCCACCTGATTTCAGCTTGGCCTCCAGCCAACCTTTTAATACCCTCTCTTCTTACCTTTCATTCAGCTTTAACAATTGCTGCTGCAAGAGAGCAAAGGTAGTAAGCAACTCCACCTGGGAGAACAAAAAAAAAGAAAAAAAAAAAAGAAAGAAAAGAAAAGAATGAAAATAAAAAGAAAGGAAAAAGAAAAAAAAAAGGAAAAAAAGAGCCAAACATAATAAAAAAAGACCCTGCCTAGTCCCCTTATGGGTGTTTGCAAATGTGTTAAAAATTGTCCAGGGAAAATCAGACCCAGCAAAACCTATGAATACCTTGACCCTTGATGGTCTTTAGGAATCACTATTAAATTATTTCAGTTCTTAGGTTCAGTGCTATAACAAAATAGAGTCCATTCATCAGGTGGATACTTTATTTCTCCAAAAATGGTCTAATCCAAAACCCACATCAAGGCTAAGGGAAGCCTTTTTAATTATTTCACTATTCTTTGGATCAAGTTCACTTACTTTCAGGAGGATTTTGAAACTGAAATGGGTTATTTCTTTTTGCCCAGGGGTTAGGTTACACGAGGATGAAGCCTGACATGATAAGTGATTACTAGAACGGTCTAGGAGTGAAATATGAAGTGTTAGCTGGATTAGTTGATGAGTTCTTTATTGCTTCTTTTTTATGTGAAGGAAAAAAAAAAATTCTCTGTGAAATGATATCCAGTTAGATTCTACACATGATAATGACGACAGAAGTTTTCAGTGATCGGGGATGCTTTAATCATCTCCTGATTAGTCAGGGGATATTTATGTTTAAATAGAATAATCTAGCAATAAAGAACAGCCTTCCATTCCCCTCAGAATCTCTACTTGCTGCCACACCAGCTTTGCTTCCATTTGCAGAGTCAGGGGAGAGAGACAAAGTCTGCTGATTGCTCCAAAAGCTGAAGGGCTGTCCTGTTCCAAAGCTGGAGAAGAGGACTTGTGGAATTACCACTGAACCATTAGAATTTAAGCATTTGAGGTGAGATTTAGCATTCTGCTGAGAGGTTTCAGTGGACAGAATCTCTCACATCCCCAGAGTGTCACAGCATTGTCCCCTCATCTCAGGGGGATGGGGTTTGACAGGCAGCTCTGTGGGGTTTGTCCTACACCAACACATCTTGGTGCACAATGACACAGGAGGGCAGGAAAACAGCCAGAAAACAGGGTCTAAATAATTCTGCATTCTAAGAATTCTAAATAATTCTGCATTCCTGTCTAAGAATCAGTGTAGATGAACAGCAACAAGGATGCACACAGCTTGTAAACCCAGCCTGCACAACTGGCACACCTTGCCTGTGGACCCTACACCCTTTTCAAAATGATGCCTGCTCTCTCCACGAGTGAAAAAACCCAGTAACTCTGTAAAGAAACCCATGCACAAACTCTTTAGACTTCCAGTGTCAGCCCCAGTGGCACTGAGTGCAAAGTTGGCATAAATTTAATTAGCACAGGTCCACAGCAGATGAGATAGCCACTATCAAACCAAGGCAGTGAACAAGAGGCAAATCCCATCAATAAAGTACAAATTTGGGGCATGAGGTGCATAAACTCTCAGAAACTGCTCACATTTAAGAAATTGGCAGCCTAGAGAAAAACAAATGGGTTTTGACTGAAGATCTGCAAGAGCTTGAATGCCATCAGTCGGGCAACTTTCCCCTCCCTTCTGCACAAAATTTGTCAATGGATTCACTTCCAGGAGCAGTGAGCGTGGTAAACATTCATCAAAGCCTGCACAGAGCTGGAGATTTTAAGGAAATCATAAATTCAAGGCCACAGGCGACCACTGTTGTTAGTATTTGACTTCTTACTTAATAGACCATTTAATAGCATCCAGCCATGCCTGCACTGGAGAAAATTCTCTGCAGTGTGAAGCTGGAGACCTTAAAAGCTAAACCCAAGCCTCTGACGTTGAGATTTTTACACCACCAAATGTGAACATTCCTCATTTTTTCAGCATTTGGTTTCATTTTCCATGCAAGAACAGATTAAATTTGAGAGGGAAATCTGCAAACCTACCCCTGGAGCAACAATTAAGAACAACCTTATGTTGTATTACATGGTAAAGGACAGAGATATCAAAATTTCATTCCACAGCGAATACAGCGTGGGGTTGTTGCAAATAAGGATCCTCAGAGTCAATTTTAGATGGATCTAGGTCTTTTAGGCTTAGGTAATGGACCTTATTTTGCATTATTTGTAATTGCTATGAAAAAGCTGCCCCAAGGTTACTTTTTCTCCTCATTCTTATTTCTCTTGGTACTTTTAAGGCAAAAATAGGAGCTCTCACCAGATCTGTCATCCTGTTATTCCCCCACAAGAACACATCTATATTTCCTTCAATCTGAAGATGAGGTTTGCTTTGACAGAAAGCATCAAAGAGGGCATTTTTTGGGGGTGGTTTTGTATATATATACACATAAATATAAATATAGATATAGATACACATGTATAGAGAGAGGTATGGCCAAAGATAGTTTGAGATACAAAATATTCATCCTCTGAGAAGGAATAAATTTGAGTATGACCTTTCATTTTCATCTGACCTTTCAAAAGGCATGATTAAACTCTATCTCCTGGCAGTGCAATTGATTTTCCCCAAAGCGCCATTTATCAGAGAATAAACTGGGTTTCTACCTTGAAGTGTATATTTTGTGGCTTTTACATGTCAATTGGTATTTTAAAAGAAGCTCTCCATTTTGAAAGCACTTCTGAAAATACCAGGAAAAAAAATAAAAATCAAGAATAACTCAGGCAGAGCCCCTGACTTTTTATCAATGCATCACTCCAGTAAATCTTGTCAGTTAAAAGACTAACTTTTGAGAAGAGCTGTATTGAAATAACAAACAGAATTAGATGTGAATGGGACTAGCAAGTTGTTGCAACAAAAAGGGGCCTAAGATAAACTTACTTAAACCAGTGTACAGAGATATGCTAAATCATGTAAAATTTGGATGTTAAAAACAAAGGTACAAAACCTCTTCCACTTCTGTCAGAGATGGTGGAACACTCAAAACAAGGAATTTCAACAAAAATCACAGCTGCTGTGAAGAAAACGAACAGTATCCCAGTCAAAATCAACACATACCACAAAGATCAAATGTTGGGTTTTAGCTGATACCTCGTGATGCTCAACAGCCTGGGCATGCAGACACCTGCACACATTCTTAGCCCAGGGTGAGAAACATCCCAAAACTGCTGTGAGAATCCTTGTGTTATATATATATATATAATCCTTGATGTTATAGACATCTCCTTTAGGAACGGGCAAAAATGTTCAGAGATTCCAATCTCGAATCACAATTCTCTGCTCTGAGTGTTTTGATCTGTGCATTTTGACACTGTTTTTAGACAGATCATTTGTAGCAGAGGGAATCAGACCATTTTCATGAGCAGTTCAGTGCTAGAATGTACAGAATCAGACAGAGGAGTCACCAGTTCTACAAACAAAACTTAGTATTCCAGGTGAATTAAAAATAATTTCATCACTGCAGCTATGAAGAAATTTAAGTCAACCAGAAAGTAATTACCTGTGTGGTGCAGCAGAGGTAAAGTGATATCTAGATTTAACATTAATGTTAATTGAATTATACATCTGCTGTGGGAGAAAAATAACCTGCTTAAACTGGAATTATATTCTCCCAAATGTGATTATACATAACACATTTGCTGTTCTCAGACAATCATAAAGCAAATATTATTTCATCAGATGGCAGAGTTACTGGGAATATTTACTGTAATGAAATACAGGAACAAACAGATAAACAAGAGATTTAGGGACAAATGTTAACCCTCAGCACTGGCCTTTACCTGAGTCCAAGACTAACAAGAGGACTTGGGAATTGAGCCAGCACAGCATTTGAGCACATGCTTAGCCCTGAGTTTTGTCAGTCTGGCATTATACAAACTGCAGATCCTCCTGGAGATGAGTTAGGTGAAGGTGTCTGATGCTGTTTTACACCACCACGACACAAATTGTGAGATTCAGAAGGCTGAAAAATGAATTTTCTATTTTTGGGATGTGTCTCCCTTTTATACTATTTATATATTAATAAATTATTTTATTTATATACTATTTATATACTATTTATACTACTTTTATACAGACCAATTTGATTGGTGAAACAAAGGCAAACCTCTTCAATCACATTGGGCAAACCAGAGGCACATCAAGAAGTCCCTCCTGGGAAAAAGAATGAATAACATATTGTACAGTTACAAAAACATTTCTCCTGTTTACAGAAAATTCCCTGGGAAAAGAATTTCAGAAAACCAAAACACCTCAGGCAGGGAACCAGGGCTACAGGTGTCAGCTTGATAAACAGTGTAAGAAGCTCTCAGGGTAATAATAAATACACTTTGGGTATGTGATCCTCTGGTTTGGAGGGGGTTGGTTGAGTCCATGGATTTGTGCCATGCCAGGAGCCCAGATCAGCCTGTCAGGAGCTGCTCAGAGCTCCTTGCCATCCCCTCAGTTCAGTGCTGTGCATACAGAAAAACACCAGCAGACTGGAGAAGGGAATATACAATACAATATACAATATACAATACAATATACAATATACAATATACAATATACAATACAATATACAATACAATATACAATATACAATACAATATACAATATACAATACACAATACAATATACAATATACAATACAATATACAATACAATATACAATACAATATACAATATACAATATACAATATACAATAGGTGGATTGGAGGAGATGGGAAGCATCCAGTTGTTGGCCAAAACTCCAGTTTTGTGCAGGGCATCTTACAGCAGTGTCAGCTTTGGTTACTCTCATCAACAGAAGGGACAGGCAGGTTGCTGGAGCACCAGTGACCTGCTCAGGGTGACCCTGCAGACTGGGGACAAACACTGGGGCAGGGCCTGTGTCACTGCAGCAAACTATACTGAATTTCTGACAAGCATATCAAAGGGGGAAGGTTAAAGTCTGAGGAGGAAATCTCAAAGGCTGCCCTTACAGAGCAGCATTAGTTTGAGGCAGATTAGTTTCTAAGCCACATCTCCGCCGAGATGAAAAACACACTTTAAAACTTGCCTTGCTTTCCAGATGAACGATGGGCATAATTTCCTGTTCAAATCCACATGGGATGGGATTATTTTATTGGGTACCCCGGCCTGCCACCTTCTGCATTTCACTGGCAGAGCCCTGAGGCCGTGCAGGGTTGGGGACACAGCTCTGATTTAGAAGCCACCAATCTGCTCCAGAGCTGATGCCCAAGCAGAAATGCTCGTTAAGCTAATTGAGGTTAACTTCTTCTAATTCAATATGCAAAAAGCTCTATCTTGCCTGGCTCCAGCCAGGGGATATCATGACAACAGCCCAATACATTAGGAAAGTTGGCACTGAAAGCAAGCAAGAGAACTGAATTGGGTGGAAGATGGGAGGACAAAATGATTCAAACCCTAGAGATGTACAAAGAAGTTTGAAAGAATGTTAAAAAAAAAAATTGATTTGAAGGGAAAGTATTTAAAGAGCCCCTTAAACTTAAAGCAGTTTTTCACTGCCATGTATTATATGTATTAAGTTATTGGGTAGAGTAAATTAGAATTTCAGAGAGCAGCATGTGTATGATACATGTGTTTTCTGCTCCAACCTTATCACATGGCAGAGTGATTAATATCAGCACACCAAGTCAGAATAAACCTTATAAATATTTAATCTTTCTCCTTATAAATGCATTAATAAAGTAGCAGTAATAGGTGCAAGAATGCTGCAACACCGTACCCCTCTGCTATTTTTATTTTAGATTTCTTTTTTCTAAAATAATGTATTGCACACAATATTTTTCAGCTGTAAAGACAGCAAATAATGCTAGATAAAATCTGGGAAGATTTAGAGCAACTGGCAGCAAACTCATCATCTTGTAGGTTTCCCCTGCACCAAAGGGCAGGAGTCTGAACTCAATTATCTGTGAAGTTCTGGATATGCAGGCAATCTTTTATAAAGTCAGAATTCCAGTTTAAACTTCCCTTTTATAACCCTTCACAGATTTTATTTTGACTCTTAATTAGATGCTGTTTGACATGTGAGCAAGGATGATTGACCAGTGAGACGAGAAATCACTGCCACCAACCAAAGAACCCTGGACCACGGTGAGACAAATTGGGGTTCAGCAATTTGAGTGCAAAGATGTACAGCCAACACCTCCAGCAGCATTTTGACTGGTGACTCCTTGCAGCTGGCTCCAAGGGTTTCTAAACACCTCATCCCAAAGACAAACCAACAAAAACTCATCTTTTCCACTTTGCTTCTGAGTGGTTTACTGCAGGCATCCCATACAGGAGAAAACCTACCTTTTCAAACTTAAAAACACTTTCATTTTTGCTGCCCTGTTGTCATTTGGCATTGTCATACCTCAGTGCAGTTGGTTTGGTCTCACAGAGGCTGATGGGACATGGGGGACCTGTGGACAGCAATACAGGCGTGATGAATATCCCAAAAAAGTTCTTTGGGGCTTGTTCCAGACATTAACAAGTGGTGCAAGTTAGATGTTCACTGCAATAAAGCAGCATTTGATTAAAAAAAAAAAAAAAAAAAAAAAAGACTCTTGTTCTGCATGAGACACTCTTCTCAGGAGAAACACACAAGGGAAAAAGCTCTGCACACTTTGATATGAAGAAGTAGCAGAGAATTCAGCTTTTCTCACTGCTCACTTGGTTTCACACTCATTTCCCTCCAAAGAGAAGGAGATTCTTCTGTGCTGGGGGATTTGGTAGGTGGCTGTGCACTGCTGCTCTCAGGATGGGGAAGAATGCTTTCAAACCATCAGCTAATGTCCAGAGGCAGCTGGGGAGCCATCCTTCCCTTCACAGAGGCTTTGCACACAGATCCCATTTGGAGAAGATGTGTGGCACAACCCTCCAGGCTGCCAGTGTGCACAACCCCCCTGTGAGGTGTAATCAAAGCACCAGCATCCCTCAGCAAACATTACACCCTGCCTGAGCGTTCCAGGCTCCAAAATTCAGCTTTAGCTGTGACATCCACTCTCCCCTGAGCTGTCTTGATGCAGCACTTGGGTCACACAGAGGCAGGCAGGATGGCTTTGTGAATAAAAATGTGCCATGCAAACCCTCCAGGTAGAAAATCTCCTCCGCTGCAATTTGCCTCCCAACACAAACATTGCCCCATGATTTCTGTGAAATGTATGATGGATAAAATTCGTGTATCCAATGTGTCCAGTATATATTTGTTTTTCTTCAGCCAAGGGCTATGTGGCAAGCCCTGGTCTCAGGGCTTACAGCATCCCCCTTCCCATAGAATAATTCCAAGATAAGGTCAGAATTTGCAACAGAAAGGACCTGGCCAGGAAGGATATGGCTCCTCAACTCGGGATGGGAACTGCAATTCTCAAGTGATCAACACCTGATATCGATGTGGGAGACATGATATCAATCACAGCGAGAACTTGATGAAATCATCACCAGATGCCCAGTTCCAGAAATCCAATGAGAGAAACCAAATCCTTCCAGGAAATCCCTTCAAAACCAAATCAGCTAAAGAAAAAGTACATGCATATGTATCTTGGACATGGACTCACAATGGACTTGGCCTCCGGGCACAAAAACTCCATAAAAACCCCGGCTTCAACCACTGTGTTGTGGAGTTTGTGGAACTGCACCTTTGCTGTTGTTCCCCCCTTCCACCCACCTCGACCAAAGTTGTTTTCCTTTATCGTGGCTACTTTAAAATTGTTTTTGGGATTGTGAAATAAATTGAATATTAACTGGAATAAATTAATATTAACTTCGATTCTGATTCTTTTATAACAATTTCCCATTGTGGCTGAAGAAGCACCCACAGCTCTTTCCCAGGAGCTCGCTCTGGTCTTCACAGAATTAGTGGGACAGGGAAGGGAGCTGCTTTGGGTGCTTTGGGTTCCTCTGGCACCACAAAGCAGCAGAAGAGGAGATTTCTGTTCCTGACCTTGAGAACTTTGATCCTTGCCCTTATGCTGCCCTCATTCTGTTTGCCATAAAATGACCATCCTCACTATTGGCTGAATCAAACAATAATTCCAGTGGGCATCGTGATCGTACTGTCCTTCTGCAAAATAAGAGTTAAATGCAATTCTTACGGTGTGAAAAGCAGGAAGGCAGGTGATATTCAAAGCATTAGAGACAACAAATAGTGCATTTGCAGAGGATTAAGTCTATTCTTCAGGTATGTGTCACATGGGACTGAAGGTCAAGTGCATACAGCCACACGAGCAGTGAAATAATCCTCCAGAAGTATCTTGCCTGCAGAGACTTCTTATTATTCTGAAACAGAAATTATTAAGGGAAAAAAGAAAAACAGGAAAAAAATTGCAGAAGCCCAACTTTTTTCAGGGATTAATTCTATAAATATAACATCATTCAAAGCCCATTAGAAACAGAAAATATTTCAGCTGTTCTGAACATATTCTACTTTTGAAATTCAGGTATTATTCATATCACTAGGGCAGCACCGTGGATTTGTTTTAGCTGATTATATTAAATCAATGTTGTTTAAGAATCCAGAAGGCTTTAAAAGCCTGCATGTGCCTGTTTGAAGAAGTTTGCAGTCACAAGAGTGCTGAAGTTGACAGTTCTGTCTGGAAACTGAGGATGCTGTGCCATGAGCTGCCTTTCACATCCTTGGGTACTGTGCAAAATACACTTGATGCAAGTTAAGGAAATGAGGGATCATTTTGTGTATGGGGATCTTGCCGTGTGTCCAAGATAAAAATCCTGCTTCACTGAGCTCCTGTGGCTCTGCAGCTGCACAATGATGGGCTGGTTCTTCAGGGGAGCTCCCAGCCAGGAGTAACCCCAGCTGTCCTGGAATACCCCGACTTGGCAGAGAAACAATTTAGCTGCTGATCAGATCCACTGTGCAAGCGTCAGGTAAATCAAAGAGGATGCATTTCTCAATGCCTGATACAAAAATTCCAACATAATTGCTGTCAGAGCCCCTTCATCTTCTACTGCATTGCTAAACCCCCACCAAGATCAAAAGCACTTGAAAAATTGTGAAGGATGCAACATTCATCTGATACATTTCTTACAGCTCTTATAAAGCTTTTTTCCCCCTCAGATCACAAATCAAATAAAAGGGGCACTGCAGTTTGAGAACATTCACTTGATTTTCTGATTTCCTAAGAACAACAATTGACAAGCAAAGTGGTTGAATCACCCTCTTTGAAACAGGGCAGTGAAAAACTCTTGATTCACGTTCACTGAGTTTCTCCAGAACTTACAGGTGGCCCAGAATGGAGAAGAGAATGCAAACAGAGAATCTGCACATTTGAGCAATTGTTGTTGACATATCCTCATTGCATATTTTGAAGAAACTCTTGCCATTACTGGGAGCACAAATACATCAGAAGACATGGCAATATCTATATAAAATGACATGTTGCAAAGTATAAACAAGGTGATTCAGCTTGAATGGGTTTACATTAACAAACAACTGCTGCCAGCTGATGATCAAGTTTAAAATCTTAACACAGAGTCAGTAAAGAAATCAGACTGGAAATTGCCATAATTTTATGAACCCTGTTTAACACCCCGTCAAGTCTGCCAAACAGCAATCCAATTTCCAGAAATAATATTTTTTTGTGCCTCTGTTATTGAGGAACATCACACAGGCAGCGCCTGCCATCACAAAAAGGGAACCACCTCAGCAAGAGACTCTGCCACCACTGCAAACCAAACCCCTCCCAGCTCAGGCAGGTGTGACCTTTCCAAAGGGTACCTGCATGTCACCTCAGCAGTAAGTAGTGTATCCAGAATGTGCCCACCACTCTGCAATCCAGAAATATTGCCTGAGGCCTTTGTTTCCTTTCCTAGTCTCATAATTGCAGCCGGTTTCTGCAGCGGGTTCTGACATTCTCTGGCGTGCTGGCTGAACTCATTCTGTCAGGAAAGGTCAGAGCATAAACAGCTGCAGAATGTCAATAGGTGTTTAAAGGATTCCATCTCAGCCCAAACTGCTTATGTGCTAAACCATCAAGTGTTGATTCAGAGGTCATTAACTTTAAGGTAGGCAGCTTGAGCTCATAAAGGGAAAAATTTCTCTTTACTTACCTTCTTCAATAAAAAATTGAGTCCAGGTCACATTGGCCATTAGCAGTTATTCAGAGTAAGATGAAGATTATTGCACTTCCTTAATCCTCCTTAGCAGCTCCATGATGTGTATTTAATGAGAGTGACATTTAATGTATTTACATTTGGGGAGCTTGGCTTGCTTAAGAAAAGAGGATGTGGTGCTGCAGATCCATTTAATCAGACTTTCCCTGATTTACCACAGTCCTGCAAAGAAACCCCATTACCAGCCAAAATAAATCATACTAATGCTATATAGCATTTTTTTTTTCACATGTGAATTTCCAAAGGCACTTTACAAAAACAGTTTAGGTTCATTATTTCTGGTAAAAAAACTACAAAAACTTGTCAAGCTGGCCAGTTTGTTAGTGCCAAGCCAGGAATAAAATGCAGGTTTCCTGCAGGGACTTAAACAGACTCAGCTGCCCAAGACCAGACCAATACAGGCCAAATAACTGAAAAATTCATAATTGCAACATGGTAGAAAAGGAGTGAATTGGTGAGGAAATCACAAGGCAAGGAAGTATTTGTGATTCTCAGGTCCATAACCATATTTTTGAATAAAAGGTTTCTGCAAATCTCTCTTTTCCTTATTTGATATGCTAAAAACTCAGAGGAAAGTTGATGTTAAATTTGGACCTGAACTGAAATATATTTATTAAACCATACCCTGCATTCCCCAAATTTAAATTCTTTGCTGACCAAGAGTTTTGTTTGCATTTTCCATTAGGATTCTTTTTTTTCCTTTAAAAAGAGAAGAATAATGAGAAACAATTTTCATTCCCATAGCTCTATAGTGGTTTTAGTATTGTCTTTAACACTTCTTTGAAGTTCAATAATCTTTGATGAAGCTGAGTTTTAAGAGCTCATTTTGGATCCACTCTGTTCATCAAAATAGCTGCAAAAAAACCCAACAACTTACTCCATGTAGCAGATCACCTATACACCACATAAATTTTAAAATTCAGTTTGAAAAAGGAAGTCTACCAGAAAAATCCCACTGAGAGTATCATGAGAGAGTGGGAGAACTGAATGTTTATTATTTTAAAGCTTGTGAGCTTATTTGCTCTAAAAATAACAATATCTCTACATTGTTTCTTTTCCTTTTTTT
Organism: Pycnonotus jocosus; assembly: GCA_013400435.1. NCBI lineage: Eukaryota > Metazoa > Chordata > Aves > Passeriformes > Pycnonotidae > Pycnonotus > Pycnonotus jocosus. Next base: position 14,142 of record VWYP01015563.1, read on the forward strand.
TCCAGTATAAAATAATTTTTAAAAATTATTTTCACGTTCTTAATCAATTAGTGCAAGCTTGTTTTTAAACACTGCCTTCCAAAAAGGCTGAACAAGACCCAGATTTGCAGAAAGAAAAAAGAACCAAAATGTTTTGATCAAAGGCAGGGCATTTCAAGCCAAAAAGGGCTTCTTGTTTGCAAAGTGAGGAGCAACTGAAAATGGAGTTTCCAGGTCAGGCTGCATTTCAAGCCCAACTTTCTGTTTGATAGATAAATCAGCAGTTTAATTGAAAACAAACAAAAAAGCCAGCTAGCCCCTGGAAAACAAATCAGAGATGGAAAAATGAAATAATCCCCACACGCTGCCCCAGTTTGTCAGGCGGTGGCTGTTGCTTCTATCCAGAACATGCAATTTAAACATTTTTTGCTTATTTCTTGCTTTTTTTTTCTTTGCAAGAACAGACAGAACTGACTAGAAGCCTCCTCTATTAATATGCTGTATGCATGCTCTGCTCCAGCTGCCATGTTAAAAATACATAAGGCTAAATTAAAAACTGCTGCAGAGCCTTTTGGTGGCAATCAGATAACGCTCGGTGTAAAAATACGATTTAAAATGATAACATTTCCCACACGTTTCCCATCAGTAACGTAGCTGAAGGATAAGAGAAGGCTCCATTTTGATAATTACCCTTTATGGACATTCTGTGTCAAGGCTATAAATAAACTGTATTTCTAAACAGCATTTAAAAGTACAAATAACGGAGTCATAGATTCAGCTGGTACAAACTGTAGTGAATGCAGCAATTTTCACCTGTTTGAGTGTCTGTTTTGTGACCATTTTGTGACCATTTGGGGTCCATTTGGGGTCCATTTGGGGTCCATTTGGGGTCCATTCTGTGACCATTTTGCGTCCATTTTGTGCCCATTTTGGGTCCACCTTGAGTGTAGCCCTGGCCAGGTTCTTGTCCTGCCCAAAGTGTAGCTTAAAGGTCTTTTAATAAATATTTACTTTATTCTCCAGCTCTGTCCAGTCTCTGTTCCAGCTCAGCCTTCCCAAGGCATCACATCCCCTCCAAAATAAAACACAGAAGAACAAAACCACCTCTCTGACACACCTCAGGCAGCTCTGAGAGGTTCCAGCCCAGGTGAATTTGCCCAGCAGGTGCTGCCCTGTGTGCAGCCTCTCAGCTCACTGCTCACCTGGAAACGAAGATCAAACTTTCAGATCCAGCAGGATTTCATTACTTTTTTTCACTCCGCGGGAGGGAAAAGAAGTAAAAGGGAATTCTAGGAGCGGTGTTCCCTCTTCCTGCTCAGGCAGGAATCATTTGGCAGGGTGACACCAGCTCTGCTGTGGTGACTCAAGGCATCTGCATCCCCACAGAAATTCCCAGAACCTCAAACTGCCTTTCCTGATGGGGAGTGAGGAGGAATTACCTCAAACCGAATCATCAGCAGAGAGAAAAAACTTCAGGATGAATCAATAAGATCAGCTGTAACAAATTGCTTCTACTGGTGCAGCAGTTCTATTGCCTAAACTCTCCTGAATTCACTGAAGTTGCTACATGTGGTCACCACCTTTCACTTCAGTTCCCTTTTACATCCAGGAACTCTTCTTTCCTAGATAAACATCAGAATTTTTTCCTTACTCCTATCGCTCCCTGGTGCTTAGAAATTGAGTTCATTCTTTGAAATTGCTAGGCATTTTCAGCCTCCAATTAATTATATAAATAGTAGCTGCAACTATTTTTATTTGTTTTGCTTGAAAAGACAAAGAGTGGAATATAATGGTGCTGATTTATCTTTTTTAATTAAAAATGAGAAGCTTGGTAGGCACTGCAGGATTGAAAAATGTAAGTAATTTAATTTTTCCTGCTGTTTTTTCTACTGCTGATGCAGAGTTACTTTTTCCAGCCATCAGCTCTCATATCTAAATTTCAATATCAGTGACATAATTTGAAGTCACAGAAATGAAGCTGAATTACTTCATCTCTAGGAGAAGATAAGCAAATATGATTTCATTGTATCTATGTATGATTATTAAGCAAATAGTTGTATGGTGTAAGACCAAGAACCAGAAAATTACCCCAAGTATCTCATTATACAGTATAATTTCTCCAGATGCCCAATTCAGAGACCATAAAGTGTTCATTTTCTAAGCCTTAGAATATGTTTCATATTCAGATTTCTGCTAATTGAATAAACAAGATTAGCTGTGTTGCATCTTCAGTGTCTTTGCAATTTTATCTGCAGGCTTATTAATATACTCCCTTTCACTTTCACTAATAATTATGCTTTGTACAACAAAGACTCACTTTGCAGACTTGCATTACATCTTGCTTTCTTTGCAATGTCAGAGGATTGCAGTTAACCTGTAACTCTCTTGCTTTTTTTTAAAATTTGGGCAATGCACAATTAACATATTCACTCTTCAACAGAACCTCATGAAGATTTCTAAGAGATCTGACACACTTTTGTGCAGGAACTTCACAAAAATTATATGTGGATGGCACAGGTAATAGGAAATACAGACTAGAATCAAGCAAATCAAAATATATTCAACAGCGTTTAAAAGGGAAACAGAGAAATACTTCAAGTGTCACAGACCTCTCCAGCTACAGTGAGTTTTATTTTTATTAAATATACAGAAAATAAATAAAAACTATGTTCAGTTATCTAAGGAAAACAATTGTTTTATGGCAAGCAGAGGGTGTATTGGAAAAAAATTGAAAATCAAACATTAATCTTGTAAAATATAAATGACAAATTGAAGTTAAGAAGTCTCGTGGAAATTACACACTTTGATTTGAGGAGCAGCAAATATCGTGGCGAATAACAAACAGAAAAGTATATTTCAAAAATTATTATCAAACATCAGATGAGTAACAAAATGCTTGATTTTGAGGTTCTACTTTAAAAGATTTTTCATAATGGCAAAAATACGTGACGGACAGTAAAATATTCATGGAGTTCTTGAGTTTCTCAGTGCCAAAAACTCGTGACACTGAAAATATGAGATACTGGTGAGGGTATCTGATGTTAAAGGTTATGTGGTTAAAATTTACTGGTAGTGAATTATCTACATTTAGCCTAACTAATGTATCTTGTTAATTCATAATTCTGGCAAAGATTTCTTTAGTAAACTTGTGAATTTGGCTGTTCTGGCATAAACATAACTCAAACAAAATTCAGGAAGAAAAGCAAACCGAATCACATAAATAATTATTATGGGGGAAAATGTTCATCCATCTCCAGCGTGCTTGAGTTACAGGTTTGGTGCCCAGCATGTGATATTGAAATATGAGATTTTAACAATTACATGGAGATAAAAGAGAAATTCACATTTCCTACAGTTATCTCTATTATAAAACACCACCACCCCGCTTATTTCTGTAGAGTTCTCCAAAATACAGAGACCCATTGTGATTATTCTTCATTTTGTCAAGGCTTCAGTTTCCCTAGAATGGGCTCAGGAAGGCCTTGAAGTTTTAACTTTGACTGCCCAAATCCCCTTTCCACTGGGAACAGTAAGGAAAAAACAAAGCATGAGCAGGTATAGCTGCCTTGCACCTCTCATCCCATCAACAGCAACAATTCCAAGAGCTGAGGGATCTTTTCCTCGTGTCATGCTGCTGCTTAGAGCACATGCATAATGTTTTCTTTTATTTTGGTTAATGCTTATTATTAATGTATGTAACATGTGGTAGCCTGTTATAAAATTCAATTAAATGTTAATGTAAACATCTGCTTGAATTCATCTGTATACTGATATGCCAGGCCAAGAACTAAAATTTTTACCCTGTGAGTTGCTTTTACATTATGTGCCCATCCAAGGAGAAAGAGACAAGGGAAAAGAACTTGTTAAATTGACACTGGGCAGCCACAAACTTCTCTAAGTCATTGGCACTATAAAAGAGACCTGTATCAAAGCAATTGAGATTAAAGGTGCAGCAGTTAAAACATTTCTCCCAGGGCTCAGGAGCACGAGTGACTATTAAAGCATAAATAATAACCTCAAAGAGAGGGCAGTGGGAGATATCAGAGTGTTTGGGACAGCAGAGTGAAGCCACTTGTAAAGGCAGGGATAGCTACACTCACTGGACACGCTCAGCTTGTCAAAAAAGGACACAATTCCCAGACACAACCACAGGTCACTCGCAGAAGAGTCACCCTGAGGATGCAGCTCCTGAGAAAGGCACACAAATAACAGCTCCAAATGTTACAGCTCGTATCAAAGAGATGGCCAAACAAGCAACAGCAACTTTGGATGTGAACCATTACTCAAATGCATCCCTGAATGTGAGAAAAGCTAGGAATCATTAGAGAAAATCTGCTCTGCTCTATCATGCAACACAAAGCAATTATCACCTTCCCCTTAATGGAATTTCAAAGCCTGATCTCAGACAAACCATCTCAAAATTAAACAGAGCTTCAGAAAAGCAGAGAAATATTCTTATGGATTTGTCATAGAAGGGAAGATGAGAACACCATTAGTCACATCAAACACAAGAGCCACCCACAAGTTCCTGGCATGCTGGGGAGTGTTTCCACTACGTGGTGCAGTGTGCCAAAGAAACCAGTTGAAAATTCAGTTGGTGACAGATGAACATGTGTGTTCTGACTCGCGTGAAAACCCCTACACGACTCTGTACAGAATTACTGAAAGTCCCAAGATCAAAATTTCATGTGTGTGAGGTTTGGTTCTCCTCTGCACCTCCACATGTGGCTGGAAGATCTGGCAATAAGAGTCAGCTCAGAAGCTCAATCCTACATTTCCACCCCTTCTCCAGTACTGTGCCTTGGACTGGCAGCCTCAATTAGAAATGCAATCCTACTAATTATTGTCCTGCCGAATTCTTGTTAAGTCTGAAGAAATTAAGGAAAGAAGTTGGTGACAAAAGGACCTGTGTGCTGTTATGGCATCTGCTGACACTGTAGCCTGTAGACAAACAAGATAAAACAGGTCAGGATGGATAATAAACTAATGCTAATGGACCACACTAAAAGAAATGTTTTTAGTTTTATGGGTTATAACATTTAGAACACTGTTTTAACTGCACTAATTTTCTCACTCTTGGGAAGCAGAAATGGAGCATCAGTGGTCTCTCATGTCAGTGCTATGGAGGTTGGTGAAAATGTTGGTGGAATGTCTTGAGGACTTTGAGACTAATTGGATTAGTGCTTATATAATTAATAGGATTACTCTGACTCTGCACATTAATAGGATTTTTCCTTATCAATTCCAGGCTTAAATGTTATGAAACTGCATGTGTGTGTGTATACCTCCCCCAAGAACTCTGTGAATCACGACAACTCCCAGGCTCATAATTGCAAAGCAGTTTCTCTGGAAGCTCCCCTCTGAATATATTTATCTGGGCTTTGCAACTCTTCTGAATCAAAATACAAGCTCAACCACATAAATGTTCTCCAATGTCTTCTGTGCACCTTTATCTGCTCTAAACTGAGCTTTCCAAGCACATGCCTGCTTCACTGAATCAAGTTTTGCACTGAACACATAATATCAAGTCCTCTCCAAGGCTCCATTCAAAATTGTATTTTTCCCCCTACAACCAATTTCCAATCCATTAAGCTGCTCCACTTTTCCCTTTTCAGCAGCTGTTTAACTTGAGCATTAACCTTTGTGGCTGGCCACAATCTCTTGAACACTTTGCTTTGCAATAGACTTTCCTGAGTTGTCAGTTACATTTTTTGTAGAAAAATATGATGGGGAGACCATGAAGCCTTAGTAGGGTACTTTTGCTGCCATTTTTAGCTTTTAACCTCGCAGGAAGCTTTCACGTGAAACCTCTGAGAAACAAAATGTTTTGGGGCAAAGTAGAGTATTAAATCAGTGGGAATGAGTCCACTTCAGTGCATGGCTGTTTACATCACCAATTTTAGTTGATGCAATTTGCACAGACCAAACAGATCCATGCAACCCTTGACATGGCACAGTGGCTAACTCTGCCTCTATTTCCTCATCATCTTCATGATGAAGGTTCATGATTTACTGTGGGAGTTTGAAATTTGAGAATGAATTAGCTCACAGACTGAGCAAAACCTGTAAAAGCTAAGGAAGGGTTAAGAGTGTGCTGCCACTCTTTCTGGTAAAAGGAAAGAGTAGAAGTTATTTCCTCAAAGCTGCTTGACTTCAGCAATAAGACCACCATAGAAATTGGAGTTAACTTGCTGGCAGACCTGGCAGAAGACAATATTTGCTAAGTAAAGGGTGTTTATATGTCTTTCACTCAGCAGATATAATTTTTTTTTTCATTACAGGGTATCTGGATGAGTCACAAGAACTCCTAGTTGGAAGAAACACACATTCCACAAAAAAAGGAAAAAGGAAAAAAGGAAATACTGTATTTCTTCCTGAGAAGGTGAGCTAATGACCCAAAATTTCAGAAAGAAAAAATAAAAAATAGAGTGAATGTTCAGAACTAGCCACAGATACAACACACCCTGCTTGTACATCCTTGGAGGAGAGGGGGGAAAAAAAAAAAAAGCCACCTGGCACTTTTTGTATATTTTATTACATTTCTGTAAATAAAGATGTTTTGAAACTCATTTGTTGTTCTTCTCGTGTGTTTCTGATTGAAAAATCTGACTTGAAAATTGAGTTTTCCAGTTTATGTTTCAGTGGATCCAAAGCAACTCAGTATTGCTTCATGCATTTTGTCTGCTGAGAAATTGAACTGACTTGAGCAGAACCATATTAAAAAATAACATGAAAAGATTACAGGAGAAGAGGAAAAAACGATGTGATAATTACCACAGATCCAGCCTGTCCCTGATATTAATCTTTGATGTTACTCACAAGACTGGGTTGCCATCTCATTAGGAAAAACCCAACCTTATTTTTGTTTGCAACAATTATCTTGCAATTGTTTGCAGCAAAGGCATGACAAAGTAATATGGATTTTGTACATCTGTGTGTTGGTTTATCTGATTAAATCTGGAAAGGCACCAAACACAGAGAGCCTACAAACAGTTATAAAAATAAATATTTGATCTTGTGCTAAAATGAAGGCTCTAAAATTTGAACCTCAAGTGCTGGCTCCATGTTTCATCTCATTGCAGGCTGGAAACAAATCAGAGTGTCATCTGGGAAAAGCCCCTGCCTTGTAGGTTTGCATAAAATTCTGGTTTCGTTTTATTACTTCTAGTGCTGCATCATAGATAAAAAAATATTTTATTGTAATTGCAATAAAGTCTTTGGCAAAAAGCTGTCCCCAGAACCATAGCTCAGCTCATTGCCTCGTTCAGGGCAGGATTCAGTTTCGGTTGGAGCACTGAACCATTCAAGAATTTCACCAAATAACAGATTCCATTAACAAGGAAAACAGTACACAAAAGTCACAGAAATTTCTTGTTTCAAACCACTAATTTTTAATTTTTTTAAATTAAATTAAATTAAAATTTAAAAAAATTTAAAAATTAAATTTTAAATTAAAAATTTAATTTTTTTTTTTTTTAATTAAAAGCTCCTTGGACAGTCCCTAAGGCAAATCCAGTTTAATCTCCACTGCTGGTTTTTATAAAGATCACAACACACATCTTGTAAGTACCACATGTCACTGGAGTGGTCACAATTTCTACTTTAAACAATCATATTAAACCCTACTGCTCAGATCAATTAGTTTGGCTAACTTGTGCTGTCTCCAGCTATAAAAGATTCACAGATCCATAATTCAATCTAATTATGCTGAAAATTAGGTGTGAAAATGCTGCAACTGAATCACTTGCAAACAAATGTCTCTTTTCAATTGACAGCAACTTCTTTTAGGGAGAGAATATTGAAAATGAACTGTTTCAGGAATATCACCCAGTGGTACACTTGAGATAGAAAGAGATTTTATACGTTCATCAATTTTTAAAAAACTATATATTTGAGGGGAATCATCTTTTAAAATTTAAATAAACATATTTTTCAGAGTTCTCAATTCTAGATCTGTGCAGGAAAAAAGGTGGTGTGTTACAGGGAACCATTTTGGAATGGTTTGAAATAAACACGAGATGGAGAAATCAGCAGTATTGTAGAAATAAATAAATGTAATAAAAATTAAAAATGCATAAATATATGTATTATAGCACCTTCATTCCCCATATCTCAAGGAAATTCAGAGATATTTACATGGCAATGTGGGATATCTGAATAAAGACTAGAAGTGGAAACATTTTTTAAATTCTACTTGCACAAAACAACAGGGATCATCTAGGACATGCAGTTTAATTTTCCTCCCTTAGTCCCTACAAAACACAATGTTCTTGCCACCACTTGAAATTAAATATGTGATGTGTAGACTCAACACACTTGACAACTTTTCTAAAAGAGCAGGAATGAAAAGATTCCACATCTTGTGTTCTGCACAGAAGAGGAGCCTGCACAGCCCAGAGGAGCAGGGTTAAAAGCAGCACAAGGACCTTGCTGGAGCAATAAATGACAATAAGGTGTGCAGTGGTAGAGCCAGCATGAAAACAAAATGTTTACACTGGAAAGAAAAAAAAAAATCTTTTCATATTCTTTGGTACTTTTCTTAACCATTTGTATCCTTGGCATGGAGTAGCAGATGATAATTTGAAACTCTGCCATATTATTTGCCATAATAAAAACTAATTATTCTAATTTAGTTTCTAATTGTCAATTCTTCCCTCAAGCCTCCAAGATCACACATTACTCTAAACTTCATAATAGTTCTTAACACAGAGTTTCATATTACTTTTTTCCTTTAATCAAATTCAACAGCATTTTAATTAACTTCTCAGTACATAACATTCTTTTAAAATGCTACTGATTTTCCTAGCTGGTCATTTCTACATTAATAATGAACAACTGTCAGGTGTGATATACTTTTGTTAAAATCTGTTATTTTAGTCTCTCCTTCAATAACTAAAAATCAAAACATGTGAATCATAAAACATTTTGCTGTCCTGGAAACCCTCATGATAAAGGCCAACCTTCAAGCACTTGGAATTTAGTGGGCATGGTGGAAAAAAAAGAATTAGCATGAGGTACTCAGTGTTGTGTTATATTCAGAGTGTTGAACATTTTGGAGTGTCCCAAGGAACATTACTAGGGAAGGTGAGATGTGATGGAGGAGTGGGGCTGGAAAAGGAAATCCTGACAAACCCTGAACTCCAATGAGCTGTCAGTGCTGAGAGATCACAAAAATCACTCCCAGACAGAGCAGAGAGACAAGAGGGGGAATGGGGCAGCTGCTGTTGGCACATCCCCACCTCCTTATGAATGAAATCAATACACCAGGTGAGATCAGAAAACCTCAGGTTTCATTTTCTGTAACCTGTGAACTCAAAAACATGATTAAATCTTTTCATTTGCAGCTACTTTCTGCGTCAATCACATCACTTTTTCTTGAAATGGTTATGAGGTTTTGAGCAGGTTACTGACAAATCCAGGTTTGCTTCAGATAAAATTGTGTTGCTTCATGAACTCCAGGACATTTAAGTCAGCCTTATGCCTTGGGATTTTTATTTACAGAACCAAACTTTCTTGATTTCCCTAAACCTCATTTTTACTTATCATTCTTCAAGCTATATATGAGCACCTGTGTTTACAAGTGCAGAACTGTAGCCTGAGGGTTTCTGATATATTTACCTCGTCACAAAATAGTGCTGCCAAGCAATGCCAGCACATTCAATACAATCTATTCAAGGAGAACAACCAATCTGAAACGAGTTTTTCATCAAGCAAAAAAACCCAGTATTCATCACCAAAAACAGAATGTGTATTTAGTCTGGGCAAAACCACCTCCATGCACACCCACACCAGCTAAATTCCCTTTCTTTATATCACCATAAACATCTACTGGGTGCTGCAGCCAGCTGGAGAGACCTGCCTCCTCCTCCTGGCTGTTGGACAGCCACTATCTTTAAGAGTTATTATGAAATTCAGAGTTGTCATTTGTGGAGGCTTGTCGTGTTTTATCTTCTTTTTGCCAGAGTTGGGATTAAATGAACATGACAGTGTTTCATGTTTGGATGTTTATTAATTCTTATCTCTGTTACAGTCTCACAAACCATGAGTTCTACAGCACTTCACGCTAATAAACTAAAAATGGAGCCCTATCTCTCTCTCTCTCTCCAAGGCCTTTTAAGCACAAACTGTCCAATTAAGAAATGACACCTAAATTATTTTTCCTTTAACCCAATAACCAACCACCTGTGCCCACAATGGGGACTTTTCTGTCCAATTACAAAATATCACCCAGACCCATGAAGAAGGTGAAAATGAAGGACTGAGCCTCCACCCTCAATCCTCCATCTTGCTTTAAATATATTACTGTATTCTAAACCCTTAAACTCCAAGTTTTCCACCCTGTGATATCACACACTTCTATCCAAACCCCACACCCACAATCCCAGCGCTGTCACTCAATTTTGGAAGCCTCTTCCACCGCCTCAGGTCAACGCAGTGTTTTCCTGGGAGTCAGTGCCTGTCAGCACAGCAATCTGGAATTCTCAGCATTCCAAGAGAGGCTGGCTGGTGTTGGCTTTCCATCCTCCCTCTCTGCTGCAGGTGGGAGCGTTGCTATGGCACCCCCAGAGTCAATGTGGGTCACCAACCCTGCCCCAGTTCAGGGGTCTGGTGTCCACTCCACTCCTGGTTGCCATGGCTGCACTGCTCTAAGCACCAGCTAATTTAACGAGCTCTAATCAGCCTCTGTGCATTGCCATCTTTGTTTTAAATTGCTCTGTAACAACGGCTCTGGGGTTGCCAGGACCAATTCCAGGAAATGGTTCTGCTTGTTGTTCCTCAGTCTGCCCAAATGGCAGGGAAACGAGAAGGAGGTGGCACGACCTCCAAAAAACATCAAGCCAGTCATACAAATAAAATCCTTGCATTTTAAAATATTTCTTAACAAAAGTGCCACAAATGTAGAAGAATTCCCTGCTGTTTATTTCTCCCTCCATCCCCATTTCCTGTCACACTCACCTTGACAAGGGGTGAACTTTGTCTTCTGACCAGTGCCCAAACTCAGCTCATTTCAGTGAAGAGAGTAGCAAGATTCATTTCACAGGACATTTATCTCCTTTAAATACCCAAATAACTCTGTAGTGAAGTCAAGAACAAGTTATGCCACATTCTGCAGGATCTAAGAGGGGAACAAGGTTAAAGTCTGAAAATTATTTTTGATTTGCTTGTTTTTAAGCCATCAAACCTCCAACTCAACATGCCACCTAAAATATGGAATTTGTCATCATGTTTCAGTGTTTTTATCAAAACCTCCAGACTGATATAAATCAGACAAATTGTGTTGCTTCATGAACTCCAAGTTAAAAATTGTGTAGCTTTTCAGACTGTAGACCACAGGGGGAGAAAAGGGGAAAATTATAGGAATATCCACATTCTTCCCTACCAGGAGATGATGATGATATTCTCCAGACAAGATTCAGTTGTATTGCAAGATCTAAGAGCATCAAATTCAGTAAATCTCACTCAGTTTTTCCTTCCCAGATGTTCACAGCACTGCTGTCACTGTCAGGATGGGTCCTGAGTGCTCTGAGCATCCCTTTATTTCTGCAGGACAGGGATGGTATTTTCTCTGGTGCTTCCTGCCAAAGTTTAGGATAGTTTAGGATGCAGCACACTCTGCTTGTAACAGTCCTGTGTCTGTTTAGGGAATTGAACAATGGCTCTGCTGCTGGAAAAATCATCGTGAATAATGGGAGTCTCTGATTTTCTGATGGATGAGGCTCGAGTTTGAAATTAAATTACTTTCCTTAATTATCAGAAATTACTCCACTAAAAATAGTTTGTAACCAAATTTTTAAGCCTTTTTTTTCCTGCTCTTTCCTTCCTCTCCCTAGAGGACCATAGTTGAAAATCTGAGGAAAATTGTTCCTTCTATAAATGTTTACAAAATATTTCCTTAAAATAATGTGCAATGGTTTTTAAACATTTCCATTTTTCAAATACTAAAGTCACCAACTTTAAAACACCTTTCTTCCTATCATTACCTATGAGATGGAGGATACAAACTCCTCATACATTTTCTCTCCTTGCTAATGTTCAGTCAGAAAAATCTGCATGACAAATCACTGCAGAACTGTCACTTCCATTCCTAAGTAAAAACACAGTGTACAGGGAAAGTCAGGTTAATCCTTTTAGAAGAAAATCTGGCCAATTTTCGCTGTTCATGTCGCAAATGGACCTGTGTCCATTAATTATGTTCCCTCCCTTGCTTTAACAGGATTGCAGTGTCCTTGTGGGGCAGCACAAAGGTCTCTTCTCCACCTGCAGAGTTCTCTGAGCACTGGGATGGAACAAAACCAACACACAGCAGCTTCTGGAGGCACATCCTGGCAAAAGGAAAATCTTGTATTTGACCCAGACTCCCTCCTTGCATTTGGGGCAAATATTCCTTTTGGGGTTAATGCTCCTTTTGGGGTTAATACTCCTTTTCTTCTCCACCTGTTTTTCTGACTCCTCACTCATTTTGCATTTTCAGGTGATAACACCTTAGGATTAAAGCCCTCATGCAGAAAGATGTCAGTTCCAGTTGTTGTTTCTTTTTTTTTTTTTTTTAATTATCATTCTAATTTTTCATGAGCTGGCGTGCAGCCTGCAGAAATTAGTATCTCAGCTTTTGCCAGAAAACAACAAAGGGCTGGTCACCAGTGCCTTTTCCTTCCATAAGTGTTTCTTTCCTGGCAGGCCTTGTTTTCTTGTTAGACCTGGGTCAAAAGCCATCCTATATAAAGAAATCTACAGGTAAAGGCTTATTTAAACCAGAGCTAATTATGATAAATTACCTGAAAAACAAAACCCCAAATCCCTGTGGGTGAACTGATGCTCTATATTATTAATTTTGGGTAAAGCAAAAAGCAGTTTTTATGGAAAAAAACCCACCTTATCTAAGCTATCTAAAGAGCATCTTGATTTTAAAAAAAAATACATCAGCTCAAGCAAATAACAGCAATAAAACCTATGTATAAAAATTATTTGAAAAAAAATCAACCAACATTATGGTTGGCTTTTCAGCAGTGCCACCTCTGGCTTGATTTCCTCTCTCTGGGGCAGGTTCTGGGGTGGTACAGGATGCCTTCAACACCTGCCAGGCAGCAATAACAACCATCAGGCAAATGAAAAGCTTTTCTGAGGGTGTCAGCCCTTAAAAAAAACATTCATTTCTCCTTGCTCTCTATTTCCCCATCACTCACTCCTGTGGCAGTTGTCCCACACCACCCTGCTCGGGTGCAAATTCGTATTTCCATTTTATTGCATATGCCTTGCAAAACTCTTTCCTCACCACCCCTTTGACTTAGATGAACAGCAAAATAAAGACTGAAAAAGGCTGTAGTGGGTTTCTGGACTTGATCATTTTATCATAGCAGACTTCTGCATTTTTCCTTACAACAGCATGCATTTCAAAAGCCTCCTTTAACTGTGTGTGCATATATATATATATATATGTATGTATTAATATCTCCTGCTTTTTGTAAAAAAACTATTTATTTTCTTTTGTACAAGGGCATCTGGTGACAGCACATTTGCTTTTCAGAAGTATTTCCACAATTTTTTTTTTTAATACATTCTACACCATTACCAAGGAATAGCTCAAAGTTCAGTGCATCAGGAACACGAGAAGATGTTCTTTTTTATTTATAGGTGTGCAACTGTATACTTTCATTCCAGATATGATCAATCTCCCTCTAAAGGAAGCACACTATGTTTTATTAAAAACTTCTGGAGAACATCATTCTGGCAGTAAGCGAAAGTGTAAATAAATATTCTTGCAAGGGAGATATAAATTATTCTAAGTCAGCAGCAGCGTGTCAGTCAGGGCTGATTAGATTCTTTCCAACACCACCTTATGAAAAGCAAAAATATTAGATTTGGTCCAAATAGGGAATTTTTAACGAGTGACATTTGTGGAACTTTTGGGATCAATGAACCTTCTGTCATAAACCGGAGCAAAACCTTTACTGCAGGGCTGTGAGCATTTTTTTGGAAGTTCAGGTTTGCACGTGTCATAAATCTGAATTATATTAACACCTGGAGAGCTCAGCTGAAAGCAGCCCTCATTGTACCAGGTATTTATGTGTAGGGAGAGAGGCACAACTCCATTATCTCACCACCAAAATTGCCCGAGTGACAAAGAGGGGACAAAAGGTGGAACTCAAGGTCATTTGTTACTCCAGGCTCAGATGCCAACTTGACACCTGATTAACAACATTTCCTAAACTGTCCTCCAGCCTCTGGCAGCTAAATCCATTTTCAGAGAAATGGCATCACAAAGAAAATTTATGCAAGTGTATATTCTTCCAGGGAACTCTTCTAACTTCAAGGATGCAGGGAAAAAAAAAAAAAATAGCTGAACACATCACCCAAGAGGCAAACTCAACAATATATGGTCTCCAAAGCATAAAATTGTAAAGGAACACGGTGTTTCCAACTTCCATCCAGATATATTTAAAAGTACATAGAGAGTATCTATCAGAAACACACCAGTGAAGGATATCTGAATACTGCAAGGAAATTACCTCAATTCATTCTCCTTTCCTCTCAGCAAAGGAATCACTTACAGAAATCTCTTACAGAAACAATTCTGCCTATTATTGCAAGTGAAAGTTATGAGTCCACACTCTCAAAAAAGGTTTTTGGACAAAGTTTGTTTGCAGCTGTAACAATTTACATCCAGAGCTACCCCGGTGGTATCTACAGAGCTGTTCAAATTTACACAGTTGTCACTAAGAAGAATTGGGCTCTGTGTTCCCCACACCCAAATTTAACAGCTGCCCTCTGTAAAATGCATTTTGGGTGATTGCAGGTATTTCAGGGACACTCTGGTACTTTTTCCTGCATGGCAATTCTGTCTGACTTGGAGTAAATATGTTCCAGCATGTTGCTGTAAAATGGATTCCTGCTTTGTTGTGGGTAGATCTGAATTTATAGCTAAAGATGAGTGTTCCTTCCTGGGAATGGATCATTTCCAGATTAATTGGTGAATTGCTGTTCCTTGGCAATGAGCACAACTCGGTCTGCTTCTACAACATAAACATTCTCAAGTGAAATTGAAATAATTTTATCTTTTCTCTGCCCATTTTCTTCCTGCTCAGGTGGTGAAGAAAAAAAAAAAAAGGAAAAAAGAAAAAAAAAAAAAGAATTATCAAATTGTGTTGCCCTGCTATGGAACATAAGATTACTGTGTGATGTTGTAAACACCAATATTATGACTGTGTCAAAAAAAATACGAGCTATCACATTTTAAACAGGATCAAGCAGGTTACTTTTATTTCTTTGGTTTACCTCCAAAAGATTAATTCCTTTGGGTTTGTTGCTTTGGTTTTTTTATTTTTTCCCAAGTATATAGGCTAGGATCTTTCAAGAAAAATCAGTGTTTCCACATAATCACAGAGTGGAACCATGACAAAAACTGAGATGCAGCCAGAATTTTGACAGTGGCTTGAAGTGGTGTCTTGAGAGCTGAGTCTGACCTTAAGTTCCTTGCTGGCCATTTCATCAATCATGGCCATTATTCAGGTGGAATTTACTTCCACTGCCTCCCCCTCACTCCTCTGAAATATGTTTTGATACCTTGACAGGAAAACTGCTCCCTGAGTTGGTCCCCAAATTTTCTGTCATATTAAAAATACTGAGCAGAAAGGCAGGTCTTATCCAGACCTGCTTACAATTCTTAAACATTAATGTTTTATACAGTTTAACAGAAGTAAAGGTTGTTTATCCAAACAGTAAAATCTGTTTCTCATCAGCCAGTAAAAGGCAATTCCTTCTTTAAATATCTTTTTCTTCTCTTACTTAGATTTGCTAGGAAGTGCCATGGAAACCAGACATCACTGTGGTGTGATATTTGCAAGCAGGTTTAACAGAAAAAAAAAATGTGACAATTAAAGGGAATCTGAAAATTGCTGTGTTTCTCTGATATATGGGTTTTGTTAAATTAAAATTTCTTGATCATTAAGCAATTAACTTATTCTGTTGTAAGTGAGAAAATGACAAATGATTTATCCAGTTTTAGAAGCCAGAAGGGAGAGGAGAGAAAGATGATTTTTAATGTTACTTAAGAAACAGCTGGGAATCAATAAGGAAATGACAAAAAGCTCAATTTTTGAGCTGGTATGAGAAACCTGCCCTGGTTTTAAAGGGTTGGATGTGAGCAGGGACAGGAGGGGCCACATTTAACTCCTGGTCAATGCTCACATGGATAGAGATGGAATGGAAAACAGCAAAACTGGAATCAGTGCTCGTGGGCCTAAATGGCCCTAAAGAATCTGATGTTCATTATTAATTAACAAAACAATTTATCTCTGTGGTTATTTTACCAAGAGACACAGCCAAGCTGCTCTGCCCTCCTGATTTCCTGTGTTATGCTGAAATTGCCTTGTCATCTGACCTTTCAATACTATTTAAATTAATTGAGGTAACACTATTACTATATTCTCATTTTTTCACAATATAGAAAAATTACGAAAAATTAATACAAATTAAAGAGTGCACTGCTTTGCTGTTATAAAAATCCTTTAGAGGACAATATAACTAATGAGATGTTACTCTGAAATATAATTTAGATTGCCATGTAAACTGATTTTGCTGCAATTTCTTACTAACTATAAAATGCCTACTAATTAAAGCGAGCTCAGTCTTGCCCTCCAGCACCTACAGCACAGTTCTGACAGCCAACACAACTCAGTGTTTTTCTGCAATCCAAATTTAAGGAAAAGCATTTGGAGCAGTCTTAATCTTGATTAAATGATTGAATGAAGGCTGGAATCCAGTATCGCATTTTCAGGGTGACAATTGCAAAATATACAAACTATACAACAAATTTGGAACTTTCAGGACAGAAGGAAGGTCTGAACTTTGTGAAAAAAAAATTGAATTTGCTTCATTTTGTTGCTTTTGATGAGCAATGTGCTTACACTGATACAGCTTTTTCAAGGCAATATGCAATGGCTTGTTGTAACTCTAATGCACAGGAGTTGAAAACTGAAAAATATAGATTTCCCCCCAAGAATTTTCTTCCTTCTCTTCTCAAACTAAAGGCTGATGAGTGTTTTAGGTATTGTACATAAAAATCAACCAGCATGTAGGCCTTTAGTGATCTGCCCTGCATCCCTGAAGAAAAGAATTATTCCAAGGGAAATGAAGACATTATTTTTCTGAACAGAGATCTTACAATACTGCCTGAGAATATGTGCACTTCCTTTCACTTGGAAAACACTGAATTTGGGTCACAGCAACCAAATCCTGTGAAGGCAAACCCTTCTCTAGCTGACCAGTTTATACACTAATTTAAGGGAAAATGGTATTAAAAAGGAGCAAAACATATTTGTGGGCTTCCTTCACTGACTCTTTTACAGACATTTGAGATAAGTCCTGCTGCTTCTGAATTTTGCCTGTAACTCCAAATTAGTTTTCAGACAGTCCTCCTCAGAGAAGGAAATATCTGTACACCCATACTCAGTGCTGAGAGCTTCTGCTTGCCACCTTCTCCCCCTTTGCCTGACTTTCAATCCCATAGACCATAGAAATTTAGAAATTTCAGAGAAATTCCATAGAAATTTAGAAAGGGTAATTCTTTTCAGCCATGTTACACCCCAGCAAATTCCCCCCTCATCCTCCCCAAAAAATCCCTGGAACAACTCGGTATAACAATGATCTTTGAGTCAAGGAAAGGAAAATGCTGGGGCATCCTTTGGTCTGTGTTGGACAGCAGAGAATCAAAAGAGGACAGATGGGTTATCAATAGCCACAGTTCAGGAAAAGCACTAATGGATTAGTGCAGGAAAAGCAGGAAAAGGTCAAAGGAAATAAAGAGTGTGTTTTGTTTGTCTCCCTCACAAATGGAATGATGGAATCAGTTGGGTTGGAAAAGACCTCCAAGATGGAGTCCAAGCACTAACACTGCTCTGTCCAGTCCAAACCGTGTGAGGAAGGGCCACATCCACACATCTTTTAAATCCCCCTGGGGATGGTGACTCCACCACTGCCCTGGGCAGCCTGCTTCAGTGTTTGACCACCCTCTAGTGAAGAAATTTTCCTGAAATCAAATCTAAACCTCCCCTGGTGCTACTTGAAGGCACCTCCTCTTGTCCCATAGGTTTTCTTAGGGAGAAAAGGCTGATCCCACCCAGTACAACCTCATTTCAGGCAGCTGGAGAGAGCAAGAAGATCCTTCCTGAGCCTCCTTTTCTACAGGCTGGAGAATCTGAGTTCCCTCAGCTGCTCCTCCTCAGCCCTGTCCTCCAAACCTTCTCTGGACACACTCCATGTCTTGTGAGGGACCCAAAAATTGCCAGGATTTTGTTTGTTTGTTTGTAGCATTCAGTTTCTTTTCCATTTCTATTCCAAGGCGCCTTTCTGTATTTCCAAAAGGTTTTTAAAACTGTTCTACAATTTTAGGAGACACATTGTTTATCAAAAAGTGAGAGGAAGCCTCTGTGGTAAATATGCTACTAATTTAGCTCAGGACTGACATGTTTTCATGTAGAAATTTTCATATAAAGATTTGCTTTAAATAAAAACTCTCTTTAAATGCACATTATGTTGTGCTATGGAAGTACAAAGCAGCTAGAGCCATCCTTTATTATTCCCTTTCCTGATATAAAATAATGTTTACATTGCAGCTCCTCAAAAGAGGCAAAAGTTTCCTGATCTTGCAACTCATAACAGGGGTCAGTGTTTCCTGAAGCCTTGACCAAAAAGCAAATCTAACTCCAGACATCTTTATTTAGGTCATCTATCCAGGCTCTGTGCAATGAAAGATGCGCCGAACCTTTGACATTTCCACAGATATACATCAGTGCCTCCGAGATTTATGTGAGCATTTCCATTCCACCAGAGTAAACACATCGCTCTTATTGATTTCAACTTATCGAAACGAGGATGGAAAACACCGACTTTGTAATGTCTCGTTTCATGGTTGGCTGGGGGATCTCATGAACCACACTCGCAGTCCCAGCAAAGAACTCGATCCTCTAAAATGCAGGAAAATTTTATGACATTAATATGAAACTTTCAACACAGATAGACCTCGTCCCAGCAAATTGCTGGAAGTGCAGGTTGCAGAAAGGAAAGAAAACTAAAATACAAAAGAAAGTACCCAAAAGAATGGTGGTTTCTTTTGATTACCTCCTTGCGTTGTCATGTTCAAAAAAATTTAAGAATTAGTGAATCATAGGAGTCATGAATGACTGAAATATCAAAGCTCACAAAGGCAAAACGAGCACATTTCACATTAAAAATAGGATACATTCTTAAAATTTACAATTCAAGTTGCACTATTTTTTTTAAGTAATTAATTTTAGTAGATTTTGTTGTTTTGTTTATTGGGGGTTTTTTTTTTAAATGCATGGATTGGCCTGACAGAAGGATAACCAATACTTTGCAAAGTTCGGTACTTTAAAGAAATACTCAATGAGGAAAAAAAAAGTCAATATAATCTGGGACTTTCCCATGTAGCTCTGCTCCCAATGGAATGCATGCAGAAAAGCAGCAACAAACAAATCACCCTAATAAACTTTGGGTGAGAAGGATGGTGGAGACTTTTCAAGAAGCTTGGACCTCAATTAAGGCTTTCAGGCAAATCTCCTCCACGGGTGTCCTGTGAGGCCTGAGGCACAAGGTCATGATGAGTTTCTCCACCATTTCAGCCCAAAAGAACTACACACACTTTAATTCTGCTGAATTTCCTGCATCTTCTAGAATCTCTTAAATAAAGTACAGTTTTCCTTCAGTCCTTGTTCAGTCAGGGGAGAGAAATAAAATGCAGCTATGAAAAGCAATTGGACTTTTCTTACTCAGGCGCTTTCTGGAGTGTCTTTTCTCTTTTGTGTCAGAACTTTTTGCCCGATTTTATCAGCACTTTGCATAAACACACCTTGGTCTCTCAGAGATGGAAATGACTGAGAGCCCCCTGTAACAGGCTTCTTAATAAAATTTAGATGACCACTGGAAAATCTCTGCCCCTTTTAAAATACGTTGTCAAAGCTGAAATTAAACATCTGGAAAGCTCAGAGCTGCTGCAGATGTGCCAGGAGCAGTAACTGAATTTCTTTAGAGGGATATGCAAAGACCTTTCTGCCAAGCCACACGGCCCCATTTCATTGCATTATCTATTTATTTTAAGAGACTAGACTTAAGTATTGCTTGAAAAATCTTTAGCTGTGCACTCAGCTTCATAATTACCAGCCTTCTTCACACTGAGGAGAGTGATAACAGCCAAGCACGATTCATGAGCCCAAGTGACACCACACCCTTGTGGGGGTTCTTTGACAGGGGAGAGTTTTCAGCAGCAGTCAGAAAAGATCAGGCCTGTGCACGATGACGGGCAAGGACGTGATCCAGCTCCCACTGAAATCCCTGTGACTGTTCCCATTTGCTTCAGCAACTTTGGAAATGCAGAATATTCTGCTGGAGTGATGCTAGCTAGCTCTGAAAACATTCAGCTGGCGCTGAGCCCGCAGAGCCTGCCAGAGATATCTCTTGATAAGGGTGGAAAGTGCTGTGAACTGACTCAAAGTCTTGCAAAGCGACTCCTTATCTGGGTTATGAGGCAAAAAGAAGAAAAGTTTAAATACTTTAAATGCTCTTAGTCACCATCCCTCATATGCAAGCAGAGTGTGTCAAGTGAGTGTTTTCTCTGTAGAGGGAATCTGGCTAGGAAAGGAGGTGGTGATAGGATTGCCGCTGTTTTTATAGAATTTTCCACACAGAGGCCAAAAACCAGCAAGTATTGCACACAGCTTCTTTACCAGTGCACCAGAATATTTCACAAACTCAGCTGCTGCTGCTGCTGCCAGCATTTTAAAGGAATCACAGTCTGCAGTGGAGATGCAGCGACTCCAATGGTCTGGTCCAACTCCGGCTCCACAGGAGCTTAAATGAGATGGAAATTCAAATTCAGCAGTCCTCTGTCTGCTGGGGAATCTGATATGCAGAAATGTCATTTCAGGAATTGGCAGGTCCTCCTTGGCTTGCAGTTTTGCATGTTTTGCTCTTTCATATTTCACAGAAGAGGAAATCCCCAAACTTGGCAGCCAGGAATGCATGAATAGGAGGACAATAATTCAGTAATTACTTCAGAAACAGAACAGGGAGGATTCCTGCTCTGCTCTGTCTTCAGTCTTTAGTCAGAAAGCTTAATACATAGAAATAATATCCTCTCTATGAGCTGAAACAGGGTACAAATAACTGAATTAAAGAGGTAACTGCAGGTCCCAGAGAAACTAATAACAGCAAATGTGTTACCTATATTCTAATGCAAGGAAATTCTATGTAATTCAGAATAAAATGTCCATTATCCAAGGAAATGCACACCATAAATTGAAATGTCCATAATTTCTACAAAACCCCTAATGGTCTGTTCTACACTCATAGGAATAGAAAATTTTCCCAAATACCTAACAAAAATGCTTGCTGCAATTAATTTGGTTTCTTGGTCTTCCTCCATGAACCACATTGACTTTTCTACTCTTTGATTCCAAGCAAAGTTGGACCCAGATCAGAACATTTTCTGTGTACTTGTTTCATGGTCTCTCCTTTTCTTAGCAGAGCTCTTCTTTGAGCTCTGAGGTATCCAGAGCAGTGGCAGGAGAGGGGAGATGGGAGGATAACAACAGGGCACCCAGGTCCCACTTTCTTGCAGCTTTCTGAATTTAAGAGGTTTCCTCCTGCAGATTTTGTAAGTGAGAGCAATCTCCTTTTCTGTGGCTCACCTGAACTCCCCTGCAGGCTCTGCAGTTCACCTGAGGACAGCAACAAACATCCTGGAGCTGCTTCTTGTGCTGCTTTTTCAGCAGGTAACACACAGGTGATTGAATAGTTCCAGAGCACTACAGGAAACACATCACAGCTTATACAAAGAACTGTGAGCATTGCTGTAGCTCAGTTTGTCATAATGCTTGCTAAAAAGTTGCTTGGTTAAATCACTTAAAGGACACACCTGTAGCAAGGAACAGGATCTAAAGATCCCACATCATTCCTCTCTGCCTTTGCCCCCAGTTGCAGCTGCTCTTACCTTCTGCAATGTCATCTATATTTATTCCTTCACATCTTCCTCCACTTTCACACCTTGTCCTTCCAGTAATTGCACGAGAGAACCTGTGGAACCAGCAGTTTATCCTGCTAGCTTTGATATCACTTCCACATTCTGTCTCACAGCACAGAAAAAAATCTGATGTTTTGATGGTGCAGCTGCTTTAAACTGCCCAGCAACTTTTCTCTGAAAGTTGCTTTGTTTTGTGCTCCTGTGACTCTCTTTATGTAAGGGAAGACATTGGAGTACATTTTAAAGCATTTCTCTGTTTGGTTATAACTAGTCCTGCTTTTCTCTAAAACCAAAAATAGAGAGAGCTCTTGTGCCAGTTACTGGAAGAGAACTAAATCATTTTAGGGAAGTCACAGCTCTTACCTGCCCCCAAACTAAATTTATCTCCCAGAAAGGGCACATCCCCAAGTCCCTTCACTACTGAGACAGGAAAGCCAAGCTTTTTAAAAGCTTATTCCTTGCTTGTACCTTTCTTTTGGCTCAATTATCTGATTACTAAATTGATTTTGTAACAGACCCAAGGTACTGCACGTTTCTTTTGCATCTGAATATCTCTTTTCCTCTTTGGACTGTCAATCCATGCAGGAGCATGCTGTGATCACAAATGATTTTTCCCATCACTCCTACAACTATTCTTATTGTTAATGGTTTTCAGTTATTAACTTTGGGACTGCATCAACTTCAGGAGAATGCAGGAAAAGTTTTGCTCTAAAAGTCAATATATAAACCAAGATGAGATCAAACTCAGACGTTGTTGTTGTGGACCTGCATGTTTATTTCATTGTCTACTTAGATTAAAAAAGACAAAAATTCAAAAAGCTTTAAAAAATCCAAACCAAAAAAATTAAACTGTGTTTTCCTTTTCTAAAAACCTTCAAGATTCCCATTTTTTTCTGTTACTGAGTAATTTTTTCAAAATCCAGACTCAAATTTTCACACCAGTATGGGCCTTTCCAAAGGTTTAGTTGCACCCATTCTATATCCTAAACCTACATATTATAATAAAGTGCTTACATATGCACTACTAGTTTATTTTCTACATAGTAGATACTATAAAAGATTGTAGTTAATAATGTACTTTAATACATGCTGCCATGCATTGAATCATCCCTTGCAGTCCTGCAATCAAGACCTTAATTACCTGATATACCAGGCACTGGATTTTGTTTTTTTCAAGGGAGGAGGTTTTCCTTCAATTAAACATCCATTTTTGAGGAATTGGAATTTCACAAGTTTTTTAAAACACTCTTTTATGAATGACTGTGTACTAGCTACCACTGCTATTTTGATGTCAAAAAGCTGGCCTTTGTAATTGGTAATAAAAATACTTCAGTACATAAAATAACACTGATTTTTAAATGGTTCTCATTTATTTTAATGTTAACATCAAGGCACATTTCCAGTTCATATTTTCCTCTTTTTAAATTACACCTACAAATGTGTTTGCATGGCATTAAATCTCATTTCCATTACAAAAATTTCCCGTTGATTTTGACTTCCATATGCATAAATGCACCGCAATAATAAAAGCCAGCTGTCAGTGCTTCCACACGTTCAACTTTTTAATGAATAGCCCAATAAATATGTAAATGGCTTCCACATTATTTAAATTTACAGTAAACATACCAATCTTGTTTGAAGCCTAGTCTTATACCCAAAAATTATTCATCTGGAGAGGAGAACTCTTCATATGGGCTGATTACAGTGGTGGCTGCACCCATTTACATTTGTTAAAAATCCTTCTCCAAATCCCTTCTACACAAAACAACTCTTACCAAAAACTAAGCTGGTTCACAAAGTTTTGCATTCTGCATCTGTAGCTGCCTGAACTTCTGTTTTCAGTCCTCAAATAGCTGAAAACTCCTCAAAAAATGGTGCAATTGGTTCTTTGATCAAATATTACAGGGAGAGCCTGCCTTTGGAAAATATAGGAATATTTGAACTCACATGGAAGTGTTTTCACATGATCCAGAGTGTCGTGATGAAGATTTATGAGCGTTTAAAGTATCAGCTAGCTCCACACAAAGTAGAGGTGAGGAAAATTTACAGCTTCATTCTGAAATATTTTGACTTCTTGTTGTCTATATATAAAGAACATCTACCTACACCGGCAAAAGAAAGATTTTCCTCTGCCTGAAAAAAGCCATTATTTGTTATCCATGAAAGGCAAACAAAGAATCAGCTAAGCAGCTAAATTTTGTAGTTATATGGACATTTGTATCTCACAGATACTGACAAGGTTTTTTTAGGCATTTTTTTTCTCAAATAACATGGATTACAAGATTCAACATTTATAGTTCTCTGAGAACACAACATTTTATTCCGAATTGCATAAACAACAGTTATCCTTTCTTAGCTGGAGATGCTACTGGAAAAGCAATTCCCAAAAATATCACGTCCTGATGATACCTGAAGTGCAGCTAAAACCTACAGAGTGCCATCAGAAAAGTCTGGAAAACAGAAAGTTGTTTAACTTATTCATGAGAATCCTCACACTACCAAGATTCATACTTGTGCACCACACACTAATACATAAAAAACCTTAACTTAGAGCCATCTGCCAAAAATTTTGGTGGGTTTGTTTGTACTCCACTATATATATTTATTAACTTATATTTTCTTCACTGCAGGTCACGCCAGGGTTTCTGCAGGAACATAGGCTGCACACTGTTATATTGACATTTATTGTCAGTTTTATTTGCAGTTTTATGTGTGCCATTTCAGGCACTTGCTCTATTTCTAATTATTTCCCAACACCATGTTTGTGTGATGGTGCACTTGCCAAAACAACTCTTATTCTAAAAATGGGAATTTGTTCTGTTTGATCTATGCCATGTCAGGTGTGACTGATGCAGGCTCTAATGGTGGGTAATTCTTCATATCATGTGCTGCATCTCTTAAAAGCACAGCACACGTTGCTCACATATTATGGGCTGTAAAAAATGCCAAATAAAATTTGCTGGACTCTGTCAGCAAAGAATGAAATAAAACCCCTCAGTGATGGCAGCTCAAATGTTCCATTTAGGTGGTGAGCACCACTTATCTGGGAGCGATTTAACCACATTTGCTGGCACTATCAAGCAGAAATCAGGAAACTTTGAAGTTATTTGGTGACTTCACAGAAAAAAAAAAATAACATCTAGGAGGAATAATTGGAGGTAAACAGCTCAGCCTCTTCCAGCACCAGGGCTGGAAGAATGGAGAATTCCCATTCTCACCAACCTGATTATCCTCCAAGCCCAGCAGCAGTCAAGAATTGGCAACAATTAGCACTACATTTATTAAATGCTTGGCATTTTTTCATCGTGTAGTTACTGAGCTGAGTGCAAGCTGGAAGTCTTGAAAACATGAGGCTGCACACTTGATACAACCCTCAGAAAAAGCTGTCCAACATTATAAATCCATTATATATACCACTTGAAAAAGAGAAGGGGTTTTGGCCTTGACAGGACTGGTTTTGTTGCAGAAATTCGAGTGCTGATGTTTGTTTTCTAAGGTTGAAAAATGAATACTGTTTAAACAAAGATGTATTGGGCATGAAGAAAGCATCAATGAATGCACAAAAAACAGGTAAATTAAGGTGTAAGAGTTTTGCTGATGATACTGAAGTATTTCAGAGTAGTAAAAAAGGAAGTCTGACTGAAAAAAAACACTGCAAGAGGACCTCGAAATACTGAGCAATCAGCTGACAAAACAGCAGGAAAACTTGCATGGTGATAAATATTAAAAGGAAAAAAAGCACAAAGGCAGTGAGAGACTCATGAAAGAGGAAACAGCTGAAAGTCCAGAATTACCCAGTAGTTCTCAAAGCACCAATTTAATGAAAGGATTAAAAAAATTAAAATAAAAATCCATGTTATTGTTGTGTATGTACCAGCAATCTGCCTGTAATCAGTGGTGGAAAGGGAAAACAGATTTCTAGGATCTAAAAGAAATTACTGCAGAGGTGTGATAGATATCTTCAAAATTTATAGTGTGAAATAGCTCATCCTGGAAGGTTTCAAGTAAAGAAATAGTAGAACTTAATCACATCTGCTGTAGTTAAATGTTATTGTTAATTGCCTGAAGATTGGTGCAGGTAGCAATACTTTATACAAGCTCAAAAAGTGGCTAGACAAACTCACAGGAGAAAAACATCCCCTTGTGCTTATTAAACTCAAACGTGACAGCTCTGGCTGAGACTCTCATTAGCCTGAGGAAAGGCAGAGAATTTAATGATACCTGGGAAAGAAAGTGAAAAAAGTGATGCAAAATAATACAATAACTACCAACTTAATGGGAATGCAGTGCTAAGATATTTAAGTAGGAAAAAAAAATGGACACAGTAACAGCAGAAGATGTTGAGATGTAACACATGTCTACAAAACATATAAATAAATTAAATGTATTAAAGAACTTATAACTGAGAGGCATAGTCAAACTCTGTATCTGTTTTCAAGATGATCAATCCTCTCAAGAAAGTTTTCTTTCTCAAAGAAACTTTCAGTGGGTGAGATAAGATCTTAATTACCTTAATTTGCCCTGCTTTTAAAATCATAACTGCGGCAACGGCGTAATGAAGCACAGATTACACCCTCCAATTTCCTGAAATGGGTAAGCAATGCTTACAGCTGAATGTCAGGAATTCTGGAGAAAGCTGCTTGAAGCACAGATTGTTTTATCAGTTCCCACTCATTTAAGCCATTTAGGATCCTTAGGAATAGCTACCAGATGTGTTCATCAGCCCGTGAAGGTTATCAGAGCATCCTCTCAGATGAACACTTGAAACAGGCAGGGAAAACCAAACATCGCCTTCTTAAACCCTGTGAAAGCCACAGGCAGATATGCAGGAATATAAGGCATGGAGAGCTAGTACCTAAATAATTTTGGGTTAGTATTTTCCTTTTTGGGTTAGTAGTTTCCTTGCTTTTACCTGACATTCCTTCTGTTAGCTCCTGTCTCAGAGACAGGACACTGAATTTGGCTCATCTTTGGTGTGATGCAGTGCAGGTTCTGCCATACTACACCAGCTTTCAGTTGTATATTACCTTATTGCACAGTTTTTATATTTAAAAGCAAATTCCTCCATTTCCTACATTGTAAATGATATTACTTTGCAAGGAGAATATCCTCACTTAGGATAAAAAAAATAGAGAAGAGAGGAATACAGGCTTTATTTTCCTTAAAACCACATCATACTTGAAAAGTAGCCAAGTGCCCCTCTAATTTCTTTCACTATTATCTTCCCCCTTTCTTGCTCCTTTGTCTTTAAATCTTCATTAAAATCCTGCTCTGGATATCCCAGGGCATGGGGATATCTCTGAGGGTTTCTGTGCCTGCTGTGGGCACTGAAGCTGCACCACATAACCCATGCAAGGTACTTTAATTTGGGTTTCATATAAAATTTACAACTTCATCCTGAAATATTTTGACTTGTTGTTGTCTACAGATAAAGAACATCTACCTACACTGGCAAAAGAAAGGGAAGGTTTTCCTCTATAAAAAAAAAAAAAAAAA
>VWYP01015566.1:0-31148 GCA_013400435.1 Pycnonotus jocosus
CAGGGGAGGTTAAATTTGGATATCAGGCAAAGGTCTTCACCCAGAGAGTCACTGAGCACTTGAACATGCTCCCCAGAGAAACTGTCACAGCACCAGACTGACAGAGTTCAAGAAGTGTTTGGACACTTCTCAATCACACGGTGTGATTCTTGGATTGTCCTGTGCATAGCCAGGAGTTGGAACCGACCCTTGTGGGTCACTTCCAGCTCAGCATACTCTGTGATTCTGTGAAAATTGTCTTTACTCTAGGTTCATCAACTGTTTTACATGAAATAGTCTTCAATTTTAATACTAAAAGTTGAAGCAAACAGACATAACTTCATCAGCTACTTTCAATTATGGATTAGTTCTTTCCTTCTGGGTCTGAAGGAGAAATCAGAAGCTCTTTTCTAGCAGCAAATCCACTTTCACAGAACTCAGGATATGTTCAGTCAATAATTCAGATGAAATAATTTGAGTTTTGGACTAAATGGTAGCCTCTTGGTTTGTGTCACGTGAATTTCCTTACATGCAAATCACTGATGGAAAGTTTAAAAAGACAGGCACTCCTTTTCTGTGCAACCTGGCTTTAGTGATTTCAGTTCTGATGAACACTTAAATGAATCTTAGCACAAAAGCACTAAACTGGCAAGTCAGCAATGACAAAAGAATAGTCATATGGGGGAATTTTTCCAGCAGTGCTGGCCTTTTCCAGCAGTGTGTGTGAACAATTGTAACTTAGCTTAAAAGGGCCCCTGCACGCTTGTGTAACAGCAAATTTTTACAGATGAAATCTTGAGCAGAAGACAATGAGGGGCTAAAAACCTGTACTGGGTACACAGGTTTTGCATTGGTCCTATCTATCAGCAGTTGTTTCTGTGGATACCACCAGATACACCTCCATTTATGCACGTAGGAGTGCCTGTTGTTTTCCACCTTGCAGAAGAAAGCAGCCTCTCTAGAACTGGTGCTTTACCATTAAGTACTTAAGTACTGGTGTCAGTGCACTGGTGCCAGTGAAGCCCAGAGGTCCTCTAGCAATCCTCAGACTGTATAAACACTAAAAGGCAAGAGCCATGCCTACATATGCATTTGAATAATTATTCTGTAAGTGCTGCAGTAGCATAAACAAACAGGGAAGTACTAATAAAAAGAAGGGGCTCACATTTGAACCACCAGCTCGATTTTGGTAACTGTTCCAACAGTTTAGCAGCAGAGATGCAGCTAACTATATTCTTAAAAAATCCCATCAACAATACCCAGTTAACTCACCTGAAAACAGCATTGTTAGTCTACTAATTTACTACCTTGTTAAGTTCCTGTAGGTGTCCTTGCCAAAATCTAAGTCCAAAAGTAAGAAGAAATGTTGAACAGTATAAGTATGCTCTAGAATTAGCAAGCCAAACTGTGACTGACATTTTTGCACTATAAATTTCTCAGGCTTCCTCTAGGTTGTCCCTGTTTCACTGACAGCAAGCATCTTTGAAGTTTTTCTGTCACTTGAAGAGCTCTGTATTTAAGTGCACTACACTTCTCTCCTCAGATGAACAGTGCAAGTAAACAAAACTTACTCTTCCAGTAAAGTTTTGACAAACTTGAGTGACAAAAAGGTTAAGGCCTTTATTGAAAACACTAGAGAAGATCTTTTATGATTACACCATCCTTACCATAAAGAGATCAAATTCCTCCTCACGTCGAGCAATCATCTGATTCAGTGTCTCATCATCAGGAACTTCATCTTCTTCCTGGTTAGAAAGATGGATAAAATTATTAGGAAGTACTCACATGCAGCTTGAACTAACAGCCTCCATCAATTCAGAGCTCCACTGACCCTCTTTCACTGACAACGTGTACAGCACTTAAACTGAAACTAAACCTTTTAAAGCTATTCAGAAGTAACAAAATAGCATGGTGAGAAATGACAAGTGAGACTTATTACTGCCTTCAAAATCTGAGAATGAGGAAATGACCAAATACAAACCCAGGAAATTTTGGGTTGTGGTTTTCCTGGGTCAGAAGCACAGTTAGTGCTTTGGTTAAATTTATGTATTTCCTACTGTTCTGCTACTCTACAATACTCCTTCAGAAATGCCATTCTAGATTTGAGGTCTTTCCCATCAAAGCAAGGAGACTGAAAAATTCCTGATTAAATGAACAAAACATGTTTTTATCCTGGAAAATAACTGTGCTGAATCACTTTCTCTTGACCATTTTTCTGCTTACAAATTGAGATGTGAACATTTTACTGCAGACAAAATAGATTATTTAATAAAAATAGAAACAGATACTATAAAAACAATTTGGAACTGCAGTGTTCAATTGAAAATATTAAAGCTGAAACCATTATGATACCCATTTTAAAATAAAGCCCAAAATGTTCAGTCTTCCTGAATTATTCTGAAACCACAGACGACAGGTCACTCTGCATAGGGCTTTCTGAACCTATGTTACACTAAGCTACAGACCAATAAATCTTCCTAAAAACTCATGTTTTGAACTCAATTTAACTGGAGTATAGATTGCTGCATGTAGAATCCAAAAAGCCAATATCTGGTAGCTTTTTTTTTCCAGAAATAAGAAGTCATTTGAATATCCACACATCTTCCCTTCAGTGCCTGGATTTCTACACCTCAGGAAAAAAATCCCCAAACAGTTCTCATTAATTTAATTCTCAAGGAACACCTCTGTACCTCAATGAACATATAAATTAAATTTTGACATGAACCAGGCAACTGGGAAAACGGCTAGGAGACCTAGTTCTTCTCACTTCTAGTCACTGCTCCTTCACTGTTCATGAAAAGGAAGTCACACAGGTTACACACACAAAGAAAAAAGATTCTTTTATAAATGTCACCATCACCAAACGTCCACATACTTCCTTATTATCTCAGAGTAACATTTGACCTGAGAAAAATAAGTGACCTCACTGCAGAAGCTGCAACAACAGTGTCTGCATTGTCAGCAGTCAGGCTGAATAATCCTGTTGCCAAACAGATAGGCTTGGCAGAAGAAAAAATTAGAAATAAACTCAAGTGCCAAAAAAAAAAAAATTACACTGTGAACAAGTAACTTTAAGCACTTGTCATACATTGCTATTATTTTAATGAATCTTTCTAAATACACAGAAATTACCTCTCTGCTTTGTCTAGTACTGCTAAAAGAAAAAAACATTAAAAAAAAAAAAAGAATGAAGAAAGAAAAGTAAGGAGAGCCTTGATGCTGAACTTAGAAAAAAAAAACCTACTAAAAAAGGATGAACAGAACATAGTACTCTACATGCAAGTGTGAAAAGTTTAAAGCATGCTTAGCATGGGAATATTTAACTAGATGATCAGTAAACAATATCTTTGTTAGACATGCCAGTCCACATTTGCAAGTCAAAGCTGTGTCAATGTTGTTGATAATTTAACTTTTAATTGAGAGGTTTACTTTTTCCCCATCAGTCTCCTGCTTGATACTCAGTGCTGCTGCAGTGAAGGAGAAATGGCTGACTGGTGCAGGGTGGTGCAAATTCAATTCCTCTTAGCCCTCAAGAGGCTGAGTGTTTGGGCAGAATTTTGCATAGTCTCTGTCCATAAAAAAGTATTTACTTGAAAGCTTCAGCTAGGAGTGAGACTGCTACATCAATGATTTAAAGACCAGGCTATGGCAAATAAACATTTTTTAAGTCTGCTTGCTTCAGGATGGTAAACGAAGTATATTTGAACAACACATAAGAAACAAATTGTTCTGAAGTCATTTGTAAAATATGGCACGACATATAGGCCTGAGCTGCAGCCCTGACTTCTGAAACTCTGTCAGGTAAATGCTTCAGAAACAAATGTAATTCTAATTTTTTTTAAAAAAAATTCACAGGATTACTGAAAATATCTGCTGGTTTCAATTATCTGCTGGTTTCAATGTAATAATTTCTATTATCATAATAGAAAGCGTGGTCACTTTAAAACTACAGGTTTACTTAATCAAAAATGGTACATATATATATCACCAAATCTCTGCATTAACACCACAAATAAAAGACAATTACTGATAAAAATGTTTGTCACTCTTTAATTTCTATGAAAAATACTAAACCAATACAGAATTTCATCTTAATCAAGCTTTTCTAAATGCACAGTGGCAGAGTTTACACAAAAGGGTTAATGACTGAAGAAGTAAACTCCTTGATCTTTGAAACTTTACTCCATATAATGAAGGATGCCAGTGCAACACAGGCTGTAGAATCTTCTATCAGTGTGCACCTTATTCAGATACACAAGCCCCACTCAGAGGCAAGATGGGTCTCAAAAGCTCTGTCTTAACCTCTACAGGGTATTTTCAAGCTGGGGCAAAAGTCAGTGCTCATCAAAAATTTCTCTGTGTGTGTTATCACTATAACTTGACACATTTATTTAATTTCTCCCAAATATGGCTTTTATCCAAATACTGAATTTTGTTCAAATTACGAGAAGAGTCTGCAGTGACAGGCAACAGAACGGGTTGACCATTCCACACTCACTGTTCAACAGAAGAACACAGTGAAAAGAGAGGGACACACTCAGTGACTCCATAACCTCACTTCCACTATTAAAAGAAAAGATTTTGCAGCTCTTTTCAAACAGCTAATTATTTCTCAAAGAGAAAATGATGATGAGAAATCCAGGCTGGACACAGCATAAGAAAGAAACACTGACTTTCTGTCTTGTCCTAAGCCCAAGGCACATCAAAGCAGATTTTAACTCTTAAACAGGTTCCAAAGGAAGCACAGTAAACAGGGTCCTTCAAAACTGAACCTAGGTAGTACTAGCTGCTCAGCATGTCTGAAAATCAAATTGCCTAGATGAACATATATATTGGACTTGGGAAATGGTTTATAATCTGTTCTGGAAAAAGTCTTTGTTTCAATGCAATTATTTGCCAAAATTATAAAGGGTGGAATGGATTTTAAAGTTGCAATGCCTAATTCTAAACTAAGATTTAATCATAACCATGACATCATAACTGTAACAGGTTACAACTTATTACTGAGGCCAGAAAAAAAAAATAGTTATTTCTCTGAATGGATGGTAAGAAATTACAATGAAATTTTTAATTTTAAGAGTTATGAAAATCTTTGTAAATGATGAATAAAAGAAGAGTCAGTACCTCCTGAGTAATTATCTCTAACTACCTTACCTCATTTTCTTCTTCATGCTCCAATATAGCTTGCAGGAACGCTCTCCTTTCATGGCTCGAAGATTTCTGATCAAACATTCCTGCCTGGATAACTTTTTGATCTACATTCAGCTTATACTTTGCTGCAGCAAGTATCTTCTCCTCCACACTGTTCACCGTGCACAGCCTCAGGACTCTAACTTCATTCTGCTGACCAATTCGGTGAGCTCTGTCCTGGGCCTGCAAGTCCTGTTAGGCAAAGAACACAGAGAGTAATTAAGCAGAGAGAATGAACACGGATATTAAAACTCTTCTTAGAAGTCCTGCTTCCCTTACTTCTACATGTGGCTATTGAGTATTATGTGAATTGCATACATTTGCACAACAGCTGAAAACACACGCATAATTGTGTACTTCCAGGGATATTTAACTTACTTTCTTAAAAATAAGAAAAGAAAGAAAAGGTGGCAATGGCATAATTCAGTTACCCTTTCTGGCTTTTTTAAAAAAGCCGAAGAGGCATGCTATCCTCTTTTTCTGGTAATCTGTACCTACTATTGACCACCACAGAAAAAGTTCAGTGCCTCAGGCCAAGACTATTGCACTCAGATGGTCACCTCATTTCGTGAGACAGGTAGCATTTAGCATAACTTTTACTAAAGTACTGCAAACTACCAAAGGCTAGGGAGCTGGTTGTTATATCCTAGGGGTTAAAGAATGAGTACAGTCACACAAATGAAGTAGGTTCGTAACACTCCCAGCACTGAGGATACCCCAAGACTCAGATAAAACATATATGCAGGCACAGAAGTACCTCACTGATTCAAACCAAAACATTTCCTGATTCTTGCAGTTTGCCTCAGTAATTCCCCTCAATGTAGCATTTTATCTCTTACTTGGATTTTTTTCCTTTCATCCCAGGCTATAATGTCTATTTAAAGAAGCAACTCAAAAAAGCATCAGGGATTCTTTACATATTTCATGAAGATAAGAAAATAAAAATAACCTGATGAGGATTCCAATCGCTGTCAAAGATTATAACAGTGTCAGCAGCCTGGAGATTTAAGCCTAGCCCTCCAGCCCTTGTACTCAGCAAGAAGATAAAGTATTGTGACCCAGGTTCATTGAACTTCTTCAACAGAGCAGCTCGATCCTCTGATTTTGTTGTGCCTGAAAAAAGAAATTAAAAATGTCATATAATAAAAGATGTGAACTGAAGTAATATAAATGCAATGTCTGTTGCCAGAAAGTACACATAAAAGGGTTATTTTAGCGGGCTGCTTTTTGACATCTCTGCCACATTTTCCATAACACTGGCCATGACTGTTTAGGTCAACTGCCTATCACACCTACAACATGGACTTCTAAAGGTCTCTTTAAATGCATTTGTTTTGACTTTTCTAAGTAGATCTTAAAATGTTGGCTAACACTGTTACACCTTTTTATAACGCACATAAATTTCAATTGAAGCTACTATATACAAACAGAAGAGAGCTCTAGTTTTGATTAATGCCTTCTGGCTACAGCAGCATTAAATATTTTTAAAAGCTACTTATATAGCAATTTATCAAAGTGTCACTATTTGCCTTTGGAGCCATAGTTAGTACCAAAAGACTGCAAATTCTTAAAATGTCCCATCTTGAGTGTGATATATGTATAGAAAATGAAATTATTAATTTTTTTAATTACTGTGGTGGGTTGGCCTCCAGATACAGCCCCCTGCCTCCCCAAACTCAGCAGTATATGAGGAGGAAGCAAGACAGAAAAGCTCCTGTGCTGAGATAAAGGCAGCTTTAATGAAAGTGAAAGGTGTGTATGCAACGAGAAGAAGAGGAATTTATTCACTGCTTCCCAGCAGCAACTAGATGTGCACCTCAGCACCTGTTATGACTAATTGGGAAGACAAATGCCATAAAAAGCCCATAATGTCCCAGCATCCTCCTCTTTTCCCTCAAGTTTTATTGCTGTTCACAATCCTTTGGTGAGCCTGGGTCAGCTGTCCCATCTGGATCCCAGTCCAATGCAGCCTACTCACCCTGGGGATGAGAGGTGTTTGGAGGTGTATTTACTATACTGTGTCTTGCCATGAACATTCTGGCATGAAAAAGAATTAATTTAAAAATACATGATGTAAAGTAATCTAAAACATTTAAAATGCAATGTAATTTATCCTTCTTTAACAGAACCATCAAAACACATGCAGGCCAGAGGTGTGAAGAAGGCTTTGTTAGCATGGTAGTATGTTCCTCAGATGGTTTTGGAATTCCATGCCACAGTGATATAGCTCATTCATGTGTCCATTTTATAACCCCATTTTAGATTCAAGGATAATGCTTCAACTTCATGTTCATTAATATATGTAAAGGATGAGAATATTTCTTGGTACTACTTTTTCTTCTGAATAAAGAATAAAGTTGAGTCAATTTAAAACTGTTAAAAATATTCAGAAGAAACTTCAACTTTCACTTATACTGTTCTCTGCATTTATCTTAAATCATTGCTTCTCTGCTAAAAAAGTACTCTGATAAATGCTGCTGGTCCTGTGTAATACTATAATATGTGAGATAAAACATTAAGTAAAAATGATCAACATGGAAGACAACCAAAATGGAGACTTGTTTCAAAAAGGTTTAAAACTCAGGTGGGATATTCTATATTTAGTTTTTCTTCCATAAAATTGTGGAAATCAATTACAGAGTCAAATAGATTGGAAAACACCTCTGAGTCCAACCTTTGGTCAACCACCACCTTCTCAGCTCAACCATAGCACTAAGTGCTACATCCAATCTTTCCTTAAACACCTCCAGGGACTGTGACCTCCCCATGCTCCTGGGCAGGCCATTCCAATACCCAATCCCCCTTTCTGTGAAGAAATGCCTCCTAATGTCCAACCTGAACCTCCCCTGCAGCTTAGGATTTGCTGTGTCCTCTTGCCCTGTCACTGTTGCCTGGGAAAAGAGCCCAGCCCTCCTTTCAGAGAGTTGTAGAGAGAGATCAGGTCACCCCTCTACAGGTCACCTCCCTCTTCTCCAGGCTAAACAACCCCAGCTTCCCCAGCTGTTCCTTACAGGACTTGTTCTCCAGACCCTTAACCAGCACTGCTGCCCTTTTCTGGACATGCTCTAGCACCTCAATGCCCTTCCTGGAGTGTTCAGAGATACTGAACAGAATAAAGATATTAGTATCTAAAATGTTTCTAAACCATCTTTTTGTTTGAAGTAATGAAACATATCTACACACGAAGAAATTGAGGGTTTTGATCTTCCTGTGGAATTCAGGCACCACACTGAAATTCAGCTATCCTATGAAGGGTAGCAGTTGAATTTTAAACAGAAAAACATGAATTGATTCCATTGGAATATAGGCCTAACACTGGCATTATCATCCCTTATCATGAGAATACTTTCAGGCAACTTGGACAGTGATGACTGATTGGGACCCTGGATTTTAAATCCTGTGTGGAAAAGAGATGAGCTTCTAAGAAGCAAATTTATACATAATCCGCATTCCTGGAATAGACCTGAGTGTATATCAAAATAATCCATTGACCAAATGGTCTGCAGGTTAAACAGATAAACACTGAAAGAGGCAGAGAAAATTACTTCTACCAACAGAAGCAAAAGTATGTCCTTCTCTGTACCTTGTCTGGAAGAATATGGGAAATTCTAATAACAGCCACTGAAGGTCTACTGGCATAAATTCAGGGTAAATACCCTAGCAGGATTATGAAACAGTATTTTGAACCTGTTTTCACTTTTGTAAAGTCACAACACAGCACTGTTATGAAAATACCTGGAGAAGAACCCAGGACTCCTGTGCCCAGACTACTGAAGGATGCTGCCTCTTATCTTGGCATTTATCCTTTTTTTCCACTTAGCTTACCATCCAGACGCAGGTAAAGGAAATTTCTAAATGCAAAGTAGTCCTCCATGATGGTCATGAGTGATGTCATCTGACAGAAAAGAAGCACACGATGGTTGGTGGCTCGTAACTTTGGCAGAATACGATCGAGCAGCTCAAACTTCCCCGAGGCCCGATAAAGTTCAGCTCTGTTGGAGAGAAGCAGCACAGCAAATGCCAAGAGTAAGCTCACATTTAAAAGTCTGCAGTCATTATCATGTCAGAGTATAACAAAAAGACTA
The DNA here is from genome assembly GCA_013400435.1 of Pycnonotus jocosus. Classification (NCBI taxonomy): domain Eukaryota; kingdom Metazoa; phylum Chordata; class Aves; order Passeriformes; family Pycnonotidae; genus Pycnonotus; species Pycnonotus jocosus. Next base: position 9,255 of record VWYP01015566.1, read on the forward strand.
ATTTACTTAATCTAAACAAGACTAATAGCACTTTTCTTTCCTTAAAATTGCACGCTGATTAAAATAAACAAAAGTGAAGTCCTGTTTTCCTGACTTTTCTTCAATTACAAGAACTGTGCCAACTTTCAATCACTCAGTTCTTTTTCATTATTTATTAAAACAAATGTTATTATTTCTCAGCTAGATAAGCACTCTATAAGCTAAGACATTCTATAAGCATTCTATAAGCTGTTTTGTTCTCAACTGGCATTAAAACCAACTTTGAAACCATAGTTTCAAACTGTATTCATCAGGCAATTGTTGGAAACAACTCCCTTTCCACTCAACTATTATGCACATGGAAGTGAAATATTGCAAACTGAACTAATACACAGATAGTGCCAGGAGTCTGATATAGGAAATAGCCTTTAGCCACAGAACCTTAGTCATCCTGAACAGTGTTTAGCTGCTTTGATTAGCTACTCTTCTTCTATGCAAAGAATTGCAAAACCTACTCCTAGCACTGAAATTCCACGCATAACCCAGAAGATGAATCGAAGTAAACAGAGTATCTAAATCAGCACCACAGTGATACACTTTACAGAAATAAACTTCATGCCACTTCTTTTTAACCTTGAGTCTGTACTCTCAAAAAATGTTATTTTATCATTAGCAATAGCACAAATTCCAGAAGATACACAGCCTTCTGATACACATAAATATGTAAACAGCCAAAGACTAAACTGTTTTGGAGATAAGTATTTTGGTATACTAGCTAACAACACAAATACTCTGGTGTGCTAGATAAGGGGAAAAAAAATTATCATTAAAACCTTAACAGGAAGAAAGTTAGGTGGATGACACACACTTTTTGTTTAGAAAGCATCCGTTAACTTGACAGTTGCACACAGTGTCAAGAAAAATAAAGCAAATCTTTTTCCTTTCAGATAACAGAAGAAATGCTACTTTAATTTGGAAAAGAGGTAGTAAAGAAGGAAAGTAGAAGGCAAAAGTAACAAGAAAGACAAGAAAATCCTAGAAGATATCTCTAAAGATTCATCCCAATGAATTTCAGATGATATACTATTTCCAAACAAGGGGAAAGGAAGACACAAGTCTTTTCTGTCCACCATCCTGAAAGAGACAGAAGTCATGAAAACATCTTATAACACTTCTATTATTCTAGTATCAGTACTGCTATAATATCATTAGATTTTGCTTTACATATGTGCCCTGAACTTCCTCTGCCTTTGTATTATTGTACTTTGCTTATGTACCCTCTATTTCTTCTATCTCTGTATAAAATGCTTGAGTTTCCTAACATGTATCTTCCAGAAAAAGAATGTGATCATTAATTCCAATAAAACACTATGGAAAGCAGGAAAAACAGAGAGTTACCCGTTAATGACACCATTTGAGTAGCCCAGATGTTCAGCGAAGGACTCCTGCAAAGTTGTAAGAAACAAACATATTACAAATCAGACAGCAACCAAAAACTAGGCTTTCTTATAGAAATTAAATTAAATATATGCGCATTGTGGTTTGAGTTCAATGATGTTCATACTCTTGGAAACCACCTTGTGGCAACAGTGCTCTGCTTAATGTTTTCCTGTATTATTATTTGAAATTCATGATTTGCAGAAGTAACTTTTGCAGCACACATTTTACCAGATTTCAACAGTAGTACAAGAGTAGAACACTAATTCATTTATACTAATCAGCAGAAGATCCATCTGCAAATTACTCCATTTAACTACTCAGCATACAAGATCACAAAGTGTGAAAACTACTACAACAACATAAGAATAGTAATAATAAATTAAACTATGTACTTGATTATATTTTCATAAATTCGGCTAGATTCCAGATATTTTAGATATTATCTTTTCAGATATATTCATATACTTAGGTCCTATTGAGAAATATTATACAGATAGTACATTTTTTTCTGAAAAAACAAGACAGATGAAATAGAACAATTGTAGTTGACATAGTAGAAGATTAGCAGTCTGCTAACTACTAAAGAGATTCTACACATAACATGTTGAACCAGTGTCTATATGTAATAAATTTGGTGTGCGTGAATACCAAGTTGCTCTGGGTTGCCTTAAATTAACAAAAAACCTTTCACTTTTTAAAGGTACTGCTCCACAAAATTAAATGTTTTAAAAACAAACTTTGGATTATAAATTAAAACATGACACTTATTGACTATAATACATGCTTTTTTTTCAAATCTGTCCTTTCCAGTATAAATTATGTGGACACAGATGTCCCCTCCCACACATAAGCTTCAGCAGTTTTCTATGATCCTAGCCAGCTGAATAAAAACAACTCTCAAAATCAAACCTATCAGTCTTACCTCAATGTGTTGAAACATGTAGGGGTGATTGCATATCTTTCTCAATTGCATGATAGTGTTCATGAGAGTTTTTGCTCCACCTTTTCCCTATGGGTACAAACAATGCAAACCAAATGATTAATTTCTTACTTTATGAATATACCCTTCTAAAATATTTTTATCCTAAACCAGAACACTACATCACTAATAAAAAAACCCAAAAGGTAACAAAAAACAAACCAGGCCAAACCAAAACAACAAAAATAAAAAAACTATTGTACAGTTGTCTTGCTGTATAAATACACCTGTCGTAAGGATGCTCTGTAATGAAAAAGGAAGATCTGGAAGTAATCCATGAAGTGCACTACATTTCTACCTGCAGTGCTGTTGGGAAGCAGACCATCTCTTGTCCTGATTATTTATACTGTTTATTATGAAACCAATCAAACTCCACAGGTGTCTGAACCCTCTAACAGATGTAATTCCAGCTGGATTCTTTCCAGTTCCATACTAACTTCTCCACTCTGTTAACTCAATATATGTGTTTCTCACTCCAGGCTGAGTAAAACAATCAGGCCACAGGTACTAAAATGTTAAAGCTCACCAAATGAATGAGTCATATTATTTAAGGAAGTTTATTCTCAAAACATACACTACAGTTAACCTGGTAGAATAAGGACACTCATCGGACAGTCAGGTGTCCCAGACCAAACTGCATAGTTAAAAACTAACTGCAGCTGGTCATTGTAAGTTTGAGAGCACTGTATCACATTAACAATGCCAAAAACTTGTTCCTTTCAAGTGTCATTTTGTTTTGTTTCCTTTGTATAAAAATGTAATCAGGCTGGCATCAGTATTCCAATATATGACTAATTCAGATTTATTTTAAAAATCTCAGCCAAAACAATTTACCAATTTTGAGTTGTAAACTAGGGGAAAAATACAGTACTTGATTATAATATATACTAGCAATTTTCTAGTCTTTTCTGGGAAGTACACTGAAATCATAACTTTGATCTAGAGCAGAGATTATCCATTTGAAGGGGGCACTCCACATATTTAAAACTTAGTTTTGTTCTTTCCGAGATCATCTCGAATTTGCTCCAAAATGAGTTCATATTTGTTACAAAAATAATTTCCTAGAGCTTTCCACCTGAGTGAATTGTTTCTAATCTCTCTGGGTCCAGGCGAGATCTGCAGAAAGACAAGATTTTTTTCCTAACACAATGCTTGTTTGCTAATTGAAACCAAGCAGTCTTAACAATCACCTCCCTCTGCTGCCAACAGGTAGCAGTGGAAACAGAGCTTAATCTCACATTTAAAGATAAAACCTAGTTCAGAGATGGTTGCAAAAATGAAAAAAATTTAGCCCCTTGGGGAGAGAGAAAGGCAAGAGAAGTGTTCAGAAGATGGCAAAGGCAATTTTGACTGGTCAATCACAAAGCCAGGTAGAGAAACAGGTAGGAAAAAATACACAAAAGTATCTGAGCAGATGAAAGAAAAGGAAGTAGAAGACTGTGATACAAAGTGAAATATTTAGGACAAATATAAACTCATCAAACTGCAAAACTGCATTAAAAGTAAAACTGAGGAACATGAATTAATGTCTAAAGTTCCAACTGCGAACACTTTGAAAGATACATTTCAATATCGAGTGAAAAAGAATCCTCTTTTCTGGAATTTAATTAAGCACCAGTAAAGAAAACAATTTGACTGCAAAGAACTAGAAAGGTAAAGTAAGACACCGAATAGAAAAATCACCTACTGTACCAATGCAACATGAAAAATGATTTTGGAAAGACTGTAATGTGCACTGCATGAGCAATATACACACAAAAGGGTGCAAACTGAAACTCCTGCATTCTAGATATCTGCAGTGTCTGTTTCAAGTATTTCACATTTACTAAAAGTATTTCAAATTTGTTATCAGGTGGAAAGTTGATGAATGGCAATTTCTTTACTCTGTATTGACTGGATCAAACCCCATGACAGCATAACCAACATTTACTAATGCAAAGTCTAAATCTGACTATATGACTCTGAATCTTACTGATCTCTTAAAGAACTTTGTCATCAACAGACCTTGTAAGGATGAATGCAAGTATATAGCCCTAGCTGACTGAAACAAAACTTAACTAATAGCTCTGAAAGGCAAAATACATGACTCTCTGCAGCCATTGCTGCCACAATCACAATTCTTCAGATATATTATTGAATTAAGCTCAGCCAAGGGAAATGCAGATTTTTCTCAAACAGTGCCTGTTTGCAGAAAGGCACTGCAACTACACTGAACACAAGCAGTATTTTGTGAATACTTGCAGTCTTGTAACTGAAAGGCATGCCTGAAATTTCTCTTCCCATGAGAGATACCTGCAGTAGGAGTCTACACATTAATTTTACAAAACAGAAATCACATTGTTAACAATGTGTTTAATTAAACATTAAATTATGTTTACTCATAATACATTACTTCCTTCATATTTTAGTCTTTTTTTTTTTGTACCTTCTTGTCTTTTTCAGAACCATCTGTGAGAAGGATCCCCTTGGCTTGCATGTGACGGTACAGGATCTTTTGAAGTGCTGACATATCACATTTGATCACGTATTCCACCTGGTGTAAAAAAAACCAAAAAACAAAACCCATGAGCATGCTGACATAATAATGTTAGTAGGATCTAACTGCAGCTTCTTGTGATTCTAGAATAAAACAAAACAACCCTTACTAATCTTTTATCCATTCTGTAACACCACATAAAATTTTAATGACCAGCAATCCAACTACAAGCACGGAAACGAATATCTCAAAAGATTATCCATGAGTCAAAGCTGCAGCGAGACAACTGAATCCTAAGGATGCAACTGCAGGATTACCAAACATACTTTATTTCTCACCCTGCAACTTTTAAAACCTAAAAAGTAATTTAAAATTAATTTTATATTTATCACGCAACTGAAAAAGTATTTATGTTTAATAACCATTGGAATTTATTGTGTCTGTTAAGTATTATAAAAATATAAAGCAAAGCATTATAAAAATATCATCACTGTATATCTAGCAATTAAGAATCCCTCATAGAGTCTAATTGGTATGTTTATCTAGGTTGTCATAAAAATACACCATTTTATCAACATCCACTAAAATACAGTGAATTAATATAGCACTGCATGACTCCTACATTCATCCTGACTTGTTCAGCTTTGTAAAGCTGTATTTAGTTCTTAACTGCATACTAAATTTAAAAACAGTAACAGGAGGACTTCACACACCAATTTCACTAATTTTTTTCTATTGCCCAATATCCAGATTGCAGTCACTATGTTTTTAACAAGTTACGTCAAATAAAAACTGTAACGTAACCACACTAGTGGCTGAGAATTTTCAAGCTGTGAATAAAAGACAATGTGTAATATTCGTAATGTTGAATAAATAAGCAGGAAGAAAATAATCGGGTTATTTTCTTCTCAGAAAGACAGGAGTTTAAACTCCTTAAAGAGAAGTGACTTTCTTCACTGGCTTCTTTACCAATATTTGCAAAAGCAAATGAACCTGATTAGCAGGTTTCAGCGCCCAAGTTCAATCTTCATGGCTGGATAAACTCCTTTTTTCAACATAATGGCAACAAAAAGAAACACAGTCTTCTGAGTATGATTGTGTATGCAACTTGAAAATATTCCCCCTCCAATCCCTGTTATTGGATTTATCAAATACAGTGCCTTGATTTCAGTATTATTTTCAAATACAGGCACCTTTTATTCTCAGATAAATGCTTCTGAGGGTATTGAGAATTTGACATTTGAAGGAACAGAAATTTGCAACAGTAGTAGTGTTGACATGATTATAAAGATGAAAAATAATTTCAAAATTACTTTCTTTGTATTGCCTCTAAGCATCTGTTCTTCAGATGCTCCAAGTTCTTAATTCATTTAGCCAGTCAGCTCATAACACACCTTACAAATACTTCAGTTTGGTATTATTTTAATCCACTTTGCCTTAAAACTAACTTTTCCTTACCACACCTTCAAATTTACTTTTTTCTATTTTAGTTGCTGTTGTTATTCTGGGAAGAGGGATGTAGAATTGCAGAGGAGGGCACAGCGGGACAAGATGAGTTACCCAGAAATAAAAACAATTACATTTGAAATCAGAAAATGATTTTATGTTCTGAATTAAATGCCACTAATTAAAAATAATTGTGCAATTTCAACAAGGCACTTCACACAACTCCTGGAATGATAATATGGGAGGAAATTGTGCCTGCTTTATAAAGTGCAGCAGTCCTTCATATATTTCAGTAAACTAGCTTCAACACAGCGCAAGAAGGATGGTACAGGACAGAATTTTATCCTCAGTGTATGGCTGACTCATAAATTGAAACCAGACTCTAATGCAAAGAATCTCCCTTTTTTACAGTGGTTACAACAAACACATTTAAGGTTGGTGAGGAACCCTGAGAATGCAGACACTTCATGTAATCAGTGTCCAGTCTTCTCTGAAGAGGTACAAACAAACAAACATTAAAGAAATCCCCTTCCACAAAATAAATCTGAAAACGAGACATCACATAATGCTTAGAAAGAACATTAAACCCCTTTCAAAACTCCTCTCATTGCAAACCTTTTCTGGCAGCTGAGACTCAACCTCCTTCTTCAGTCTTCTCAGCAAGAAGGGCCGAAGCACTTTATGAAGACGACGGATGATGAGAATAGTTTCTTCTTCATTTAAGTCCACCTAGAGAAGTTTATAGAAGTTACTACAAGGCAACTCAAATATATTAGGTAATGTCTTCTCTCACACAAAAAGTTAAGAATGTGCAATAATTATTTGCATTTTACAACCAAACTGACTCTGAGTCAAAAAGTACACTTTAACCATTAAAATTTTTGTATTATAAAAAAGGGGTCTTTTAGTTATGTTAAATCCTTAACTACCAGTGCAAGTTCAAACACTAATCCTTCTGTGTAAGCTCTTTTCCATTTTCATTGAAGTGGTTTATTTCTGATCTTTCAAAAATAACACTGCCACAGTACCCTTTCTCCAGTCATGGCAAACGGAGCATTGAACCACTGTTCAAAGGTGCTGCAGCTCTTGAAAATGGTTGGAAGAAGGAAATTGAGGAGAGCCCAGAGTTCAGGCAGTTTGTTCTGCAGAGGAGTCCCGGTGAGCAGGATTCGCCGAGGGGCCACGTAGTGAGTGTTCAAGACCTGGGTCAGCTTGCAGTGATGGTTCTTCATCCGATGGCCCTCATCTACTATCATGTACTTCCACCGAATCTGAAAAGAGAAAAGTTGGTGAAGTTAGAACAAGCCAGGCTTTGTCAAGATCCTCCCAACAAGTACAGAATAAAAATACTTAAAGCCTGAGACACCCATCAGTCTCAACCTTGAGGAAAGTCAAATCAAGCATTATGCAAGTGTCAGTGTCCTTGCTAGCAACAAACATAGAGACAAACACTAGGTATGCTCAGTCTGATGCTGAACTCTGACTGGAACTGAAACAGCTAACAGCTGACTCCTTCCATTTCTGGGAAAGAGATTAGAATGACTGGCTCTTCAAGGCCAGAATATGGTTCACAGTGGGAAAGAAACCACATAAACTGCAAATAAATCTGCCTGTAACAAGAACCTTGACAGGAGACAAAAGCATTTTCAGATAAAGTTAAGTATGCTCATAAACAACAGCAACCCTGAACTTTATTTTGTTTCAGCTAATCCTGTGTTTTTACTTGAGAAGGACGCAGCATAATTAAAATCATCTTAGTTCTCAGTCACTGTATTTTCAACAGAAGTTTCTACTTCTTAATATGAAATCTTAAACTCAGTCACAGCAGATGTTGAAAGTTGTTGCTCAAGGTCTATTACCATCTGTACTACAACATGGACAGTCTATACCAGTGCCACACTGACCATATGATTAGGAAGGCCTCAGTTTGTACTTTTACAGGGACTACCTAATTCTATTTACCAGGACAGGATGAGTGGCATAGTGCTGTCCTTCCTATCTTTCAGAAATAATGAAAAAAAAGTTAAAGGAAAAGGAACATTATGTAGTCTCAAGCTGTTTCCAAATATTCAGAATGAATGCACTGCCTTTGTATTAAGAGAGGACAAATGAGTAAAATGCAGTAAATATGCAGTATGTAACAAATTAAGTGAAAATGAACAACAAAACTACAAGAGGACCAATACAGTTTCTCTCTATAGCAAAATAATCTGCTTTGTGTGCACATGAAAGACCCTTACAGTACAGTAAGGGTATTTTAGTTCATTATATTTGATATATAGAGAGACTGTGACCCCCTAAGAACTGCAACGTGCTGACTCTTTAGTCTACATACCAAATTCATGATGTAACTAACTATTTAGTCATGTGGGGAAAAGTGACAACATAGCTGGAAGGGCCCTAATAAAAGTGAGCTTCAGGACAGAAATAACAGAAGAAGTTAAAAGTCACTGATGCATATTAGGCTGGGTATTATGTAGAGACGAAAAATGTCATGTTCTTCCAATGACAGGCAGGTATAAAGTACAGAGAGAATGACAGAACTGCAGGAATTAGCTAAAAGGAACTAAAAAGAACTAAAAGGAATTAGCTCCCTGGCCACATTCAGGAAAATCCTAGTGTTCACATTACAGAGAGCTGTGACTGAGAAGGTCAATCATAAACTCAGGAATACGAAGATAAATGAAAGGGTTAACTTTTATTGAAGGACACAACAAGCGAGAATTTCCCTATGAAACAAAAATGTGTTTTGTGGTGTGCACCACTTGAAGCTGCTGAGAATAACAGCTAAAATTACCTTAGCAAGGATATGTTTGTCCTTTATTATGTACTCGTAAGTAGTTAAAAGGACGTTAAATTTTCCGCTTCGAAGCTGAGGAACCAGCGAGCGGCGCATCGCAGGTGTACCCTGGGAGAGAGAGACATGCGAGTTGATACTCTTTACTTTGATGAAGAAGAAACATTGTTTTTATGAATGAGAAGACAACAAGCAACCAGATGAACCTGCAACCCTACCATACTGTGAATAATACATTCACGTAACTCCAGACCTTCTCAGAGGGCTTTCCTTAAACCACTGCTAGACTGTAGAGCTGCTTATGGGGCTCATGGAAGTATAAAGCCAGTGGTCTGGTCTCACTAAAAAATCCTTGGCTGTATCACTACTACAGTAGCCACACAACAAACTATTTAGCTAGGAATAAAATGTAAGGTAGTTGCCATTTGTAACTCTCAGCAGAAGCCTTGCAAATGTGATAATAAACAACTTTATTCTGCATTTTGTACAGTGATTTACAGTTGTTTTACTTCTACAGTTTTTCACAGTTTATTACAGTCTTGTTAGTATGATTAACTCACACTGCTTAGTACCTGACATACATGAAAAAAACTGATGGGCAGATAGTTTTAGAGCTTGCAGAGACAGAGGAAAAACTGTCTCTAGTTCTCATTCTTTCAATTCTACAGTCACACAAAAAGCAAACCGAACCTTGTAGGATATCTTCACCACAGAAGGAGCCCATTTGTCAAATTCGTATGTCCAGTTGGATAAAGTCCTATCATAGAGATTAGAGAGAAAAAGTAACATATTACATCATCTGCAGATCATGGTTGCCAGCTTTTCAACACATTTTATGTTATCAACCCCCATAATTAACAACATATTTTAAAAATGCACTTTATATACTGCAATAAAATACTGGCATTTCAGAGGGAACTAACCAGAAAAAAAATGTGTGAAACACTCAGGGCCCCTTTTTAAAACCAGTAAAAGTAGTGTTTTATATGCACCTATATACTTTGGAACACATTAACAATAATATCTCTGGACAAAAAACAGATTTGCAAGTTCTTCTATATTAGACTTATTGTCCAAAAATGGAAATTACAGTGTTTCAAATACAGCCCAATGAAATAGATAATAGACTTCATCTGTGCTCTACTTGAGTAAAACTACTTATAGTGCCACCCCTGCCATTGTGAGGATCCATTCTTGCACAGTTTCTGCTGTTTGATCCCAACAAAAAAGTTGCCATGTGTACATAATTGCTATCATGAGGCAACAGCAAAAAATAACCTTAAGGTTTTTCAGCTGCTTGCGTTTTTTTTTTTCTCCTTCTTAGTGGACCAACAATGGCAGCAATACTAGCAACGTAGAAAAGGCAACTTTTAAAATGTATACAAGAAAGAACTTTCAGCTCCTCTCACTTTTTTTAAAAAATACTAGTGTATAGAACAGACATTAGCTGTTTTACATGCTCATATGAAAACTGACATTAATAACACTCGCCCTATTTTTGTTTTATAGATGTTCTCCCTCCCAGGTGGTTCTTTTTAAACTAAGCTTGACATTTGTATTCATACAATTAGGCACACCCGTGGCATTTATCTTAGTTAATCAGTTACTACTGCAGCACACCCAGATGACAGGATACCTCAAAAGAAATCAAGAGATGACTACTAATTTATCCTAATTCTAGAACCAATTTGCATGCTCAGCACAATTGGTGGACAAATAAGCTGATGAAATTACCAGAGAACCTCTCAACATCAATCAAGTCAATTACACATAAAAATAAGAAAACAATTCCTCAACATCCTCTAACAGTTCTACAGTGACTGAAAATTCTTATTCAAATCACTAAAACCCATAGCTGACCTTTGGAGAAAGGAAAATGCATTAGAAGAAATTTATAAAACAAGCAGCATTTTGGAAAGCTAAGGAAAATCAAAAAAGAGGGCAGCATAATAAGCAACCATAATCTGCACAACTGACAAAAGTGTCTGTATCAGTCAAGGCTACATATATCCAGAGCTACCTATACAGTACTTAAAAGATCAACCTCATTAAAGTATGCTTGCAAGGTATCAGATGAGGCACTAGCTGCTGAAAGAATTAACAACAGATTTTTAATATCAGAGTTAAAAGCTGAAAGGTGAAGTGCATGCATGTAACAGGAAAGAAAAAACATCTCCCTCTTTTGGCTTAAGAGTGAATTACAGTAAGTTCAGTACAGCTTGCCAAAATTAATAGAATCCAGTGTTTCACCAGCTTTCCGGTTTTGCCAGTGTGCTGTGCTCCAAATGAATCAATCTGCAGTGCTCAGGATAACAATGCCAGAATCAGACCCGTTACTTACGACAAGGGAACGATGATGAGATAGGGGCCATTAAGTCTTTTGTGCTCCATCAGGTAAGTGATGAGAGCAATAGTCTGTATAGTCTTTCCCAGTCCCATTTCATCTGCTAAAATTCCATTCAGATTGTTGTTATAGAGAGAAACCATCCATTCCAGTCCCTGGAGCTGAAAGGAAGAGTAAGATTTTCAGTTATTTAAAACCCACAAAAATAATTAATAACAAATCAGCAGTATGGAACTAATGTTCTGATGTCCCTGTCTACTTACAAGTTGCATTTCCTTTAGTATTACTATATGCATAGGGAGCCCTGTCTCTCTTTACATGGAAATCATTACTCTTGTTTAAAACACTCTGTAAAATGAAGTCAGATTTAACGTAAAAAGGTTTTTCTACTGCACACAAAACAACAGAGGCACTCATAGTACAGGTGACAAACACCACTGCAGGGATTTGTTCCTCAATCTCAACACCCTGAAATGCTAAAACTTTCTGTACGTATTTCATTACATTACATTTGCCTGTGTCAATTAAAATCTTTCAAAAGCAAACTTGTCAAAACTGCACAAAACATGTAAGCCTCACACTTGCCAACCGTATCACTGGTATGCTAAAGCTCTTTGTAGCACATGTCCACTCAGTGTCTGCCATCCAAAACTCCACGTCAGAGTAGACCGCCTTTGTCCAAAAATGCCTTGTGTATAAAATTCCAGAGCTGGAAGGAAGCCAGAGTTCTGTACCTTAGCAATGTCTATGCAACAGAATTTCCCACTCCAAGGAACACTGCCAGAAAGCACTACTCTTTTGTCAGACAGATTTGTGTGTACCACATTACTGATGGATGTGTGAAGTTTCTTCTTCTCATATCCAGAGTTTTGGTGTGTCTCGTGCATGGAGAGAGCAGGAAATTAGGCGGCCTGAGAAAGTTCAGAGGGAAAAAACTACACTGCACTCTTGAAGTAATCCCTGCAAGACGGTATCCAAAATAATGTTGCCAATTTACTGGCTTTACATGTGGACTGATTTATATTTATCCATCAAGAGCTGACTGGAATCTATTGTATCACTGTATGTCCCACCTGCAAAGTCGCTTCAGAACTGAGAAGAGGAAAGCTATCTTGTCAGCATCGTTATTCTTTATGTGGAGATATACATATATATACACACAAACAATGTTCTGACTAGAGAAAAGATGCAGGTTGTTGGAGTTAACTAGAAAGTTGTACGACAGCATAAGTGTAGAAAATATGCATCAAGGGCATTTTCAATCACACGTGAATCTAGCTTATATCTAAAGTTCTTGGCTACAAAATCCAGTGAAAGTCTGTGAAGAACATGTGACACCAACCTCCATAGAAAATATTTTTTCTTATTCTCAAATTGTATCTATCACTGCCCTGAAATATTAGGACCTTATTTAAAAAATAAAATTCTAAACTTTTAATTACTGGAAGAAGAAAAATACTCTTAATCCACCACGAATTACAACAGTAAGAAATCAAATTACACATCAATGAGAAGGATAATAATTCACCTGCAGCAAAGAAAAGGTAGAAGTAGCTGTAGGAAGTTTGTATTATTCAAGCAGTATGTATATAACATTATCTGTAACAGGTGTCATTGCTTTGTCCATACTTCCATATTCCAACTTACTACAGCCTTTGTATTTTTTAACAAATCTTCAGTTTGGTATTTGAAATACCACAGTGAAATGCTGGGCGTAATTCCAAGTTTTAGGTATCTTATTGTTTTAATGATTTCTCACCTGATAATGTTTTAATGTGCCATTAATAAGAAGGGAAGACTGCTTTTCCACCCTTTCAGTGATTGCATGAGCAACAGTGTAGTAGGACTGAGATCCTCTAGCACTATATTGCATGCTGTATTCATCATCCACATCTTGTTTGGCTGTCCTGGAAAGCGGAAAAAGAACTCAGGTGAATACAAAGAAGTATCTTCTGATCATGGCTTACATACATATGTCTAGAGAAACAGTTCAAGTCCTCAGCTGTGAGTGAGGTGAGTACTCCAAAGGGTGCAAGATTATAGAGAGTATACAATTAAATGATCATGTCCTTTCTTCTGCAAATATTTATACACAGAAGTACGAAAAATCACTCTAATCTACAAAAAGCTGCTCTTGTGAAATGCCACTGTAAGAAATCACAGCTCCTAATAAACAGCATTTAAGGAAGACTCACTCAATGATTTGCTTTGCATCTTTCTCAGAAACTTCCTCACTGTTAGGATCCAGGAGTATCTTCTCATCTGTCTCTAATTTGCTTGATTCTTCTTCCTCGTCCTACAGAGTACAGAAAAAGAACAGAAGTGCTGGGAAGTGTAACACGTTCCTCAGTAACACTTTCAACTGGCATTGAGAGCTACACAGGTAGCTTTCATTGCTCACTGCTTTATGACAGAGATCTGAATCATAAAGTACAATTTATACCTATTCTGCAACAAAACTGCACTGCAGCAAAACAAAACTATTAATTTTTGACATACATTAACCAGCAGGAAGTCATAATACTTTGAAATAAAAGTGATTTTCCCCTTTAATGATCTTACTTTCCAAAGGCTTTCTTTGACTACCATATTCATGGAGAGTATTCCAATACCATATTTATTTTTATGCTGTATTTTAGATGTGTGATAAATTAGTAAGGCTTAAAAAACTGCCAAGTACTACTTATTTAGGCCTTTAATTCATTAATTTTTTTATAATCCGTTATTTTTACTCTTTTTGAAATAACTTGTCTTTTGGTTACAGTTGCAGCAGACAGCAAACAACTTAAAATCTGAGATTCCAAAATCGGACATGTATCAGGCCTTTCTCTCCTACCTTAATACTAACAGACATATAGAATTACATCATCAGAAATTACTCCTACAAAGACACACCATAACATCATACAGTCCAGTCAGTTTCAGTAGTTGTGTGGTCTAGTAATGTAAAGACTGCTAAACTTAGGAGATCTGAGTACTATACCTAGTTCTTCTACCAGGCTGTTGATTGAATATAGTTCTTTCATATTCCTTACTTCTGTTGTCCTTTAGAAAGGACTGATCTGAAAACGCTATGCAAGTATCACTATTCATTATTCACACAGTATGTAATATAATGACCCTGCAAGGTTGGGATCTTTGTGTGGGTTAATTATAAGATTCTTTTTGAGAATTTTTGTAATTACAGTATTTAAATCACCATCCAAATACTGTATGAAGTAAGCCTACCCTGGAAAGTCTGAATATAAATCCCTGGCATAATCCCTAACATTTTATTAAACATAATATCTAAGTAGTAACCATGTTATTTTTTACCTATAAAACCTTAAATGCATAAACTTTGAAGATGTTAATTTCATTCACCACAAAGCCACAACGCAGCATTTTCTGAAATGCATTTTAAAACAGGAACCTTCTTAATTCTCTAGTTCATTACTATTAATAATCAGAATAAAATATTTACTCTTCCTAACCACAATTATCAGTTAGGCACTTACAGTGTATATAAAGAACAGCTGCTATAAATCAAGAATTACAGAATCAATTAGTTTTCTTGTTTGTATTAGTCTTAAAGCTAATACACATCTGCACATCTGCTATCACTTCCCTTCTCTTCATTATAAAGAAGGAGGAAATGAAATATGAGTAAGTATTATTTTTTACTGTATTGTCACAGTATTTCTTTATAAAGAGACGTACCTCCTCCTCATATTCAGAGCCACTTTCATCTTCACTATCTGATCTGGGAGCAACTTCATAGCTGTACAAAAATGACAGAAAGATTGTGAATTACAGTTAAAAGGAGGAGATAATAGGTTCAACAAATCTCCTACTCAGCTTACATACAATAAATAAAAATAAGAATAGAATTGGTAAACAAGGAAGAAAGTTTAACACGAAAAATATCAATGCAAATAGAAAAAAGAGTCTACTTGGTACACTAACTACTTACCCAGGGTTCATTTCCAGCCAAGCATCCAGCTGACTTGCTTTGGGTGCTTCTGGTCCAAGAAGAACTTTGCCTGTTTCAGTGTGAGTCACTTTGACTGGAAGGTCACTCATCTGACTGCTCTCATCTATGGGCTAAAAAATTCAAGTGAAATTTTACACCATAATGCAACTGAACTTCATGCCTCTTGTACATAATAAAAAGAGCTAGTAGCACTATCAAAATTCCAGTTCTGAAGGCACTGGAAGTTTCTAAACTTCACTGGAAGTGAAGTTTTGTTAGTAGATGCCACACTTTTCCACTAAGCAAACACCGAGTCACAGTATTTCCGTATGTAACATATTCTGTGTGACATCCACAAATATATCCCAGTATCCTGAGTAAATTAACAAGAACAGCATGAAAAGAATACACTATTGGTTTTTACAAATCAAGACACAAGGTATGTATTCTTTACAGGATTTTAATCCTGTTATTTATACCAACAGACATCTGTAACAAAAAGCATACAGTAACCTTACAACCTTTTTTGGTTTTTTTTGAGAAACAAGAATCAAACAATTCAGTCAACTTTCTAAGTAAAGGCTTTACTGTCCTAACTTCTTCATCTAAGCTGATGAAGCACCTATAAGAACAAAATCTCTTACTTATCTGTGTTGTAACAAAACTAGAATTGCATAATCACTTTATGGTATTTCTTTGTCCTGTTTAATTATTTTTTCACTTCGAAATATTTTTGCCTTCTAATACTGTTCCTACCCATAAATATTTTTCAAATAGATATATATGAGCAAGAAAAACTAATTCTGAACAGTTCTAAGTACAGTGACTGGCAGAGTACAAAACTTAGCCACTTTGCATTAATACTGAAGTTACAGGAATTTTATGTACATTTTTCTTGTGCAAATACAAATATGTAACAGTATTTTGCTTTAACTCTAACTACATTAGCAGAACTATCACTTTCAAGAACAAAAAGAAAGCAGAAGTAAAACAATAAATACACTTTGAAAGTCTTTTACATAAAGTCTATATAAAGTCTTTATATAAAAGTGAAGTGGAGTAGAAAAATTACACTAACAGAAGAGCTCTGAATGAGGTAGCACATGCTCTGCTACTGAATGAATGATATTATCTGAAGGATGACACAGAAAAATTACTCATTTCCACTTGCTTCTGAGAAGAAAGAACTTTCAGTTGTCTTAATCCATAATAACACTGTACTCTGTCCTGTGACTGAATGCAATGCCAATAATGTATTTTTTATAAAGATGAGAAGATGGACTATACGGTGTTTATGAGCTCAAACTAGAAAGCAAGTTGCCTATATACAGACTGCCAGAAAAATATTTCTTTTAAGCACATTACAAAACTGAGAGGCAGACTTCATCACACTCAGTGATAAATTCTATGTACTTTTCATTTTAGTCTTTGATTTTAGGAACAGTGAGAGGCTAGCAGAAATGTTAACCTAGGTAATTATGATTTCTGTTTATAAACATCAGCTCCTAGAACACCTGTCATCATAACTCTTTTCAAAGCTACAGCCATGACACACAATCCAAGACAGTCACTGGAAACCTGGGGTTTTTTTTAAACCAAAAACCAACAAGGAGAAAAGAACCAACACCTTGTAAGAATTCATACCTCTCCATCAGGACCAAGACCAGATGACATTCCTTCTGCATTTTCTTCAGCTTTCTACAACAAATGAGGAATTGATAAATACCATGGTCAGATTACAAGTACAGAAAGAGTAATTTATATGCTGTAAACATGCTGGATCATGAATGTGTTTCCTTTTTTCTGAACAGCCTGAGATTCAAGCTATTGAAGGTGCAGATGAAATACACAAAGATAGGCTCAGAGCAAGTAACACACAAAAAGCATTTACTAATATAAGGGGGTACCCGCTCACCTCAGCCAAGGACATAAATCTGCATGTAAGAAGTGGCTGACCTACTTGATTTCTGGTTCAGACCTAAAGCTCAGTTTCTTATAGGCTATTCTAATGCAAATACAACAGTAGATTATTTTCACATGATTTACTATTAATTTTCTCTCAACTGCTTTAATCTCCATTTTAAAGGTGCCAGGAGGCATCACAGATATATGATGTATATTCATGCAAGGCACTTTTATCTTTGGTATATATATTAAGTTTTCTCCTCTGACAACTAACCACAAAGAGTAATTTTGGAGTTCTTCGTACTATTCCAATCATGTGTAAACCTCACTCAAATTAGAAACAAAATGAACCTCGGAGTTTTTCAGTGGAGAAAGCTAGATTCTTTTCTCTCCCAGCATCAACCTGAGAATCACCAGTATGTTCCTCAACACTTATTTTCCTTTACCTTACTTTAAAATGTCAACACAGTATGAGGAAAAATGAAAGACAAGTCATTTGCTTCTGCATTCAAACTTTCCTTAAACAACTCTGAGCAAGAAAGGACATTTTACAGCTTTTCCTTATGTCACACTGCTGAGTTTGCAGTACTACAGCAAAATATTATTTTGGACACAAATGTAAGGAGAATAGAGTATCACCAAGAAGTGATCTCTTAAATAGTATTTTAGAGATTAAAAACTTCCAAGTATTATTAAAGTGTGTGATAAATACAGACCATCAAGTTACCCCTTTTTTTTTTGTTTAAGAAGTATACTTGAGGAATAGCTGCACTTCTCAATATTGATATAATCCTCAAGATCTGCTTCAGATCGTACTTCAGCCTTTCTCTTTGCCATTAAATTCCATTATCTAAAGCATGTACTTTAAATGAGCATGCAGCAGCTGATGCTTAGTAGGAACAACAACAATACAAGCTTCAAGGGTGCCTGCTTCAGCATTTCTGGGCAGCAGGTATGACTGCTGACAATGAAAGGAACTGTAGCAGAAGTGAAGATTTTAAATAAACACAAGGGCAGGATAAATTATGAAAACACGTATCTAGTCTTGGCTGAACACACTACACTGACTGAGGACACTTTTTCCTTGGATGAACCATGGCTGAAATCCATTCCTTTACACTACAGAATGCTAATACATAAAGATTGTTATAGCTTAGCTACAGGCAATGGAAAAGAACCTTACAACTCTAATCACAGAAAAGCAGTGAGCATCAGTGCTGTTCACTGTGCAAAAACCATAATCCGCTGTGGGCACATTTATAACCTATAGTTAAAAACAATTTTGGAAATTAGAAGAACATATTACAAAGAAAATAAATGTAAATAATGACAGACAGCTAGCACTTTTATTTTGGACCATGAAAACAAATCTTTAACGTTGACGATTTAATCCTTGAACTGAGGAAATCTCAATATTAAAAAAGCAGGAAGATACATTTTGTTAATTCTCTGCATAATGACAGGAAAAACTACTAACAATAAAGTGAGAAGCTGCACAGCAATTTGAACTAGCCTATCAGATGAAAAATTCATATGGAATATTTTCTCTTATCCATGACTACAGTAGGAAGCTAGAGACAGAAAACACAAAAAGGGGAATGTGAAAGTAACAAAAAGGGAAAATCTATCATGAAGATGACAGGAACTGTATCCCAGAGGAAGAATGGGCTAATCTCAAATTTTACTCTACAAAGATCATAAGGTTCACTTGGATATTCCATAATGAATCTGGCAAAGATTATTTCTTCACCACTTACTTCCTCACTGCCATTTCTAGGAGAAAATCCTAAGAATTCTCTTTTCTCGTTTCTCTGTAAGTACAAAATTTTAACTACAGGGATTAGTAGATTAAACTTTAATATGGATTACAAAACATAAAAGCTTAAGAACTTAAAGTGTATGACTTGGAAAAAAGACACAGTGCCCACTAATTGCAATGTGTTCCACAGCCATGCTATGACAAATTCATAGAATTCTGGATTAAAATAAAGGGTAATATTTGTGTGAACTCCTACTTCTTTCACAGATGAGCAAAAAAGACTGCTGGAAAAAAGTTAATTACAAACAAAATTATGTAGATGATCAAGATAGAGACAAGATTTTTTTTTTCTTTCTTTTGCTACTCTTCTCTTAGGTTTTAGAGTGGGATATATATAAACACTGAATATTTACAAGACATATTTCCTTTCAACTTCAGGGACAGAAAATTGTGTCTTTACTGACATGGCCAGAAGATAGCCCTGTTTCTGATACATACTTAGGCTAAACTGACATAGAAAGAGAAACATATCAGATATGTGGACAGTTAAAGGAACACGTATTTATTTACATTATTAAAGTGATGCAGCTGTTCCACATGCTGTCTCAATAATGATTATCTCTACTGTGCATTATGTACATTAAATCAGGCCTGTTCTCTCTGGTAAGACAGGTCAAGAACCCATCCAAATTACATCTTCATTCTGTAGACAGGTTATTATTCCTATGTTAAGAATATGCTCTCAGGAACAGAGGGTTTTTTGAGAGTAGGAGAAAACATGCATTATTTTTCAAGCCATTAATGTCCAAGATCATATTTTTTCTATACTGGTTGTTTTTAGCATATTTCCAGTACTGTTAGTAAACCCTGTAAACATAATGCTTGTATTTGTAGCAGTAATTAGTAGCAAACCAGGCATGGAAATGAATTATAAAAATCCTCTTACACATTCTGCAAGAGATGAAAGGTACTCTGAGGTTGTAAAAAATGACAAATCATTCCTTAATCACTACTTCACACATGAAATTATTTTTTTGAGAATTGCACTGTTTAATTTCAACAGCTTCCTCCTGCAGGGTGTAACACTTCATATGAAGAAAAGCAATCTTGTAAAGTTTCAATTAAAGGTTAAAAACGCAAAATGAACAACATTACTGTAAAAATACCCATTTACCATAAAAACCTAACCAAGTTTCTTAACTTTTTCAATGGTCCTTACAAAACGGACTGAGCCAAGTGTGTAACGTGGTAGTCTACAATAGATGGCCTCAATGAGACAGTTACACAAACCAGACTCTTGCCACCTTCTTTACAGAATGCATTTTTGATACACTGCACTCCCTTTGGGTACATTAACCCTAACTTACACATCTGTCCCAATTTTACCTGTACAAAGTTTATGAACAAGTTAGTGTTAATATGTTAATATGTTAATATGAGGATATTAACAGCTAGAGAATTTTATAATCCTGCCTCCTTATCACCTTGAGTTAATAAAAGCATATATGTATTTCAATATAAAGAGAGATGAGTTCCTTCAGCATTCAGAGTTTGGTGATGTAAGTGTTTTTAAACACTCTGGTACATGTATGACAATTAGGCATCACCATCTTTATCAACATCTAAATTGGATTTGAAGAATAAAAGGCTTAAAAATATCAGCTATTGCCTAATAAATTACTTGCCTTCTTTCTTCTCCTCCGCTTCTTCTTCTCTTTGGCTGCTTGTGCCTGTTTATGCTCCCACACCAGGTTAGTCAAGTTAGCCACATACTCATCTGTCTGCTGCAACAGGTAGGCCAGGCGTCTGTCTTTCTTCTGATCAATCAGCTTACGGTAGCCTTCTTCATCTTCAGCCTAGGGACACAGAAGAGATGTCAGTCATGACAGAAATGATGGTGAATGTGTGCCTTCCAGTTCCTGTGTCAATAACAAAGTGTTAACTTGGGCTATTACAATCTGCACAGAGGGGAAGCTACCTGGGTAAAGAGCTCGCTGGATGATCAGGCCCAGAGAATCATATTTGCATCAATATGTTACATATCCTGCACCATCTTAACAGTTAATCAGTGACATAGAGGAAGGGATGGAAGGCACTTCAGTCAAGTGTGCAGAGGACATGAAACCACAGAGTATCTGTCAATATGCTCAAAGATTGGGCTGTCCTTCAAAAGGAGCTGAACAGGCAGAGAAGCTGTGCCATTTCTGATGTTAGAGGTTTTCTAGACAGGACTGAAAAAAGCCTTGAGCAACCTGTTTTGAACTCATTGTAAACACTTCTGGAAGGTGATTCAATCACAGAGCTCCCTGACAGGCTGAGTGACTCTAAGACACAGATTCCATATTTCTACACATTTCCTACTCTCATGGACTAATGACTGGAAAAATCTGCAGTAGTTATGACTGGCAATGGAGGGAAAAACAGTCCAAGCTATGTTATGGGACCAAATGGGATCCACCCCAGGGTGATGAGAGAGCTAGCAGATGAGCTTGCAAAGCCACTCTCCATCATTTACCAATAGCCCTGGCTCATTGGTGAGGTTCCAGGTGATTCACAAGAAGGGTGTGAAGGAGGATCCTGGTAATTACAGACCAGTCAGCCTGACCTCAGTACCTGGCAAGATAATGGAACAGTGTATACTGAGTGCCATCACACAAAATTTACAGGATGGCCAGGGTATCAGACCCAGCCAGCATGGGTTTAGGAGGGGAAGGTCATGTTTGACCAACCTGATCTCCTTTTATGACCAGGTGACCTGTCTGGTGGATGCAGGAAAGGCTGTGGATGTTGTTTATTTGGACTTCAGCAAGGCCTGTG
>VWYP01015566.1:31762-67318 GCA_013400435.1 Pycnonotus jocosus
CCCTCAGTTTAGGATGGACATTGAGTGCTGTGTCCAGCTCTGTCCCCTCAGTTTAGGATGGACATTGAGTGCTGTGTCCAGCTCTGTCCCCTCTGTCAGTTTAGGATGGACACTGAGATGCTTGAGTGCATCCAGAGGGAGCAGCAAGGCTGGTGAGGGGCTTGGAACACAAACCCTGTGAGGAACGACTGAGGGAGCTGGGGTTGTTTTTCCTGGAGAAAAGGAGACTCAGAGGTGACCTTATCACTCTCTACAGCTCCGTGAAAGGTGGCTGTGGTCAGGTGGGGTTGGTCTCTTTCTCCAGGCAAAAACTGACAGAGTGAGAGGACACAGCCTCAAGCTGTGTCAAGGGAAATACAGGTTGGATATCAGGAAAAGGTTTTTATAAAGAAAGAGTGATGAAGTACTGGAATGGCATGCCCAAGGAGGTTGTAGAGTCACCATCCTGGGATGTGTTTAAAAAAAGACTGGATGTGGCACTTGGTGCCATGGTTTATTTGAGGTGTTAGGGCTGGGTTGGACTTGATGATCTTGGAGGTCTCTTCCAACCTGGTTATTCTATGATTCTGCAATTAGGCAGATTGAATGTCTTGAAACAGAGTTGGTAAGTCTCCTTTAGAGATGACTTTTCAAAGACATGAAGTGCAGGCAGTTCACGAAGAGGAAGAACATAGAAGCTGGACATAAAAATTGCATTTAGTCCTTTTTCCAGTAAGAATACAGATCCTTTTCTTGTGGATGTCATGTGAATTTTTTTTAAATCAGGCTTTTTTAATTAGGTTTTTTTAATTAGGTTTAATTAGTTTTATGTATCACTGTTCTACTCTGATTTTATTTCATCTCTGATAGAGTTCACTATCAGAAACAGGATTCACCAGATAAACCCTACTCTGAGTCATCCTGGCAACTCTACATCCTTGTCACATTATGTAAGTGTGTTGGACACACAACAAATATTATTTTCATGTGCTGGGTCGTTGTAATACAGAATGCCAGAAAAATACAAAAAAGCAGCAGAGGTGACTGTCTCAATTTTGGCTGAAACAACAAATTAAGGAAGTATACAGTGCCTTATAAAAACCAAACATGAGTAAGAAATACTTTAGGGATGATTACTTTAAAATACAGAACTCTGGGAGATCTTCTGCTTTTCTAGAGATATCAGAACAGTATACAGTTAGAAAAAATAGCCATACTGCTCAAACTGAGCTTGCAAAATTCCAGTGTTATGTTCAACCCATCAAAATTACAATCCTCAAACCCCAAGTTTTAAGGAAAAATGAATTATCATTATAATAGTTGTTTTTATTACTTCTAATATTACTGAATACACAGTCTGTGTAATCTAGCCAAGGTACATCTTTTATACATTTAAGCTTGTAACACCAAAGCCAATTTTTGCATGATATATGTATAGCACTACTTATGAGCTGTGACATAATCACCATTTCTAATCATAGTAAATGAAGGGAAATTTGTGGCATGAATTCAGCATTCCTAAAAAGATCTGCAAAAAGTTTTAGACACAGCATATTTTCACAGACCATGGCAAGCATCTGAGAGGAGATGATGTTTTAAAAAAAACCTCAACAGTACACATCTGAGAATTCCAAATTTACCACAACTGGACTAAAACTAAATAGGCAAAGTAAACCCATTAACAAAACACTGAGATTGGTTTTGCAGAGGGATTTAATTGAGCAGTAGGTGCAAAACCCTAAACTGAAAATGCCTATGAAATTCTGTATGTGTTTTAAGAGCTTCACCAGTCTTGGTGAGGTGTTTTAGAAGAAAGCATTGATGATCTGGAAGCACTGGTATGCTGTTCCATTTCTGGACATTCAAATCTACTTCATACTTTTCAGCAGTGGACATCTTCATTACTTATCACACTGCATGTTCAATTTTGACATAAGCTGAACCTCACAACAACAAAAGCATTTCCCAAATGTCAATACTGCTTTTATTTTAAATCAGCTCCTTTTTTGCTAATAATTAACATTTTTCCAAGCTAGGTTAGACAAACTGCTCATGATTATTTCCAATTATAAAAAAGCTCTATAATACTGATTACTACGTCATTTTAAGAAATGCTCTAGGATCTACACATTTGTTATTCTCTTATGCAAGTTCTTAATTTACACTTTACACAAGCTTTCATTTCCAAGTTTCTACCATTGTTAGATTTAATTTTTTTCTATATTTCATTTTATGATTTTTAAAACCAAACTGTTCAGCCCATATTCATGGTGGGGATACATTCCGGACAGAAACTAGCATTTACATCTGCACCTCTATTAGATACTTACTGCTTTTTGCCAGCAAGTTACAAAGTAAGCCTGTCAATTTCCTTTCATTTTGTGTTGGTGAAATGTTAGTAAAATGTTAAGATAGAGCTAACCAATGTTTTAAGAGTTTTTTCTACCCCAAGTCACTGCCATACTTGTACGTATGCACTGATCTGTCCGTGCTTTGAATTCCAGAATTATTTTAACTCCTGAAATGCAGGCAGCCCCTGACTGGTTCCACAGCATTCTGAAGAGACATGATTATACAAAAACCCATTTTACTCTGTTCTTAGAATGATACAGCTGATATTGTGAGGGTATAGGGAAGGAAAAACCATGAAATGCTAAGGAGTATGATATGAAGCATTAAATGGGTAGAACTGACTGTTATTCACTCTCAAAATAATGGATTGCTGCTATTGGTAGGTACTTTCATATGTGGAATTAACTATGTAAAAACTGTGGAGTAACACCATGAACAAGTTAGTCATCTGGTATCTTGAAAACTATAAACCTAGAAATAAACCAAGTCCATTATTTGTAAAATGGACCAATAGCCCTGAAATTATACAAAAGTGTTAATATATGAAGTTAATAAGATTACCTTGCTGTTACTCAGAAGTGGCCATGCTGTTTTCCTGCTAGTAAAAAAATACTCATATACAAAAGCCTTACAAAAGAAGGAACTATAGGTTAAATTCAACAGTATCACTCTACAATTAACAGAAATGTACATAACAAAATGTAGTAGTTTTGGATTTATACTTTTTCATTACCAAGTACTTTGCAAAGGAAGCATATGGGAGTGGCTGAGACAGTATATAAGGATAAAGGATACAGTACATAACTTTAACTAAAAGAACCATATTCCTTGCTCTACTCCTTACCATTAGTCTCCTCATTCTTTCTTTCTCGATTCTCTCAGTTTCTTTTTTCTGCTCACGTTCAGTGTTGGCATGCCAAGTTGCCACAGCTTTAGAAAGTTTCTGAATTTTCCCAGCGACTGACCGGTGGTACTCTTTAAAATCTTTAGCATGCTGCAAAATGCTATTCAGGTATTCCTAGAAAGAGAATCGAGTTAGTGCAGGCACTCTCACATAGCAAGGATCTGAAATCAGGAATGTAGGGAGCTCTAATCTAAAAGTCTTCCAATTACTTATCACACCACTTGGGAGTTTTTTAATCAGAAAAACTCCAAGGGTAAATGAAATAAGAAAAACAGAAGATCTGCACAGCAAAGCAGGGTGCATTTCTGTCAAGTTAAAATACCTGGTGCTTCTGCCTGCGCTTCCTCTCCTGTTCTATCTTCTGCTGCTTTTCCAGCTTTTCTGTCATGCGAGCCTCTCTCAGAGTCTGGCGCTTGCTTCGTTTGTAGGCTTTGGAGTTCAGTGCTGTCTCCAGTGTTGTGTCACGACGCATGCAGGCTACCACCTCTTGTCTCAGCTACCAGTGGAAGGAGGGGGGAAAAGACAAACACTCAAAAAAATGTAATAGCTCTTAATAAAATAACCTTAAACACCGTTATGGTAGAGTAAAAAAATTAACAGCTCAAAATATCTCTTTCCAGTCTCTGCTTTTCCTTATAGTTCTGCAAAGATACAGCATTGATACAGTTGCACCAGCTACATCTGTTACCTAAACAACTCTTTAACCTTCACAGAATGTTCGAAAGTGTTAATTACATTTAACCATACTTTCTTCCCTCCTTACAAGATGCTGGTAACAACTGTCCTGCTGCAGTAAAAGGGGCCAGCCAAGATGTTACACCATCAAAATAAAACACAAATGAACCACATGCACAATGCATTTTCTAGTGCTGAACCTGAACATAAGTGACAATTTATTTCATTGTACAAAAGACAGGTGGGAGAGGTAAATATTAAAGAGATTGGAACCGTATTGCCACAGTCCCAGCAGGGAGAGCCTGCTGCTTTTTATCTAACCTCTGACAAAACTTCACTCCAAAGGAGTGCCAAGGGTAGAAAGGAAGGAAAGCTTGGACACCATGGCACAATTCCTGCCAAGGCTTTCATCAGGAAGTATTTTGCTTGACCTGTCAAATCACATCTTTGTTCTCCCGAACTAGCTGTAAATGCCAATGACAAGGGGCCTGTAACATTCTGACACTGTGATTCCTTTTCTGAAATTAATTTGCTGATATAGGCACTCAACATCCAACTTAAATCTTATGTAGGATTCTCTTATGTTTCATTTTCAAAGTCTGTGCCATAGTGGAAATCCCCAAAACAAATCACAGAGAAAAAATACATTGAACACCAACATGCAGTTTTTATTAAAACAAGGAGAATTGTAGAAATACTAAGTATGTGCAGAGGGAGGTATCTGTTGAGAAGACCTGTGCTGAAAATCAGCCTGCAGTCTGTCCAGCACTATTATTTTGTCTTTGTACCAGTGTGATGTTCCTTATGAAAGACACACTTCTGTGGTCACATTCTAGACTGGAAAACAAGGCTGCACGTTTTTATTACCAAAATAAAATCTAACATTTCCATGACTTGCTCGTTGGTTATGTTACCTCTCATGCAGAATCTGCTTACACTTGGCACTAATGCAGAATCTCTTCCAAGCTTACTGCTTGCTGCATGAACATGTTTGCTTGTGACCGCTATGAAAATTTTCCTCAAGTAAACGGAATTACCTGGCGTTGGAAATTCAGTAATCTGAGTGCCTTCAACTCCACTGTAGCCTTGGTTCGCAGATCAGGGGGCAGAGAACCAGGCAAGTTCTCCAGTTCCTGGATTCTGTGAGCAATTCGAGCCTGAAGCCTACAAAACCAGAAAACTGGGTAAGACACCACAAGAAATCTGTGAGGCATTACTAAAACTATATGGTAAAAACAGTCAGGCATTTACATGGCTTTTTCTGTTTCTTTCTGAACTAACAGGCTTTTACAGAGATGACACTGGGTATCTTTTTCCACTTTGAAAACAAATTGTCAAGTGACCAAAATGCCCCTTGGCCTTTCTTTTCAACTAAAACTAGCTATGTGAAAATAAACTTGGGAATTCTATTTTACACATATTTTCCAGGATTCTGCTTTCAAGATTCTTTGATGGGTGTTATTTTTATGCAGTGCAGTGACACAGACTGTACTTGCCTTAATATCTGGAATTCTACTTCATTGTTTTATTGACAAAGTAAGTTTGTTTATAAAGTATTCACAGCTATATAACTTACTGTAAATCAAATTCTACTTTACTCTTTCTTTAGAAGCTCATTTTGCATTCATTTGCAAATTTAAGGGAGAGAGAGAGAGAAAGAGGGAATATGACACAAGACAAACAGAACTTGATTTTTTCCAATTTTAGTACTACCAGCAGAATTCTAAAGTTCCTGGAACAACAAATAGGATATAATCCTGCATTACTGCAGAAGACAATATTACTGTCTTTAAGAGAGTAAAAAATTGAAGCAGATTTAGAGAAGTAATGTTTGTCATACAGACTTGAAAGGCAAATCAAGGAGAGTTATTTCTTAACTAGAGAAAGTTTCATTAGAAGCTGAAAATACTCATTTTAGTCCAGAAAAGTTCATTATTCCTGCAGAAATAGTCTTCATTCAGAAAACGACTGCCTCATTTCGCTATTTCCAGTTTATATACTACACTAAAATGTTCATGTTCTGCACAAGTGGACATTCCACCTAGTAAGAAGATATTTTAGTTTACCTAAGGATGTAAAATCTTGAGAATTAAGTGGTTTCTTGGAGAGATGTACCAGATAGTGTACATTCACAGGAAAAAGCAGCCAAGCTCTTCTACATCACAAGCTCTACCTGTCGCTTACCCACACATGGATGCAATCCTGCAACAACTACTTATTTCTCTTTCTTCCTTCCCAAAAAGCTGCAAAACTATCACCTACAAAACAGTTATAGCCAAAACCCAGTTTCTCTGACTTTAATGAAACCTTAAGGGAGCAGTCACAACCTTTCCAAATATTTGGGTTGTGAATTTATTAAAGCAACTGAATATTGAATATATTTTCAATGTTTTTTACATTCATGCTAGCAATGAGTGTACCCTCTTTTACTATACATGAAGATTAGTTAAACTAGGTTCTCCCTGACACACCTTATGGTTTTAGATAACTAACTATAAGAGTCGCTTCCAAACAAACATGAAGTGAAATGCTGACTTCTTAGTTCTGTCAGAATTGTTTTTTTTCCTTTAACTTCTGGTATAAAACATATAGAAGTGCTCTCTGTTGAAGAAGTTTACATAACAGAAGTTCAAGAAATTGCCAAAGGTGGACTGGTCTCTACACTTCTATCACCAAAATTTGTAAAAAAATCAAAATACACATTTCTTGAGATATGTCTAAACATAACCAAAGTTCAAAGAGTGTGCTTATTTATGTCCCATCATCACATTATGTAGTCCACTCCCATATAAAACCCATACCACTGCTAGTTTTTTTTTTTCAACTTAACTTTATTAAAAAGCAGATCAGAAATAAATGTGCATGAAATTTTATTAAATTGTGGAGCAGATTAGTATCTCCAGGGCAACTTTTCCATCAAGTCTTGTCCTTCCTATGTTGAAACACACTGAGCTACAAACAATGCCAGTTCAATGCTTTGGTGGATGATTGCCTTTCCTTTAACAATCCAGTCAGAGGGAAGGAATAGGAACAAAAACATCAGTGTTTCTAAGTCGGTAGAGGTCCTACCTCAGAAAACTCTTATTGTAACTCAGATCGGTTTTGTTTAAAAAACAGTCCAGAACAAAAAAAGTTGAAATAGTAATGAAAATCTATAGTATCCATATCGAACAATAAAGAAAATGACAACCAGATGGGTTACATATGAACCAAAAAACCAAACAACATATTTTGAAGTTTAACTTCCTACTTTCCTAGAAGTACTATTTATATGTATTGTCTACAGTACTAACAGAGTAATGGTAATAGTGTTTTCTTCAGTAGTCAGTAGGATTTTTTAAAGAACTCCAACTCAAGTGAATAGAAGAACTGCTGGAGCTATCTCTCACCACAGACTTTAAGCTGTCTCTCACCTTCTAGACTTTAAGACTTCTAGATTTTAAAGGAAGTGACTGCGTTTGTTGTACTGTTGCTATTTTCATGGAATAATGCTGACAGCTGTTAGGCAAAGAGAATCCAAAGAAAAGACTTCCCAGATCTTTTTACAATCACTTGGAATAATATCACTATTTAGAGGATGTAATAAGTTAATCTTTGCAGTTCAGCAGTTTACCTTCATGCAGAAAGTGGGTACTGAATGTACACAGAGATCTCTTTGCAAAATAGGTGATGCACACCCATTCCTCATTAACTTGGGTAAACAGCAGAGCTTATGGTTGTACAATCAAACCTGTCTGGCATGGATGCCATGCAGTAAAGAAGATAACTAGAAAGTTACTTTGCAGCTAACAGAAAGAAACCATACACAATCTGCAGGACATTACTGAGTGTGTTATTTTTTAATGTGCAATGAGGATGAGAAGGTGGAAAAAGACTTTCAACGTAATAGAACAACTTTAAATTACAGGCATTACTTTAAGACAGCTATTCAGTGAGATTAAAAAGCAGCACTTTATTTTGAAGAAAGCATTAAGGATAATTTTATAAAAACATGCTTGGATTGGTGTGGCTAGGTGCTGCTAGCAGGGGAGTTACAGCACTGGCTTATGTGGGAAGTGGCTTAGGCCAGAAGTTTTCCCTGTGTCCAGCAGAGCCAATGCCAGCCAGCTCCAGGACAGACCCTCCACTGGTTAAGGCTCAGCCTATCAAAAAAAGGTTTTTTGGGTTTTTTTAGGTTTTTCCAACCCTATGGAATTACCCTATGGTAATGCCTCTGTGATAGCAGATTTAAGAAGGGAAAAAAAAATAAGAGTTCCTGGGCAGATGCAGTTGTGGCTACAGAAGAGCAGAGTGAGAACATGAGAAGAACAACTCTGCAGACAGGAATATCAGTGGAGAAGGAGGGGGCAGGAGGTGCTCCAGGCACCAGAGCAGAGATTTCCCTGCAGCCCATAGTGCAGGTCATGGTGAGGCAGCTGTGCCCCTGCAGCCCATGAGGACCACATGGATGCAGAGATCCACCTGGAATTCAAATGGTTTTCAAAGTATAATGCCCCTTTATTACAAGGGCTTAGTGTGAGATCTCAAGAGCCAACTGTTTCATAAAGCTTTCACTTTATGAAATTCAGTGTTGTTCACAAATTCAGTGTTTTCAGGATAAGGATATTTATTTTGGCTTTTTTTCTGCTCAGCTTTCATTAAGAAATTGTCAAGAAACGTTTCTGAATTAAACATGCCTATATTAAAGCTAAATCCAGCATCACTCAAAGCACAGAAGCTGTTAAACTATTTTTTTCAAAACATTTTGTCTGATGTTACTTACACAGTTTTAACTAACGAAAACATTTCCAGGATTTCTATATATTCCGGAACTATATAATGGAAAACTAAATACCAGTAATATTCAACATGAAAAAAGCTAGGATCTTACATCTAGGATAAAAAAACCCCATAAAATCTAAAATCCTGCTGCTGGAGAATCTCTATCAAAGATTCCTCTCACTCTGCCAAAAACATCAGTGTATTTAGAACCTAACACATAGGCTGTATCTGTAACTGGATCACTAAACAATCAACTTTATTTTTTGTCACTGTTTATGAACACTAAAACACAATAGTTTGGCATAAGTAGTGCAACACAGCAGGTTGAAAACACAGGAAGAGTAACAATTTGAAGTTAATTGATGCAGAAAATGTTACATCATACTGGCCATATGATTCTTGGTTGAAGAAAGTGGTACAGTTCTTCTGGCAGAACAAAACCATAAAATAGTGTGTTCTACAAGCCTTCTGGAAAAGATCTTGAAAACAGCAAATACTCATGATGGAAGTTGTAGCCATTCAGACATAGGGTATATGGGTAAGACTAGCAGAATGACAAGAAGAATGCACTTAAGCAATACCTGACAAAAAATATAAGAACTTTTCTGTAATCAAGGCCTGAATTTTAGGCACGGCATCACACCCAAAAGTGCTTCATGGTGTTTTACCTTCTCAAAGCAAAAGTTTTTAAACCAGTCTTTTGTGAGATCACCCTCCCTCTTGGCTACCTTCCTCTACAAACTCAAAGTAACAATGCAAGATGCATCATTAATCCAAAACAGGTTATATTCTGAGTGCAATTGCTTTCCTCTGACTGATAATCATCAGGAACATATGCTAGGTGCAGGTCAAAATCCTTCTGCTTGGTAGACTCTAAAGGTCAGTTGTTAAACAGCCTTGATGATGAGAAGAGGGAAGAAGTATCTTTCTGTAACTCAAAAAGGAATGTTGTACACTATAACTTTTAACAAATATTCTTCATCATCTAAACAGAACACTCAAAAGGCAATATTGAAAATCATGCTACCCGGTACACTTTCTTTTAATCTTGCCAGTGACTTTCTTATCCTCTCCACTCTTAGGTTGTCGACACATCCATCTCGTTAATAAAATGTGGCTTTGCTGTGGCTACTAATTCTTCTTCATCCTTTTGACCCTCTCTGTTTCTTGTTCTAACTTCTCTTTATAATACTGAAAACCTTGTTCACTTAACTGGTTTCTCTGTAAACTACAAGGATTTTGATATCTTGACTTTCAGTGTTTGTAGGATCCAAGTAATACTGTACCTCAGCAAGGCCCTTGAGGCTATTTTAAATGTAAATGGTTTCCAGTGATACTGCCAGTATGCTTTACTAGTTCGTAATTTGGAGTAGAATTAAGTAATTGTTTGGTTTGATGTTTGTGTACTTCTTGGTAATACAGCCTTTCTCTGGAAACTTTTTTTTAATGCTATTACCACTACAGTAGCTGACTGCGAAGAGTTCCAGTTAAGGATGTGAAAACGAAGAATCATCTTAATCTTCTTATTTGCTTTTACCTATATTCACGTTCTTGGAGTATTTCAACAGGATCCAATCCCTGTGGCTTCTGGATAGGGCTGATGCGGTTCTGCTTCTGCTGCAGCTGGACAATGGGGGAAGGCTGCCCAGGTGGGGGCTGTGGAACAGAGGGCCCAGGCAAGGTGGCAGCAGGCTGGGCAGCTGCAGGAGCTGGAGAAGGTCTCCCACTAGGAGCTGGTGCTGGAAGCTTTTGTTGTGCATTGGAGACGCTCATATCTGGGGCTTGGCCTGGAACATAAATGGTACTGATTGATAACGTGAAACAGGGAAAGCAGGAAGAAAATCAAGATGGCTTTCTGAAGATAAGACATGAAGGTAAGGCAAACATTCAAAATCACCAGAAAAGGCACACTGAGACTACACTCTGTATTTTGAAACAGACATTCTAAAATGAAAGTATAGCCTACATTGCAAAAAAATGGCCGAAAGAAAAACAAAACACTTGAAACTTTATGACGAATGCCGTTTCTTTTACTATTCCTGTGGACTTTTAATTCTAGTGTTACAAGAAATAAAACAGCTGTAGAACTGACTTCCTGGAAATGCAAGACCTCATTCTGCCTCTTGTTCACTATCCTTGCACCAATTAGAAAAAAGCATCTAACCACAACCTGACAACAAGCAGAACCTGCCCTGATTTTAGGCCTCTATCAGAACTTGATAACCATATGAAAATTTTTACAACTGTATTTAGTAATATCTGCCAGATATAAATACCTTTTTTTTCCACTATGATCTCCTATTAATCGTATTTATTTCAAATATCAGGAACTCAATTATTCTAATCACCCTAAAAAGCAACACTTCAGTTAACACGAAAATAGTACCTGTCATTTACAGTCACTAAGGGTCGTAGACTTCAGTATTTCATTATGACCAGTTACTCATGCATTCAGATGTTCATGAATTCACTAACAACAGACATTGCTAAAATAAAGATCCCACTTAATTGTCTGAAGAGCCATAGAAGTGACTTCAGTAATGGAAGTCACTTAAGCTAGGGAAAACAACTTAAGAGTACAGCTGCAATCTTGTAATCAACCTTGATTCAAAACCAACATCCTGGAAACTACAGACATCACCATTTATCATTCACACATCTGCATCAAACTCCAGAAAAGGAACTTGAGCACAAGCTGCAGATTCTGTATTTAGCAACACTGCATTTCAGCTTATAAAAGGAAAAAAAGCAAGCCCATCAAAACACACTGTGCAACCTCAGTTCTCAGGGAATCCAGCAAGTTGAACTACTGCATAACAAATGACAAAAAAATTTGAAGACTTGGGGCAAAAAAGTTACAGTGCTCCTTTGATCTCAAAGGCTGCACTGATTCTTTAAAGCAATGAGAGTCCAAAAGAACAAAACATACTGAAGGAAACAGTGTAATTCTACCATGATTTGAAAACTTTGTTTAGAGTAGCAAAGGTGAAAGACAAGCTTGCTGCAATTAAGCATGCTCAGAACATAACTTTTAAAGTTTTATGCGTGTCCCTCAGAAAACTTACACATTTCATTCTGATTGCAAAAAGGTGTTTCATGTTCAATCTGTCTAAAAACTGCAGTAATTTCGTGTGGGTCTTTTCCCAACGAATAAAAGGTTAGACTCTCGTTGATTAAAATCTTAGACACAGTAGAAATTACACTATTTTTCCTGCAGAGCTTTTTACCTTTCCTTTACCTTTACTTTTCCCCACATCTTTTTCCCACTATACCTTCAGGCCAAGTTTTAGGAGTGATGGCAGTTGTATGTCCAGGCATCCCTGGTGCAGACCCTGGTCCAGTTGCAGCACCACTCATTGCATGTAATCCAATACCTGCAATTTGACAAAGGAAAAAAAAAAGTGATAAAAAGCATTTCCAAGATTCAAAAATCATTGTTTTCTAGCATGTTAATCTATTCAGGCAAGTAGTACTATTCTTCATTAAGTAAAGATTCAAGTGGTTTTTACTGTTCATACATATACCTAATGAAGGTAATACACATACTTAAAATCATGTTTCATGGAAAAAAACAATTTACATGTTAGCAAAGCCATGTCCACCAAAATGAAGTGAACAGTGACATTATTAAAACCTAAGAAAGCAGTATCAGTTTAACCCTTGATTCTACCACAAACTCAGTAATGGAAGTGTTCAGAAATTTAACAGGTACAGGGTGTTTAATATAACAGTTTTCTTAGGACGAAAATGTGCTTGCTTACCTCACTGCAACATCTATAATTATTGTGAGAAAAAAGTAATCATAATTCATTTTCCCTATGTTTTGCACTTAACAGCACATTATACATGGTTTACTTTCAACAACCTAAATAATCAGTAGACTTGATCCAGATTCCTTATCCACTTTCCTGCATAGCAACAGGAAAATTCTCCGTAAGAAAAGCAAGGGGAATTGCTATCAGTAAAGTACAATTAACATTCAAAAACTGTCAGGTGTATCAGGACAGGCATAGTACTGCACAGTGAAATAACTCCTATTTCCATTATTAGTATTCTGACAATATCCTCTTAGTAATAGATATGTTTTATGCACTTCCTCAGGCTTAATACACTCCCAAATTACAGCCCTGCACAGCATCCATATCTTAATCTATCACAGGTAGAACTTTGAGAATTACCTCAGCAATGATCCTCAGCAAGGGTTTACTTACCAGACTGTCTGTTGAAGGCACTGGGAGGCTGCTGCTGCTGAATGCCAGGCAGGGTTCTCTTGCCCTGGACAGCAAGCTGGAGGTTCTCTGGTAAGGGCTGACCCCTAGCCAGCATTTTGTATGCCAGAATCTGAGCCCGCAGCTGATGCAGCTGTGCAGGGCTGAAAGGGGAAGGCCCTCTGTTAGGCTGATTCATAACTTGTGGGTCTCCTGCTATAATGGGTCCTGGCTGACTGGGAGTCATCTGAGGTGGTGTTGGACCTCCTCCAGACATTGGACTGGACACATGCTCTGGAGCTCCTAGTGGAGATGGGTGTGGAGACATATAACCTGGAACAGGTAGAAGAATTATAACCTTACCACTCTGCTACTTAAACCTAGATTTCATCCATTTTTTTAACAGTACATAAAGTATAAAAGTGTCTCTCTCAGGTCAGGATCGCTGTAGCATTTTCTGCAAAGACAAAGTGCAATCCAGAGTTCCCCAGGATATTAAGACAGCCTCAGAAGCTCTTCTGTGAGAAGAACTAGAGTTATTTAATCCAGTAATTCCTAAACATAACAATTACCTGCATATTTGGGTAAGACAAACTAAAACATGAAATACAGTACAGATGTAGACAGTCTAAGTTTACAGACTTAAATAGTCTAAATTTATTTTGAGGTACACACATCAAGGAATATCCATTCGCTTCTACAGGCCATCTTTGCCAACACACACCAACATACAGAAATAGAAATAAATGGTATTCAAATCTGTACAATTACTCTTTAATTTATACAGATTAAAGGTTTGAGCCAGACAAAGTTATGTTCAATACCTTTTGCCACCTGGGTGCTCAACAGCTTGGAATATCAACTACAAGCACAAAAATCACCCTCTGAAGAAGCTGCTGAAGACTACGTCAAGAGCAATCTCAGTTCTGAAATGAATAGTGCTTCTATCTTATTACAGCACTTGAAAATGCAGTGTTTTAATTCTGAATATTGATTACACCTACTATATATTTTCTTGAGCTCCAAGAAAGCACAAAGCACAGAAGACAGCTAGTTTTTTTTGGGATTTTGTTCACCAAGAGTGAAAAAGAGGAAACAATATCTACTCACTCTGGTACCCTGGAACACAAATAATCTTCTCAGTAACTGGAAAAGTCTAAAAAAAATTCACAAAAATCTAAAAAAATCTTATGGTTCATTTGAAAAACCTTATGGTTAATTTCCATATTTCATGTTCATAAGCCACAGATCATAACTCCAAAGATCATGATACAGTTGATGATTCTGTGACACCCAATCTACTCTACTCCCAATTTCCCTGCCACTTTAAAGTGACACTACATCCATTTCATCTATATGTAGTACAGATCACAGAAGAAATTTTGCTTGCTCTTTAGCATCACTGCTCTTACAGACCCTTCAGTGAAGGCAACATAGGCAAAACCTTGTAGAAGTCTCAACTTTTCTGGGATGACAGCAGCTGTAAGTCACTAGAACTTAACCAAGCGAAGAGATTTG
Organism: Pycnonotus jocosus; assembly: GCA_013400435.1. Classification (NCBI taxonomy): domain Eukaryota; kingdom Metazoa; phylum Chordata; class Aves; order Passeriformes; family Pycnonotidae; genus Pycnonotus; species Pycnonotus jocosus. The sequence goes on from VWYP01015566.1 coordinate 46,160, forward strand.
AATGCCAAAAAAACTGAAATTTGTGCTCAACTTAAATAAAGGTTGTAAATGCATGAGACAGAAGAAAAAGAAGAAAGGAATTCAGTTCACCTATGAAATAGGAAAATGAGATAGAAGTACAGCGGGCAAAAGGAGATTTGTGATAGGAAAGGACCAGACAAGATAGAAAACAGATCAAGCTCAAACTAAAGATGATGATGGCAGGAAAGGAAAAATATTTTAACAAGAATAAGAGAAGTTACACAGTTCAAGAGAAAAAATGAGAGGAGAAGTTCAAAGAAAAGGAAGAAATAGTTGTTAAAAAGTTAGAACAACTGGAGCTACATACTAGTTCAATATAAAAATTGTCTATAAATCCCTTGTTGGTGATCAAAGGTATGATAAATAGCTCAAGTTTATTCCACTTATCCATCTTCTTCCACTAATTTATGTTTATCTATTTTTTTAAGAGAATAGGGGAAGCTACAAATCCCTCTTGCTGAGCACACTGCTTAAGAAGCACTCATCACACCACAAAAAAAACAAAAATGCAACTGCATTACTGGTTTTTACTATAACATGGGGTTTATTACAATGTTTATCTATTACTACATTTCTAAATCTCAGGATTTGCTTTAAATGGCACCTAACTGCAATTACACTGTTCTCTGAACTGCTTCTGAAAAAATGGTTTCTGTCCCTTCTCAAACTACACTTGTCAGTTTATAAATTCTTTAATGACTGATAGATTTCAGACCCACGTTCTTGAAATCCACCTGGACTACAAAAGTTTAGAACAGTGGTGTAAGATGTTGAGTATTTGTTTTCAGTCCTGACAGGTCAATGTGCAAAGTCTGCGACTAAGTTTTGCAAATAGGAGTTTTCAGAAGCACACTTTTTTTATATTTCCAGATATGTATTTATTACTTACTCTTTCTCTCTTCCTCCAAGACCTCTGCATTAACACTCCTAACAATGGAAAACTGTTCTTGGCAAGAGGAAGAATGAAAACAAAATTTCCAAAGTCAGGAAAGAACTAAATCCTTCTGAACTTCTTGCAAAGGTGCTAAAATGTGGCATTCATACAATGTTGATTTTGTGATGCCATGTGAAAGTTTTCCCTTAGAGCCTGAAAACTTTTATATGATGACAGTGACAAAAAATACCCTTAATAGGGTATTTATACTACTTGCTTTTTTCCTACCTTATTAGACGTACTCGAACACAGATAAGCATGCACACAAGAAGATCCCCTAAAATTGAATTTAACCACAGAAAAAGACAACAGTAACCTACAGTTCTGAACAACACAGCAAATAAAAGTCACCCACTACCAGGAAACAGAGGCAAAACAAAGCTGTCTAACATTTAAAACTGTGGTAATTTCCAAGCTTTATCAAGTTTCTCCAGATCTTGTCTGAGTTCTGAAAACCTTGAATGACAGTGATTCCTAATCGCACTTCTGCTCAATTTCCTTCCCCTTAAGTCCCATCAGAATTTCACTTACACTATCTGTAAACATTACTTCTCTGCTTTTACTGTGCATCTTTGATGAGAGTTTTGTCTGTCTTTTCCATAATCCTTCAATGTGTCATAGAAGAGGCTGCATCAGAAACCCTTCTCAAGTTTTCCTAACTCTATGCATAATCAGAAACATACTTAATCCCACTTTGGTATCAAGTAATTCAGAAAAAATACAACACAGCACGTTCTAAACAATGTATATTCTTTACAGTATTAACATCGGAAGAAATCCCAGTTCTAACACTTCTCCAAGTACTACTGCAGGGCAGTGTGTGCACAAAGTTTCTGTTTTAATTGCTTTTTGTTTCACTTCAGTTAACAGAAACAATAACATCTCTCTTTTCTGTTTTAAAGCTGAAAAATCAGAGCACTAAAAATTGAGACATTTTCTTCTCCACTTTTAATGCTATAATGAATCAGAAAGAACATCTACAAATTACTTAAAAAATGTAGTTAGGATACAGAAAGAATCAAAGTTTTAGCAGTCCAAACACTGGAATGTTCAACAGAGGTTTAGAACTGCCACTAAAATTCAGTAAGTTTTAAACAATGAAAGTGTCTGAGGAACTTATGTGTCACATCTTTATGCTAACACCAACAGCAAGGGTATATTTGTACTCAAGAATGCGACTGTAAGAAAATTTTTGGATACAGACAGGATTGAAGAAATATAGCTGTGTACCTCATTGAACTATCACTTTAATCATCCATTGAAATTTGTTTAAAAAGCAAAGAAAAGGTATCAAGAATATCTCCAAACCACATAGTACAAAAGCACAGTGTCTTGGAACACAGTGGAAAGCATGTCCATGTTGGACTGAGGCTACAAACATTCCTAACGCAAGCAAAACATAAAATTTCCCTTTCTGTACTGTGGCCAGGGTTAACACCAGTAAAGAAAAAACAGAGGTCATGTGTGCAAGTAATTTAAAACTAGGACTGCAAAAATAAAATTGCTGAGAGGTCTTACACTGGCAGGCAGAGGAATAAGGTGGCAGGTCTTTTCTTACCTTTCAAAGTCTGAAACAATGCAGAAAAAGAAGTGCAACTAATTTAAGAACAGCAGGGACAATGAACATTGCCTGTGAAGTAGCAGTTTACCAGTGAGTTCTGGAAGTTTAAAAATGGTATGTCTTTTTAAGCTCAACAAATACTGCATGATTAATAAAAAATCAATACAGATCAAGTCCCAGAATCTTAAATTCCTTCAGCCCTTATGTTTCCACTTACAAACAGCAAGAAAAGACAGTCAAACAATTCAAATTGGTCTGTATTTCACTGCTGTACCACAGTAACTTCACTTAATTTTTATAAATTTCATAAAAATATATAAATTGTTTATTCCAGTCCATTTATATATTTGTATGAAGTCTTTATAATACAAATATTTTATTTCATATAAATATTTGGCTTGTCATTCCAATTTCTCCCCAATCCCCTTCAAAAGTCAATTCTAAACATGACTTTAATCTGTTGAATAACTGTTTAAGAGCTTAACCATTTATAGTAAACTTCATACTCCTCATGTAAGTACTGCAGAAATCTCCACTCAGAGAGCCAGGAAACAGTTTCTAACTGAATTCAAAATCAGTAATGTGTAGTAACTTTACTATTTAAACAGCTAAATATGAAGTTGAAGCAATGTATTTTCCATTCATTTAACCTATTAGCATCAAAACCAAGGTATTAAGATTAAACAGGGACATCACTGTACTTAAGTTCAAGAAAGGAGAATCTGTCACCAAAACCAGTCAAGAATGTTACTCTTTCTCCAATTTGGCAGTCAGACTGGAAGGAGTAACTGCTGAGGAGAAAAGATACCAACTCATAGTATTTCCCCCCATAAATTAGTGTCAGACTTCTGAAAATCATCCTGTTGCAGTATGCAATAAAAATGTGATGATCTGTCTGAGCTAGTGAAACATTCTTTCTGCATGACTCACATCCCACTGAGCACCAATAAAAAATAAACCCAGAAACTAAATAATAAAGTTGCATACCTTAACTTAGTAATTATTGCTGGTATAAAAAAAAAATCTCAGAATAGCAATTGCCATTCAATCAGTGAACAGGCTCTTAAGTAAAATGACACAGTTCTTGCAGATTTAGCTTTCAAATGTTTCTGACTTGCTCATCACTCATTTCACCTCAGAAAAGAATAGTTAATTACTTCTTAACACAGGCTGTAAGACTCATTACTTCTGAAATTCTCTATCAGCTTTCTGTTGTTCATTCACAACTGTATGTTTGGTTTACATAACCATATCTGCAACTGCATGTGCAGTTGCCAATTTACTTCTAATTTATCACCCACATTTGTAAGCACATATTTTATAAAAAATCTTCCTTTTGTACTTAGATATAATCTTTTGCAAGACTTTCTTCTTTTACAAAATTACTAAGAACAACTAAAAAGACTGCTATTGCAACATCTGACATTTAAATGAAATCTCATTTTGAGATCATTTTTCGCTGCAAACTGCATACAGAAAGACGACAGCCTATGGATACATCACAACTGTTCCACTCAGATATCTAAGAACTGAAGCATTTTATGAAGCCTATCTGCCCTGCTATTGCCAAAACAATTTAAGGACATTGCTTCCCACTCTAGCTTACCAGTCCTTCTCAGAATCTTGGAGCCTGTGAACAGGCAGATTTCTGTCAATAAGAGACCATGACAGCTACAATAGTCTACCTAACTTTTCCAAAACAGATGAGCAGCTCTTGATCCCTGAAAAAACTTCTCCCTTTAGTCTTTGGAACAGATGAGAAAGACACCCAGTGCTGACTTAGCTTTTGTATGACACAAAACCTACCACAAATACTTGTGTTATTTTTGTTGCAGAGGTTAATTATCTCCATTAAGTAAGATACAGCTATGTAACACATTCTGAATTCAAATAATTTGCAGATACCAAAATACACTATTTCTTTTTTTTCCCTTTAAAGACTCCATCTATTACAAATCTTTTTACTATCTGAGAATGTGCAGACTGATCAAGTATTATTTTAATTTTCTCAGCAGATAAATTAAAAAATGCAACTTAACATTCTCCAAGATAAAACAAACATACTCTTTTCAGCATTATAGACTGCTTTCTATGATACAGTTTATACTACTGCACAGCAAACTATTTTGCTTCTAGACATGCATTGTTGTTGGCTGTGCTAAAATCTATGCCAGAAAAATAAGCACATTCTTCTCAGATTCTGACTGGCCTTTGTAACCAGCTTATTATTCACTGTGAAACCTCTGTGCTTTATATAATTTTTATTTGTACTGACTTCAAACTTTTTTCCAGATCACAAATACCTTGAACACCGCTGAATCAAAACAGATTTCTAAAAGACTAGAAAAACCCACAATTCGATGATCATCTTCAAGTTATTGTTAAGTTTATAAACTGTCATTTAATTATCATATCTTAATATATTTATTGTAGTTTATATTGATTTTATTCAGTGATATCTTTGTCTTAAGTCACAGTTATCATACAGTAATAAGTGAAGGAATTTTTATAACTCTACCAGGCAGATGAGTTATCTCTATCATCATGCTACCAGCTTTAACAATGCATAGAGAAGCCCCATACATGGGCTAAGATTGTTTTTCCTGACAACTGCACAAATACTGTATCACTCCTGTTGACATTTAATGAAGGAATTTTGTCTATAATCTCCACAAAAAATGACACCTTTGTTTGACTAGTACATAAATCTAATGTAACAGTATCATATGAACATAATATACAATAGAAAATTTGTCAGACTAAAGGCTGACTTTATACAATTCAGAGGGACTCGAACAAGCTCAAGAAGTGTGACTATGTGAACTTCACGAGGTTTCACAAGCTCAGGGGCAAGGTTCTGCACAAGGGTTGAGGCAAACCCAGGATCCATATTGTGGAATGAAGGGGTTGGGGTTGTCTCGGCCCTGCTGAGAAGGGCTTGGGGGTACAGGTGGACAAAAAGCTTGACTCGACCTGTCATTGTGTGGTCACAGCCTAGAGAGCCAAAGGTGTCCTGGGCTGCATCCAGAGCAGTGTGGGCAGCAGGGCCAGGGAGGGGATTCTGCCCCTCTGCTCTGCTCTGCTGAGAGCCCACCTGCAGGGCTGCAGCAGCTCTGGGGTCACAGCACAGGAAGGACAGGGAACTGTTGGGGTGATCCAGAGGAGAGATACCAGGATGATAGAAGGATGGAGCATCTCCTCTGTGAGGACAGGTTTGGTCCCCGCGAAAAAGGGAAGGCTCCAGGGAGGCCTTATTGTGGCCTTTCAATACTTGAAGGAGGCTTAAAAGAAAGCTGAAAAGAGACTTTTTAAAAGCACTGTAGTCACAGGACAAGGGGGAATGGTTTTAGACAATAAATTCAGACTGGATGTAAGGAACACTGGGGTTTTTTGTGGGGCTGGTGAAACTGTGGCCAGGTTGCTCACAACAGTTGGTAGATGCTCCATCCCTGGAAACATTCACTGTCAATTTCAGTGGGTGCTGAACAATTCTGAACAACAACAAGGCTCTGATTTAGTTGAACATCTCCCTGTTCACTGCAAAAGGGTTGGACAGAACGACTTCTAAAGGTCTTCATCCAACCCAAACCATACTATGTTTCTATGGTTCAGTGATTTTTCCAGAAAACTGTTCTTAATGATCTGAATTACAGACCACAGTTCACAAAGAATTAAAAGATAGACAATTTTTATTTTACCTACCATAATATTTACTGACACACGGCCATTCTCCCTAAGCTTTCAAATTAATGGGTGAATTTAGGGTGATCCATTTCCTGGGGTTTTGGAATTATTCAGCTACTTTCTCTCAAATGCCCCACAAAAACTATTAATGCATATTTATCTACTTCAACTTGAGGACAACAAACAATAAGGCATGAAAAAACCCAGACCTAGGACTAGTGAGGTGTAATTTCTATTTGACACTTATATTGTTAAAAATTGTACACAACTGTGTACTGTAAGCTCAACTATCAGACATCTACAAGGAAGTGGTCCTTATGGTAAGCCTTGGTTTCAACCATACCTAACCAAAGATTTTGTCAGGACTTCAAGAGTTACCATCTTTCCATGGATTCTCAGAGAAGTCATACCGTCCTTCCGCCATGAGCGTGGGCCACACTGTGTATTTCCACAAAATTTGTAAAAACCACAAGTGTCCTACTTTCTCTAAAGTTGTGGGAAATCAGACAGAAAATATCCAATAGGCTGACAGGCCATTAAGTAATCTGGTTTTCTACCCTGGACCTTTACACTAATGGCAAAAACCTCTAAGTCTAGTAGATGGGACTTTGCCCAGCAGCCATCAGAACAGCATCAAGTGCCATCACCACTTTCTTGTGGAAAAGATAGTTGTGTAAGAACAAAAAGAAAAAAAAAAAAACTAAAAACAAAAACAAAAACAATAAAAAAAGAGAGACGCAGAAAAAAAACAACACCACAGAAAAATAACAACATAGAACAAAAAAAAAAAAAAAGGAGAAATAGAGGAAACAAAAACTAAAACAGTCCCTCTATGATGCCAAAAAAAGTATTTGGACTAGCAGAAGGTAGCAATATACAGCTGGTTTACAGCTGGATATAATGAGTCTGATCATAACAGACCTCATTTGGCTGACCTGGCTTGTTCTAGAAGTCTCTGGGGAAACAAAGACCTCAGTGTCCTCACCTAAGCCCTGGATACAGACACACCACTGGGCCAAACATCTGGGCAGTGCAGAAATTCCCAACCAACAGGCTTCCCAAGCCAGGGAAATTCAAACTGGCTATAAAAAGGAGCTTGGAAAAATAAAAGGGTTACTGGCTGTTTCCCAGGACTTGGATGAGGTCTGTGTCCTGTGTCTGTCTCCACTCATGGACCCCATGCTACATTAGGACATCTGGGGATTTTTTGGACCACTTCTTTTAGAAGCCTGTTCCACATCAGAACTCCAGTAATCTCTATTTACATCGTAACAGTTGCTGGCACACACAAAAAAGAGAGGAGGAATCTGTAGTCTCTAGCCTGACAAAGTTGCTACTAATATAATCAATCATCTTTCCACAGTGTGAAATAACCTGGAAATCTGACCTGAGGTAGCACAGAAAAGAAGAAAACAAGAAGCTACTCGTATTTGAAGCATTTGTAACCTATGTTCTGTATTTTTAGTATATAGTGTATGAATTGTCCCATCTTCATGTTTAGACTAAACACTCTGTTCATTTCATCCCAAGCAAAAGCAGCCCCTAAATGCAAAGACAAGCAAAATTTGTCTCTCAGATGATCACGATTACATTCTGTTGAAATCAACAAAAGATAAAGTTTTACCTGATGAAGAACTTGTCTCTGCAAAATCAGTTCTATTTTACTTAATTGCTATTTAAAGGTTTAACAGAAAAATGTTACTTTCTAATTATCTGGGACCCAGACTGGGATTCAGCTGGCAAGTTACAGGCTAGAGTTTCAGTCACACACCACTGAAAAGCACAAAGCAGCTCAGGACCACCTCCTAACAAATCTGTACAGAGTGTGTAACACCAAGAACCTAATATCATTTGGGATTCTTCAGGTGTTGTGGTAAAATAATTAGAAAACTTTATCTGCTCTTGAAATTATTAATACTAGCAGGTGTTTCCAGTTAAATCTCCAAAATACCAAGATGCTCACAGAACTGCTCATAGTGTCCTTTTATGTTCCAATCTACAGGACACAAAGAAGGCACACAGCAACATGTAAAAAAGAGTTTCTATCTTCTGGCATAAAAAACATGGGAAAGAACTTTAATCAGCACTTGATGATAATAAAACATATTAAAATGCATTTACATATAGGGTAGCCACATGAGACAAGAAGTAAGGTGGTGGGGTTTTTTCTTCAGAGATGCAAACTGAAATCTGTGATAGACTTGCCCCAGCCACGGACCTGAACCCTAGCTTTTTTTCCAATACATGCCTAATGGAGACTCCAGAAAGCAAAGGGATTCTGTTATTCGCCTTGCCCTGTTCAGCTTTTCCAAGCAAAGCTGAAAAGAAATAACTGGCAATCTGTTACATGGAACTACAGACACTTTGTGGAACAAGAGGCCTCAAAATCATAGAGCATGCACAGTATGGATAAACCTTGGCTATGCTGGTCCATTGGACTCTGAGGTGGACCCATTCCAGGATGAGGAGGTCGCATACTCTTCATGGAGCCACAGTGAACATCTTCAACCATTCCTTTTTCATGCAAGCCATCAATAGACTGTGAAAACAAAGTAAGTATTTAGAGAGAGATAGTATATAAATCCACTAAAAAAATATGAACAACTAACTCAAAATCTAAACAAACATATGAAGAGGAAAAATTTCTTTCAGCAGTCATTCTAAGTAAAACAACCAGGAACCTCTGCCCTGAAATCACACATTTAGGGAAGCAAAGAAAACTATCAGACTGCTCGCCCCATTCCCTTTTTGCCATTTTTTTTCCCTTATGAACTGCCTGGCAATGGCAGGGAGGCAAATTGTCCAAATACAAACATATAACCTGTTTTGGTCTCATATTACAAAGCAGTGTAACACACATTAACTTATGAAAGTAGAGCCTGTGGCTTAACTTGAGTTATTTTTAGCCCAAACTTTGCCCTTTCAGTCACTGCTCTACTGGAATGTCCCAAACATTGTTTCTCTTCAAAAACAAGCCTGATGTTGCAGGAGGTAACCTCTTCTTTGCAGACAAAAACAAGGATAGGCAGTCAAGGACGAGAAAACAATACTTGTGCTCCCCAGAGCTCCTGTCACCTCTTACACTCCTCAAAAACTACAGTTCCCATGGTACTTCAAACACAGGGCAGCTCCAAGTGCTCTCTTTAAAGAGTGAAGAAAAGATAGCTCGGAGTCTGAAAAACAAGCTGAAGGAATTCTGGGCTCTGAAAAATGCTCCATAATCGAAACTGAAGGGCTCTGAAAGTGAAAAAAGGGGAAAAGTAACATTGGAAGAAAGATATCCCAAAAAACAGTGAAGTTTTCCATGAAAGCAAAACTTATATCCCTAACTATAGAAGGTATTAAGCTAATTAACTTAGAGCTCTGTAAGGCTTTGTATTAGGAAGGGACTGGCATCATACACTTACCCTCTCTCTACAGAAATACAGGGCTCTGCCCCACTCTGACACATGCATGCTTGCACACCAAATGCTGCTCTTGCAAACCCTACTGTGAACGGAGACCTCGTGATCTGTTTTATCTAAATGCACATCTATTTTTGAGACTTCTTTTAAAAAGAGACTTAACTTACTCCAATGGAAAATGCAGAGAGTTAATCAAATGACTGTGCAAGAAGCTACATCAGCTCACAAAAAAGAAGTGTCACATTTCTTATTTTTGAGTAATTTGTTGCACATGACTCAATTTCAATAGAACTAAACAAAGGCCACCCTTTCTACAAAAGTGAAAAAAATTCTAAATTTCAATTCATAAACCCTTGACATAAAATTTCTACTTTCCATTGCAATAATCAGATTTGACTGAAAACACCTTGCAACACACAGAATTTGTTGTTGTTTGGCATTTTTGAAGGATTTCACTATAATTTTTCCTTATCAGAAGTTTGGGTTAAAAGGAGGAAAGTTACAGAAAAGGAAAAATAAAATAGATTTTTCATGTTTCATTTAATTATCATGACAGTATAAAAATATTTGTGGAAAGAAATTTTAGCAGAAAAATACACACTACTCAAGAAGCTATTTTTGATCACAAGAACTTATGATATGGAGTAGAAATGCAGACACAGTCACAGATGACTGACACATTAAAAATAGTTCCAATTTGCTAACCAAGTAAATCCCAGTGCCCTTTTCTGAGGCATGAAGATCCCTCCCTCTCTCTCTGCCCCTTGTTACAAAGATAGCCAACTCACTCTGCACGATCTGAGCACTACAGAAACCAAAACACCTACAAAGCTGGATGCATTCTTGTTTTGTCATGGTATGTGCTGGCTGCCATGGTATCTTCACGGCTGCCAAGAGGAGGAGACTTGCTGGTAACCTGATCTGATTTCCAGAACAGAAGACTCCATCTGTACATATTTGTGGCTTAGGTAACTGCAGGGATGGGTTTCACTGCACTGATAGGTGCCAGCCATGAAATATCTGGGAATGGGAACAGCTCAGATGGGAGTAAGAAGGCACAGAGCATGGGTACATCACAAGTAGCAGCATAAAGAGGGTGGGGAAAGGAGCTGTCAGTCAAAAAAGAGCAGCAGAGAAGAGAAAACCATGCATGTTTTGATAAAGCCTTTGGTAGAGGGGATTTAAAAAAAAATCATACAGGAACAGAGAGGTAGTGATGTGATCATACAAGAAAAGGTCAATTCAAGTCATGCTTCTGTGGAGGGAACTGATCAAAAAAACAGATTTTTGTAAAGAAGTATTATTAAAAAAACCTACAGACACAAGAACAACTGTAGCAAACTGAAATGCTTCAAGTCTAATGGGAGAGTAAATATATAGCAAAAAAAGTTTACACATGTCTATTTGCAAAACTCATATGGTGAAAAACTGAAAATGAAATTCACTAGAACTCATAAATCAGCTTTTTACTAGCAGAAATACAAAAGTTGAAGATGGCATACACTTCTGTGAAGTTGAAATTAGTTTTAATGATTACATAATTGCTAATGTATGCAGAGACTGTTACTTGCAAGAATGTATTTCATTTAAAAGCACCTCTACTGGCTATAAAAAATATGTGTACAATAGGGAAGGCAATTCAGCTGTGGACTACAAGAACTGAGGAATAGTTGGTTTTGGTAACTTTTCTAAATCACTGTATAGTTACAGGGCTAAAAGATAACTCAAAATTATGCAACAGGTTAAAAATTACAGAGAGTATCTTACACACAGTGTAATTCTTGAAAATTCTTCACTCCTCTGTAAGTTACTAAAGCCATCTACCACAAAGACATTGTTGGGATAAGCAACCTGTATTACCAATAAAGCACTACTATCACACTGGGGTACTTGTTTTTATTTTAGTCTTCTAATATGACAGAACAGAAGGGGAACAGGAAGCTGAGACATACTGAACTTTGAGCAGAAACTACAATTTTGATTGGTCCTCATAAGTAAGGAAACAAGTACTGAACAGGCCAAATAAACAATGCTTCTAGAAACAGAATGAGACATGAACTTTAACTGTAGGCTAGCACATGCCTATAGACTTGGCAGATCTTCAGACTTACATAATGTCTAATGCATAAGGAACATTTTGCCTACAGTACTTTTACTCTGAATTTAGCAACTAAGGTCCTCTCAGAGATACATCCCAGTTTGACCTATTTTCAGGTAAAATGTGACGTTACAGTGTCTGGGTTGTTTTTTGTTTTAATCCACCTTCTTTAAAAAACAATCAAACAAAAAGCACTCTAGCCCTAAAATGAAAGACTGAGTACCAGACTAGTTTTCTTGAGACCATACACCCTCTAAAACAACAGAATCACACAGACTGAACAGCAGTGTGTTGTCATGTAACTGCCACATAACTACACAGGATAACTGAATGCACCTCTGATGAACAACCAGTCAGAATGTGGTTTTTGCAGCAGGAAATTGGCCACCAATTCCACTAATCTCTAAGAAGATCACTAAATCACCACTTTATGTTCTCTGTTGATTTTTCAAGGTTGGCAGTACTTCCTTTTTTTTTTTTTTTTTTTTTTTACTAACGTAAACACATACAACAGAGATAATACAGAGAACATATCTGCTGATATTGTGTGCTATTATTTCTAAGCCATTGACAGAACTACTTTGATTCTCAGAATGTCTAATGTGCATAGATCTGTTACTCAACAATATCTGAAATGGGAAACCATTTGCCTTCTGTTTTAACAGAACATCTGAGTGAACAACAAACACATTTAGTAAAAACGACTGTATTTCTGAAGAACTTTTTCTCTCCCTCACCTTTTACCTCACTCACCAAAACCACTAATATTGCCCCTGACATCACTGTAATTATTCCACAGTCAGCAATCATTTACAGTACACCCCATTACAAATTCACAAAAGAAGTGACTATGCATCAGGTTACAATGAAATGGAAGAGAAAATAAACTGAGAGCTCACAGTACTCCATCCATCCGTCAAGTGAGCACCCTGCAAATTAACAAGCTACAATGTTGTCACACCCAAAAGTTAAGCAGTTAAAGTGATGTGGTCCACCTAGTGCTTAAGAAGATACAGATGGCTGTATCACAGCATCATAAAACAGCTTGGGATGGAAGGAACCCGAAAGATCATCAAGTTCCAAACCCCTTGCAGTGGCAGTCACTGCACTAGTTTACTCAGAGTTCCATCTAAACTCACCTTTAACACTTCCAGGGATGGAAAATCAACAACTACTGTGGACAACCTGTTCTAATGCCTCACTACCCTCACAAGAATGAATTTCTTCCTAGTATCTAATTTAAACCTCCTGTCCTTCAGTTGGAAACCATTTCCCCTTATCCTGTCACTACCCGTCCTTGTAAAATGTCTCTCTACACTTTTCTTGCAGGCTCCCTTCAGGTATGGAAAGGCTGCAATGAGGTCACTTCAAAGCCTTGTCTTCTCCAGGCTGAACAAACCCAATTCTCTCAGTCCTTCCTAACAGGAGAGGTGCTCCTTCCCTCTGATCATCTTGGTGTCTCTCCTCTGGATCACCCCAACAGTTCCCTGTCCTTCCTGTGCTGTAACCCCAGAGCTGCTGCAGCCCTGCAGGTGGGGTCTCAGCAGAGCAGAGCAGAGGGGCAGAATCCCCTCCCTGGCCCTGCTGCCCACACTGCTCTGGATGCAGCCCAGGACACCTTTGGCTCTCTGGGCTGTCAGTGCCCCTGGCTGGGTCATGTCCAGCCTCTCATACCCAGCACCCCCAAGTCCTTCTCAGCAGGGCTGCTCTGACCTGTTCACCACAGCCTGGGCTGATACCAGGAGCTGCCCCAACACAGGTGCAGCACCTTGCACATGGACTTGTTAATGTAAGATTCCCATGCACCCACTCCTCAAGCTTGTTCAGGTCTCTTTGGATGGCACCCCACCCTTCAGACATGTCTGCACCATTCAGGTTGGTGTAAGCTGCAAACTCCCTCAGTCCCTTTGCCTATGTCATTAATGAAGACATTAAATAACACTGGTCCCAAAAAGGGCACCTGAGGGACACTACTTGGCACTGGTGTCCATCAGGACTCTGACCACCACCCTCCAGATGTGACTGTCCAATCACTTTCTTATCCATCCAGTCCACTCATCGAAACCATCTCTCTCCAATCTAGAGAGGAATGTTGTGGGGGACAGTGTCAAAGGCTTTATCAATTCAGACTAAAAACATGTAACCTCGTTCTGCCTTCAGAGAAGCTTCCATGTGGATGCAGAAGGAAAATAAGATCAGGGCAAGGAAGGCAGCAATGCTTTCTTTTAACATCTTTCAACTTCCAAGTGTTTTTTCTCACAAGACTCTCTGAGGCTGTTATCTGAGCAGTATCTCTGACAGACTTCTTAGGTATTCCTCCTTAAACATAGCTCTGATACATCCAAGACACACTTCAGTAAAATTTGAACCTGCATTTTCCTCGAAATTTGGTTGATAGTCCTTAAGAAACTAGCAAGAAATTGAGTTAATTTATTGTTCCTGTCAAAACTGCGTTATGTAAACTAACAGTAAATTTTCCAGCGGAAAGGTCTTCTGGTTACTAAGTGAATATACAATCTTTAGTTTTCATAATAACAGCTCTTAAGTAAACAGACTTTAGGAATTACCATTTATTAATATAAACTTGTTTCAATCTGTGTTTCAGCTATTGATTGATCCTTCAGATTTTTTAAAGCTTTTTGCATTATATTATCATTTGTAGGCCAGTAAAACACCTAAGACAGAATGAAGTTATTTCACTTATGCAAGTGGATTTTAAAAGAAGAGCTCAATGCCACTGCATACATGGCTACCCCACAATGCAATTGTGTAAATGGGACACATTTGGTGCAATCCCCAATTTTCACTGCATTTCATTAAAAAAAATAGTGCTATTATGTATCATGGCTTGAAAGCCAACATGTTTTACATAGCACTAAGCAAAAAGAAAACATTTATTTGGTCCTGCTGCAGATGGCTGACCAGTTTTTTAATTACATTGAACAATGCTTGGGTAATATTTGCAAAATAATCTAGAGGCACCCTTCTACAGCATTTCTTAGACCAGTCCAACAGTTATCCTAATATACTATTTCTGGAGTTGCACAGAAAAACAGACCCAAAACCTCATCTAGACTGAAAATTATCTGAGATTTTATTTCATTTTTTTCTTTTTTTCACCTGTATCAGTTTAACAGATGCATCTTTTAGCTTAATCACACACATTTCAAGACATGCTGGAACATCTGAGGTGGACACGTGAAAGAAAACAGCAAGGCTGTTGCTACTAAAATAAAGACTTGTGAAATTACAGTCTCTATTCCATTATCAGAATCAAGGTATAGAAAAGGGAGAGTAATTTAACTGTAACTATACTGAATGATCATCTTTGAATTGGCTACCCAGACTTTTTCGAAATATTTCAATGCCACCTCAATGGGAGAATTTCTACCCTGGCTCACAGAACCTTGTGAGATGCTCTCTGAAGTCGCTGAAAGAATGTTATGGGATGACAGTTATTGGTTTGTTTCTAATTATAACATAGGATCAACTGCCTGATGTAACAGCATGTATCAGTTAGAAACACAATGTGTGAAGCATTCAGCCATTCTATGGAAATTGCCTGGTGCCACCTTCTTCTTCTGCAGGTACAAGAAAAATCAAAAGGAGTGAAGGATGTTAGAACCCTGGCTATGAATTCTGGGGACAGAGTTCTGAAAAGCTGGGCTCTAACTGACCCCAAAGCCAAAAAAATGCCAACTGCAAATATCTAACCTGGCTATCAGCTAAATTAGATACCTCAAGATTCAAATGCAAAGTCTATAGTTACTGCACATACTGACCTCTCAGAAACCACAACAGGTCAGTACAAATGGAAAGCTGAGCCACAGCCTCCACCACTTCAGCTAGTCTTTGTGTTACTAAAAATTTTTTAGTTCTTCATGTAAAAGATGGTAATGCCATGTCCTTACTGACTGGATACTGTTTTAGTGAAAGAAACTGATCCATATGTGAGAGTGTCAAAACGAAGATGTCATTTCAAGAGGAAAATTAAAACATGTTTCTACTTAAAAACTTTAAAACAGTTTTTTATTGTATTTTTTTTCTCTATGGGCATATAACAATTCCAAGTGGAATCAACAATAGCTGCCAAAATGTTTTCAGTATCGTGGCTCTGTAAGCTGCTACTACATATTGCTGAGTAGAACGTCAGTGCAATCAGAACTATTCTGGGTTCTAAATCTCTGGTATACAACCAAGCAAAAATGACAGTACATAAAGAGACTGTTCTCACAAAGGAACTTCCACATAGGTAAGTATTTTCTCAAAGCAAGAAACATTAATGATAGTCTAAGCACACATAGTCTAATTTTAAGTGTATAACAATAATCACTGAAGTGCAATTATTGGCATATTCTACATGAAATAGTTTCGTGTTTCTTTGTAAGACTTAATCCTTATAAAATAACTTGAAAGCCACATTTTTCAACCACATTTTCAATATGGAAGAGTACAGAAATTTGTAATACAAATCCTCTAAGGTGAATTAAGTTTGCTTTGTTTTTCCTTTTTTTTTTTTAAGAAAAAGAAAAATTTCATGCAAAATTAGAAACCACCCCAGAAAAAGACACATGACTTCAAGACAAGAAGAAGAAAAAAATGTGTTTAGAATGGTGTGTCTTAAAGTTTTAACACTATCACTCTTTTTTTTTCGTCCCTAGTAACACCTGTGTTACTGAAAAGTACAGTTTACAAATCAACAGTTCCAAACTACTAACTATAGCTCAAAGAAGTTGAAGTTAAGAACAAGGAAGCTGTCTTTAATCTGATACATGAATAATCTTCAGCAACTAAGACAAGTAAGAGTGTAGCTGAAGTTTTGCAGGTGATGTGTAACAGCAGTCAAGCAGGTCTAAACATAGTTTAAGTAACTCTTTTCATCAGTGGAGAGAACTCTGGAGAAAAAAGGTTCACTTGTAATAAACTATTACCTTATGCATTTGATGCATGCCTTCCTGTGGATAATCTGTAGGCCCCATGGTCGGCATTGGATGTGGAACACTGGGCGGGCCAGGGCTCGGCCCCATCATGCTGTGAACGGAGCCAGGAGATGGCCCTGGTCCTGGGCTAGGTCCCAGAATCGGTCCAGGTGAAGGTCCTGGTCCAGGGGAAGGACCAGGATGAGGCATGGCGGCAGGGTCTGTAGGCGTGGACATCTATTTTCTGTCTCCTTTTCAATTAGCAGAATAGCTCTAGTAACAAAAACAAAACAAAACAAAAACAAAACCACGATTTCTATGTGACATTAGGGGCATGGAAAAAAAATCAATAAAGTCTACTGGAGCTGTTACACACACACACACACACACACACACACACACATTATCTACATACACATGCAACCTGTCATCAGCAAAAAATGATTACATGATCCTCAATGCTGCCCATTAACTTGATCATCCTTCTAAAAACCCACTAGAAAGATAAGATAATTCTGTCCATTTCTGGACATTTGTATAGTACTCACAGAACAAAGCAGTTGGTATGAGAAACATCTACCAGAAACAACAGTTGAACTGACTTGCTATCAGCAGACGTGTCATGTGGGCCAAGCACAGCACAGCAGTACTAAAAGCAGGAAAGAGAGCCCGGCATCTCTGTAGCCTACATGTTAAAAAATCTTTCTCTAAACAGTTGTGACTACTCTGAAATTTGAACTTGTATAATTTATGGTAATACAGTGAAACAAGCATTAAAAATATTATTAAGACTATCTTCAGAACTTTTATCATTTTCATGAGAGCACTGAGACATACATGGAGCCACCAGCCTGGCCTGGAGTGGCTGACTGGGCACAGATGGAGCCAGCAGTGACAGGGACAGGCTGGAACAGGGCCGAACTGCCCCCAGCCAAGGGAAACAGCTCCAGTGTGGAGCCATGGACTGCAGTGAGCAGGACTGGAGCCAGCGGAGCCACAGGAGAGTGCTGACATCCACCTGGAACCCACAGCTTGCACCAGAGCAGCTGACAAAGCGTGAGTGTAGCCAGCAAGGACAGCAGCTGCCCCTGCTCTCTCAAACGGGGTCCCAGTGAACGCAATCACGGTACACAGGGAGTGTTCCCCCATGATCATTTGGGAGCACCCAAGAGAGGCAGTGAACAGACCCAGGAGCATATACTTATTAGTATATGCTCCCTCAGGTATGGTTTTGACACACCACAGAGCTCACTCCCCCTGAAGTCACTGCACCAGCCATGTCAGAAGCCTCTGGCCAGCCAGATTATCCAATGGTGGGTGCGGCTCTTCAGGACTCAGGCTGCCAGGAGTGCCTAATGCCCCTCGGTAAGGCTGGGGCTGACCATCACTCCTGTCACAGAAGATGTGTCATTGTAAGGGAGATGCCACCAGGTTACAGAGCCATGGGATTAAGTGAACAGCCTGTGCAGTTCTTGTGTGGGAATACTGACAGGCTATTCTCAAAGAGTCTCAGAAGACTCAAACTTCCATTGAAGAGAAGATGCAGGTGGACTCAGAACCCTACCAAGCAGTAAGGCAGAGTCTCTTGAAAACAAAACCTGGAAGCCACTCAATGGCCACACCAGGCAAAAACACTCTGTCCTGAAAACCTGAAGATGACAAATAGGACTGGTACCATTTACAGGAAGTATGATGCCCTGGAATGAGCAGGACAGTCATCTCATGAGGTAGACAAGGGCCTTTCTGGGACAGGGGAACCATCTGGGGCAAGAGAGCTTGCCAGCCTCATCAAGACTGCTCCTGTTAATTAAAAGGGAAGAGTAGTTGATACAGGTGACACCCTTCTTAAGAGAACTGAAGGCCTGCTATGCAGACTAGATCCAAGGCACAGGGAAGACTGCTGCTTCCCAGGGACACGTGGTTCCAAAATTGGGTGTCACTGGCAGAATCTGCTTTTGCTTTTTTTTCTTAATCATGGCATGGTCTGTACAACAGTTGCTGTATTGACACCTGAAGGGATGTACCTTTGGCGAAGTGGAAAAACGGTTCTGCCACAAGAGCTAGCAGGGCTTATTAACAGAGCTTTAAAGTCGACTGGAAGGCAGAAAGGGATAAAACCTGGCTTGCCAGTGATAAGCAATGGGATGGCACACCAAAACCTGAGGAACTGAAATCACTCAGTCTGCCCCATGAGGTGTACGCTACAATGAACTACACAGCATGGAGAAAGGAGCAAGGAGGAGCTTTGGTCCAGTGCCAGAAATATGACATCACTGGCATAAACAAAACTCAGTGGTATGACTGGTGTGCCATGCTGGATGCTTACAGGCTCCCCAGGAGGGATAGGCAGGGCTGGTAAAGCAGGAGTATAGCATTGTTTGTAACAGAGGGACAAGAATGTATGGAGCTTACAACTGGCAACAGCAGGATTGAGACCCTCTGGGTAAGATAAAGGTATAAACAAATAATGAAGGTGTGGTCATGGAAGGCGGCAATAGATCACACAGACACAAACAATGACATCAATTCCTCAAGTAATCAGGGGACACCTTATAATTTCTCCTTATGGGGTAATTCTACCTGCCAGATGTTCACTGGGGACAACATACAGCTGGCACAATCAAGTCTAGGAGATTCTTAAAACACTTGGAATGCTACTTCATGGTTCAAGTACTAAGAGAGCTGACTAGGAAAGATGCTCTCCTTGATTTCATGCTTGTTAACAGAAAGGGTGTCAAGAGCAATATGGTGATTTGTGGCATTCCTGACCTTAGTGCCCACAAAGTAATAAAGCTTAAAATCTCTGGCAGAAGGAAAAGCACCAACAAAACCTCAGCTCTGGACATGAGGGGAGCAGACTTCAGGCTGCTCAGGGAATCAGTGAGTAAGGGACCCTGGGAAAATGCTTCTGCAACTGCTGGGGTCTGTCAGTGCTTGTCACTTTTTAAGCACCATCGTTTAAGGGCCCAAGAGGAGGCAATTCCCAAATGTCAGAAGCCAAGCAGGTGAGGCAGAAGATGGCTCGGCTGAGCAGGAATCTTCTTGGGAGGTAGAGGCAAAAAAAGAAGGTGCAGGCTCAGCAGAAGCAAGGACAGCTGATGTGGGAGGAATACAGAGACACTGCTCACCACTGCAGGGAGAAAATTTGTCATGCTCAAGATCCACTGCAGTTGAAACTGGCCACAATTGAGGGGGGACAATAAAATGAGGGAGTTTTCTTGCATTAACAGCAAAAGACAGTGGAGAAATAACATTGTGCTGTTACAGGATGAGGAGGTCACCTCACAAGCAGGGACACAGATACGGCAGAGATGTTGAATGCTTTCTTTGCCTCTGTCCTCAATGGCAGCAATGGATTAAAGGGTCCCAGTGCCTTGAGCTGGATGACAGTGGCTGTGAGAATGATCAACTCCCAGTTCCCTGTAAATCTATAGGGCCCAATGGAATTCATCTGAGAATACTCAAAAGAGCTGCCTGATGTCATCATGAGACCTCTCTCAGTGCTTTTCAAATGGGCCTGAGAACCCAGATAGGTCCCAGTTGACTGGAAGCTGGCTGATGTCCCAGTTTCCCAGAAGAGCAAGAAGGATGAGCCTGGAAACTCCAGGCCTGGCAGTCTCACTTCAGTGAGTGGCAAAATGATAGAGAATACTATTCTGGGAGGTACTGAAAAACACCTGAAGGACAGCGCAGTCATCAGTCACAGCCAACATAGGTTCATGACAGAAAAGTCCTGCTTGTCAAAAATTAACTTATTTCTATGACAGAGTATCCTACCTCCTTGATCAAGGGAAGCCAGCTGATGTAATCCTTTCAGATTTCAGTAAAGGTTTCAATACTCTCTCCCACAGTATTCTTGTGGACAAAATATCCAGCACACAGTTGGGCAAACACATCATGTAATGGCTGATGGGCTGAGCACAAAGGGTTACAGTGAATGGGGTGGCATCAGACTGGGGACCTGTCACTAGTGGGGACTCCTCTTTAGGGCCAGTGCTCTTAAACACAGTTATCACAGAATGGTTTAGGTTGGACGGGACTTTTAAGAATCTAGTCCCAATCCCCTGCCTTACACAGGCACACCTTCCACTGGTCAGGTTGTTCAGAGCCCTGCTTAACCTGGCCTTAGACACTTCGATCTCTCTGCTCAGCCTGTGCCAGTGGTTCATCGCCCCCACCTCAAAGAATTTCTTCTTAACAGTTAATCTAAACATACCTTCTTTAAGTTTAAAACCACTGTTCCTTGTCCTGCCACTGTGTGCCCATACAAAATGTCCCTCTCCCTCATTTTTACAAGGCCCTTTCAGATAGATGAAGGCCACAATGTGGTCTCCCTGAAATACCCTCTTATCCATGCTGAAAACCTCTGCTCTCTCAGCCTTTCTTCACAAGGGAGGTACTTTTTCTAATCCTCTTCAACTTCAAGGCTATCTCCTGGATGCACTACAACAGGTCCATGATTTTCCTGTGTTGGGAACCCCAAACCTGGACACAGCACTCCAGGCAGGGTCTCACAAGGAAGAGTAGAGGGGAGAATC
>VWYP01015566.1:76426-88981 GCA_013400435.1 Pycnonotus jocosus
TAGTTTGGGGAAGAGGTGAAGAAGGTGCTGGAACTGCGCCGTGCCTCTCTGCCCCGCTGGAGGGGTGGGGAGGAGCCAGCCTGACGGGGCTGGGATCAGCTGTGCATGGCTGTGGGAGTGAGAGTGTGTGTGTGTGCGCTCAGGGCGGGTGTCTCCCTCCATTTAAAGAAAATAACAAACGTGTAGGGGAAAACTTGGACCCCGTCCCCTCTCTCCGGTAGCAGAGGGTGCTGTCGTGGACGAGAGCAGGCTGCTGAGAACATTGCAGCGGAACCGGCCTGTCAGGCGGGTTCCGGCTCTGGCGGCGCCCACGCTGCCCGCAGCCCCTCACGGTGCAGGGCCGAGGAGGCATCGCCGGAGAGAACGAGCCCGGGTGAAGAACCGCGGTGGAGCGCTCGTTTCTGCGGGATTGGCACGGGAAATAGCGCAGTTATGTTTGTTCCGTCTTGCTTGCTTCCGTTCGAGTAGGGTTTTTAAAGTTGATTTGGAAGTACGCTTTCCAGTTCCCTGTGTTGGTGTGGTGCGGGTTTTTGAGTGCTTGTTGTTTTTTGTTGTTTGGAGATTTTTGGTTTTGGTTTGTTTTTTTGTTTGGTTTTTTTGGTGCTTTAGGTGGTTTACCTGATTTGCAGGGGCTGCAGGGTTTTTGTACAAGCTATACCTGTTCGTGTAACAGGCGACTAAGTACTTCATTAAAATAATGGGCCTGCCTGTCTGAGGGTTTGTTGTTTTTTTTCTTGAACGCGGGTTTTAGATCTAAAAAAAAAAAAAAAATGTAGCCAGACTACCGTAATTGGTTCTGCGATACTTGGTGTTACAAGCAGTTACGTTTTTTAAGGTCATGTCACATGGGCGGTATTTGCCATTCTGAAAGTAAAATTTCACTTTGTATTGCGGCGTAAGAATGTTCGTAGGAACCTGAGTAAAAAACAGATGCTCAGGTGGCCGAGTTTATGTGAAGTTCCTCTGCCGTGGTCAGGTGGAATAGTTAAAGACCTGAAGCAGTGCTGGGAGCACCAAATGCATCTTGCGGTCTTAAAGTGACAGGTGTTGTTTACGTGGTGTTTGGCTTAGAGCTCTTCTTATTTTTCGAACCACCAATTTGCCATGCTGGCAATACAGTGCTAATTACTACTGTACCTGTAGTTTTCCAGCTTAACTGTTAGCTTAATCTTTTTTTTTTTTTAATGTAAATGACCAAAATACCAAAAGACGAGTGTGTAAGAATCAGTGCTAACTGGACAACACTAAATATCAATAAAATGAAGTTTTAAAGACTATATTTTCAGTTCACCATTGTCAGTGAAAAATACTTTACTTGGGAACAAAATCAAAGTAATTGAATCATTCAAATCTTAATATACAAAATAACTTATGTCATTATGTAAATCTTTTCATCCACTTGTAATTTATAGCTTTGTTTTTACCGTTGTCTTAAGCTGCAAACTGGTTTCTAAGAGATAAAAGAATGTAGTTAACATTCTTGGAAAATTATGCTAATGGAAATGAAAGGGGTAAAGAGATTTTTGGTTTTTTTGCTTAATACCCTTTTTTTAATACTGAAACTCTCATTAGGCAATCATTTGCATTTGTGGTTTGTTTTTCCTCCTCCATTCCCCAGCGTAAATCTGAAGACTGTTTGCTTTTTCTCTCTGCAGAAGAGAAAACAAACATTAAATAATGGAGGGGAAGCTTTCTTTCAAGACAGCTCAACTGTTTGCTGGATTCAGCAACACTCAAGCCATTCTAAACGAGGTCAAGCCATTCTTTTTGTTAGAAAGCATACAGTGAAGAAAAATAAGTTAATCTTCTAGGCAAAAGAAAAAAGTCTCTTGACTCTGGAATAGATGCAGCTATATTTAGTTAATGATTATGTTTATTTGGGAAGGTTGCAGCAGCCAATTTCATTTCGCAGGAGCGTGAACATGCCTGTTGCTGGTGTCAGTCTGAAGGCTTTTTCTTTCTGTGTTTTGCTGAAGTACCATTGAATCTCATTGTAATCTATACTGAGGGGATGGGAGACAGGGGTTTTTTTTTTTGTCAAGGGAGGCGTGTTATGGATGCCTGATAGGAAAATCTTAATTGGAAGGGTCAATAAGGCTTCCCTATATGAGACTTAAGTAGCTGAAGCTTTGTGCATGATGAGTATGTAAACATGATGAATAATCACACACTAGGATAAATTCTTTTTCCCCCTATTAATTTATCTAACACAGAAAAAGGAAGAAAAGATGAGGGCCCTTAACTTTGAATTAATGGTTTGGATGTGGCCATTAATGGTAAAATAGCTTGTAAAAATTTCAGACTAGATAAGGTACCACTACAAAAAGAGGTATGTCTTTGACAAGCTAGATACGTTGTTGTGGAACTAAAGCTTGTTTATGTGAAGAATGATACCAACATAGTAAGTCTGTTCAGAAACTGATGTATCAGTGGTACTCTTGCAGGGACACTTGTACCAAAAGGAGTCATTAGCATCAGGGAGTTGCAGATGTTTACAGCAACCTCGCCATTACCACCTTGAAACCCCTGCTGTAACAGTCAGTGGTGCTATTTCTGTGTTTGCTAGGAATCGACTGCCAGAGACAATTGCACTCTCTGTAACAGAATAGCAGAAAAGATTATTTTTGAATATTTCAGCCAGTTCTTAGCAGAATCATGGTGCTTTAGCCTGGGAAAAGAGCTAAAGCTAGAACATGCCAAGAAGATGGCTTTATGCTCAGCCTTCTGCATAAAAACCAGGAGAAAAATGTTCTTTCATATATCTAGGAAAATCATGAAGTGAACTTGCCATCCATAAGTCCATGGGCTCCAAAGTGTTCCTTCACACCTCTGAGTGATGAAGGAGCAAGCAGACATGATGGCTGGGCCCCTCTCAGATCTTTGAGAGGTCGTGGCAGTCAGGAGAGGTATCACAATCCTGGAGGAAAGCAAGTACCACCCTGGTCTTCAAAGGTGGGCAAGAAGGAGATCCCAGGGAGCTACAGGCCAATCAGTCTCATCTTAATTCCTGAAAAGGTGATGAAATGTTTCATCCTGGAGCTACCTCCACAGTTGGTGAAGATGTCAGCATGCTTAACCAGCCTGATTGCCCTCTATGCTGAGACAGCTACCTGGGTGGATGAGAGGGAAGAGCAGTGAATATTTGCCTGGAGCAAGGGTTTTGACGCTGTCTCTGGTGTTACTCTCGCAGGCAAGCTCAGGGAGTGTGGGATGGATGGGTGGACAGTGGGGTGCCAGCTGTCACTGCAACCTCACTGTCCACTCATCCAGCCCAAATTTCCTGAACTTGAACTGCAGATCTCCGAAGGTTGTAATCAGTCTCCTATCAATCAATCAGGGTATGAGGTCTCATTGGAGGTCTGTCTCTAGTGGTATCCCCAAGGTTCAGTACTGGTCCAGTATTGTTTAACTGGTTATTCAGTGACTTGGATGAGGGAGCAGATGCCTCCTCAGCAAGTTCACTGACAGTGCAAAGCTGGAAGGAGTGGCTGATACCCCAGAGAGCTGTGCAACTCTTCTGAAGGACTTCAACAGGTTGAAGAGGTGGGCAGAGAGGAGCTGTCTGAAATTCAACAATGTGTCCCATTCTGAACTCCTCAGGACAAGAGACGCCTGTAGCTCCTGGAGCATGTCCGGTGGAGGGCAGCATGGATGGGGGCTGGAGTATCCTAATAATGCAAAAGGGCTGAGGGACAGGGCCTGTTCAGCCTGGAGAAGAGGAGACTGAGAGAAGATCACATCAGTACGTATAAATATATGAATATTGGACAGATGGATGTCATGAGGATGGAGTCAAGTTCTTCTTAGTAATGCTGAGTAATGGGCAGAAACACTGACCTGAAGATGAGGAAGAAATTCTCTACTAACTGAGCACTGGAGCAGACTACCCAGAGCAGTTGTGGAGTCTCCTTCCCTGGAGTACTCAAAAGCAGTCTAGACAAAATTCTGACTGCCATGCCCTAGGAGATCCTGCTTGAGCAAGGAGGCTGGTGACATCCAGTGATCTTCTGACCAATCTGTTAAAGGGGAACAACGCTTTCCCTACAGTAGATGAATCCTGGAGGGAAGGTTACTCTTTAACCATCTGTTGCTCTGCTGCATGTAGACTGTACCATACTTCATTGTATGTAGAGTGTTGCTCAGCCTGGTATGATTGACAACAAAGTCAACTGGAGCTGGTTCAAGCCTTTCCTTTTGTCAAAAAGTTAATTACTATTTAATTTAAAAGTAAAACTTAATGTTCCAATAAAACTTTTATCAATGTGCATGGTACTCATGCCCCTCTCCTCTTACCCTTTTTTTTCTGGAGACATGCTTGTCTGTATTGATGGGTTTAAAAGATAGAGCCTGTTTCAAAGTTTAATTTGCTCTAAACTCTCAAGGTGTTTCTGTGAGTATGATGTTGAAAAGACAATATTAAAGTGAGATATTTTCAAGGCTAAATAGAGTGTAATAACAATCTTCAGTCAAAAGAGCCTTTCTGAATACATTCATGAATAAAGCTGGTATGTGAGGAAGGTGAGCTGGCTTGCAGAGATAATGCATTACTGTTCATATTATGTAGTCTCTAAAGTTCTAGAGTTTGGTTTGATATAGTATTTTACAGGAGAGGAGAAGCACACTGTGTTATCTTTCTCCTTTTGTTCTTTTTTGTCTGCCATTGTACTTCCCAAGAAAATAGTCCCAGCTTTGTGTGTATGTTTTTACAAGAATAACACTCTACACTTGATTTTTTAAAAACTTTCTCTTAATGGTTTCTGAGCTTCTGCAATTTCTCCATTCTCCATTTCAGTTCCAATCCTCTCTTCTACGGTGCTCACCAAATCCCTCTAGCTTTGTGTCAACTGCAGATTTTGTAAACATACTCATTAGTGAAGCAATTTAAAAGGCTGTTGAAGATAACCATGCCCAGAATGGATTTCTCTGGTACTCTGAAGTGTCCTCAGTTATTAAGCTTTCATTCCAGAGTGTTGACCTGTTGTTATTCTGGCATCCCATTATCTTCTTGTGTGCCTGTAGTAGGGTGATTTTCTAGATCTGGCTCTTCCTGGCCTGTTACACAGCCTGCTGGAAGCGGTCAAACATCTTTTTTTCAGTGGAGCAAACCCAGAATTTTGAACTGAAGCCTGATTTCTCAGAGAATCCATTTTGCTGTTCTTCCTGTGGGTAATAGTGCTCCTATGGCAAATGTGAATTTACCCATCTTTAAACATTCTGTGAGTTTGCCGCTAAAGTACAAGATGCAAGTAAAATCTATCATTATTACCTTATTCTGCTGTCCCTTTTTAGAGTCATGTTAATTGAAGGGCATTGTCAGAATACGTAAAGAAAAATACCACTATAGAACTTAGAATGTACCAGATTGGAAAAAATAATTTCTTTGCTGTATGATTACAAAGACTATGGTGATTCAGTTTAGTCCAAGAGAAAAACAAGTTGGAGGACAATGGGTTTTTTCTTCAAATAAGACTCAAGTTTAGCCACTATTCAAAGAATGGCATATATTACATACATGTAATATATATTCTAATTTGGAATATGCTGTTAGGTTAGAAAGGAAATATGTTTAGTTATGTAAATATTGTGGGCCTTTGAAAAACATGATTTGCCCTGAAAATTCTGTATAAATCACAGCTACACACCAGGAAAATCTTATGACTGTTTGATTAGTAGAATTTCCCATAACTTGTTATTTCTCCTCCACTTTTCTTTCCTTCAATAAAATTTGAGTTGTGTTCCTCTCTTTTTTTCTCACAAGAAAAAAAGAGGACCATGTCTCCTTCCTTTTTTTACAGTTACCTTTTTTTTTTTAAACTGATATTTTCTTCCAGATTTTTTTTCATCAGTGCTGTTTATGCCAGTATTATACATAGTGACTACAAGGTGGTGTTACACTACGTAAAAAAATACTCATTTTTATAAGCTACTGCTCACTGTCTAAACAGTGCTTGAGAACCAATTATGACTACTTTCTCCTCTTCTTGAACTTCAGACTTCAGTTTTGCCCAGATGCAAGCATGTTTAAGATGGTGGAATCAAAGTAAAGCTGAATCTGGCAAAATGTTTCTAACTGCTGTTAACATGACCTTCATTCTCCCTAAATATGTGGGTTTTGCCATACTTCATCATATGAAAGGAGATATTCTTGTCCTGGCAACCCGGAAAAAAAATAAATAGCACAGACAGAAAAAGAAACTCTAATTCTCATTCTATGAAGAGAAAATGTAGAGATTTTTCTGTTTGTTTTCACAATATTTTTCTGGATTTGTTTCATGTGTGCTTAGTTTTCAGATTACAAGATTGTGAATCCACAAGCAAGGCAGAGATCATATCAATTTTTTTTTTTTAATTCTTGAGCAGTAGAATATGTGTGCAACTTCTCAACGCGATATCTGTTTTCAAGTAATAACAACAATACAATTAGAACATACTGGTAAATTTTATAAATCCAGTGCACTGCTTGAAGTAGCAGAATATTTTAAGTGTCTCTCCTACCTAAATGTGTAATGCTTGAGACAAGTCCTGGAATGTCTCATTAGTCTTCTTATCTCAGAAATGTATTTTATCAAAAATCAACCTGGTGAGTATGATGATAAGGAAAAACAGCAGTAAAATTGTTGGGAAGGGAAATGGTCTACTAAGAGAGAATTGTTTCAGTATTTTGTTAAATATGTTCTCAGTGTGCAAGGGCAATTTTGTTGTACACCCTAACAGTGTTTTCCCAGGTGAGTGACTGCTATCTGCTCAGTTACACAATTTGATCAGAGTACCAAAGGCAAATAGCAAATCTGGGATGAGTAAGTTTTTCTAGAAGCTATCAAACACCTGGATAAATTGGAGCCATCTCTGCTGCTACTCAGCTTGCAGAGTAATGACAAGATAAAGCCTTAAGGGTGTTCTGTCTGTGCTCCCCTATGAGCTCATTGCTCACTGCTGTAGGTAAGTAGGACTCTGGAGATATTTTTATTTTCTATATATACTTCTTCCTTTCTAAATCAGGTGCATGAACATGAAATCCAGCTACTCAAGAAGGAAGGTATGCAACTTAAGACGTCGTATTTTGTTTTCAGCTGGTCTGGTCAATATGCAGACTTTTTTCTGATTCAATGTTCACACTAAATTAGTGTGTAGTATATAAGTTGTTTGCTTCTGTTTCATTTTGAACAGCTGATCTTGAAGCCAAAATAAATCCTTCATCATGGGATGGCATATAGGAGAGGCCATTCAGTAATGATAATGCAAGAAGTAGATGTCAGCTTTCTGCCACTGCTGTTTACATTGGTCACTGCTTCTAACGATCCGCTGACACAGCAATTTATATTACCACTTTCGACACAGAGATTCAGGTAAATCAGGTTAATTTTGACTGGTAAGGTAAATTGGGTGTGCTCAACATGACCCAGCCATGGGCACTCACAGCCCAGAGAATTCTGGGCTGTGTGCAAAGTAGTGTGGGCAGCAGGCAGAAGCCTTCCCCCTCTGCTCTGCTCTGCTGAGACCCCACCTGCAGGGCTGCAGCAGCTCTGGGGGCCCAGCACAGGAAGGACAGGGAACTGTTGGAGCTGTCCAGAGAAGGCCACCAAGATGATAGAGGGATGAAACACCTCTCCTGTTAGGAAGGGCTGAGAGAATTGGGTTTGTTCAGCCTGGAGAAGAGGCAGCTTTGAAGTGACCTCGTTGCAGCCTTCCAGTACCTGAAGGGAGCCTGCAAGAAAAGTGTAGAAAGACATTTTACAAGGAGAGGTAGTGACAGGATAAGGGGGAATGGTTTCCAACTGAAGGACAGGAGGTTTAAATTAGATACTAGGAAGAAATTCTTGTGAGGGTAGTGAGGCATTAGAACAGGTTGTCTATGGTAGCTGTTGTTTTTCCATCCCTGAGAGTGTTCAGGGCGAGTTTAGATGGAACTCCAAGCAACCTAGTGCAGTGAAAGGTGTTGCTACCCATGGCAGGAGTTGGAAGTAGATCATTTTTAGGGCTCATTTCAACCCAAGCCATTCTATCATTCTGTGATATGAGCCAAGCCGTTGCATTTTAGCAAAGTAATGCTGCTTCAGGCTGTGTTTTTGACATGCTACAGAGAACTTCATTCTTCACAAGAAATGTGATAGGTGAAAGCAACTTTTAATCCAACAAAGCAGATGATTCCAGAAAAAATCATCCAGTTATAAATAGGATATCATACAAGGGATTAATAATTGTAAAAAATTTTAAGTTCACATAGTCTAGCTTAGCCAGGAACATTTCTGTGTTAAGAATATAGTTGTGTTCCTTTTAGAAATCCCAATGAGTTGTTCAGCGTTTTTATGTGTTTCCTACTTTATTGCATATAAATTCTGCCACTTAGCTTGCAAGAATTTTGTGCTCATTGTTGCAGCAACTTTGCCTGCTGTCCGAGAGCTGGAGGCTGTTTGGCCTTTGCCATCTTGTTCAGCGACCTGTACATGTTAACAGTTACAAGGCATTGTTTCAATACATGATGTTTTAATCTAGCTGTGTAATATACTTGAGTTAACTCACAATCATGTGCTTGACAGGTCTGGGTAGCATAGTGATAATGATACTTACTGCCCAGTTTGTCTTGTGCAATCAATGCTAAGTTAGCTGAGACAGCTAGGAGATAGATAGCCTCTGGCAAAGAAAGTTCTCAGAATTGCTCTAACTACACACTGTCTTCATACCTTGGAAATTCTTTATACTTTTAGAAACTTAGGTATAAATGCAGAAAGTCTGTCAGTAGATGAAATTGTGAGGCACAGCACAGATTATTCTCACCAGCTTTGCCAGAGACCTATGAAAAATTACTGAACTCTTCAAGGTTCTGCTAGACTCAAACAGTGCTTTTCTAGTTACTGCTCTGACAGAAATCGTAGTAGTTTGAAATAAAGTATTTTAATAGGACACTACCCCTTGGGTAGACTTCCTCTCCCATAAATCATAAAACATGTTCCTGGAATTGGCCTAATAGATTCTTAAATGATTGTGGAGACTGAACTACTGGGTCTAAATTTGATGGTGCTGTTCCAGTTTAACCTGTGATAGCTGAGGTGTGGGCATGGCACTGCTGCTTAAGCCAAAACCAGGCAGTCACCCTGTGCTATCCATCAAGAAAAAATACAGCCTGCTGAAGAGACATTTCATCGTGGGACACAGCATTGTCCTGGCTGGCAGAAGGCAGAATGGTCTGTGTGTTAGTAATGTGTAACTGCAGCAACAGTTTGCTGCAATGTTTATCACTCAGAGCCCTGTATCCTTTCCCCTTCACTCTTTAATGTATGTGTGAGACTGTTATCACAAGCAAAATGTTATGTTCTGGTCCACCTGGTTGTTTTTTTTTTTGGGTTGTTTTGTTGGTTTTTTTTTTAGGATTTTTAAAAGCTTTTATCAGTCTGAAGGCCTTTAACTGTCTCAAATGCAGATGTATCTAACCTCATGTTTTTCAATTGAAAAAAATATAGAGAATAATCAGAATTATATTTTAATGAAAAACTGTTAGTAGCATTATAAACTTTACTTTTAGTGCCTTTTGTAACTAAAGAAGCAGAATTGGATACTACTTTTGAACAATGTTAAAATAATCCATTTCTCATAAGAAGATACTCAGAGGAGTTAGAAGCCTGTTACACAGAACTTATCAATGGTTTTCAAATATTCTGTTGTCAACTGTCACGAAGCAGAAATTGTTTTCTTCCTTTCACTTCCTCTAGAGCGTATAAAACACATGCAGTTAACCAGCCCTTCTGAATTTCCAAAAATTTACAACTTACTGAAAATACCTGGAACTCTTCTGCAAAATTAATGAGGACTTTTCCACTGTGAAATTTGTGTAGAATGACTTGCTCAGAGCAATAACAAAGTAGAGCAAAATAACTGTCAGGTTAATCCCTGCAGCAAAGAGTGGGAATCTGGCAAAAAGTTGTCATCACTTGTTACCTACCTAGTTGTAGAGGTGTTATAAAGTGTCTTAAATGACATAAGAGTACTTGAAGAGTATTAATATTAAACAATGAGGAGAAACATGCAACTAAATCTTAACATACTAGTATCTGGAAGAAAGTAAATAATTTTAATACCTCAGAGTTCATTTGTTCAGGAAAAAAAGATGAAAACATAAAGGAAAATAAGCTACCATGCAACTGTGGATTTGTACTGGAGAGGTGTTTGTTTAAAAGGGGTTTAACTCTAGTGCACTTGCTAATTTCAGTAAATGTAAGGGGATGCATTTAAATGGGTCATCCCTGCTTAGAAGCTTTGGAAAGCAGAGTGATTCCACTCCAGGGAAGGCAATGAGCTAGGTAAACATACAGTCCTTAGTTACAAAGGGCTTGATACTCATATTCTGGATGATGAAACTAGGTTGATATGTTGTTGTTGTTATATTGTGCATAATGCTTAAATTTTGTCAATTGTTTCCTGTATTATTTATTGGCCCATTGTATTTACTTCCTATTTAGCAGGGCAAATGGATTTTTCTGAGTGTGTCAGGGGTATGATCCTCTGCCTCACAGTTGCCTTCATGCATTCTAATGTGTGCTAACAATAACCTTAAGGGCAATGGCTGTGCACCTTTTGCCCCTCACTGCTATCTGCCTTTTCACCAGGCCCAGTGTTGTGAACAAATTATCAGGCAAAGCAGGCTGTCAGTGTGGCATGCCTGGGTATAAGTGTACCTTTAGTTCATGACATTAAGGTTCATGAGTGTTAGTATGTGTGGTGTACAGACTGGTAAGCAGAACAGATGCATAATTGCATTAAACTTTCTCAGGAGTCTTTCAAAAAATGCAGAGAACCTGCATTCTGCTGGTGAACTACTGAACCTCTGCTAAGACTGGATGCATTAAGAATAATTAACAAGGAAGAAAACAAATTTGTGAGTGTATAGATGCAAGCAGGCTGGGAAGAATAATAAAATGACCATCCCCCAAGTGACCAAATAAAAGTGACATTTAAAAGTTAACTGGAAACCAGTTAACTCCAGTCCACAGTACTGGAGTGCTGCGTAAGAAAACCCCAGGGACAAGGAAACAAATATAATGAGTTACAAAAAAGAAGCTAATATAGCACTAGACGTAAGGGATATAATGACAAAATAACCCCCAAGCTAGCAATGGTTTGGTTGGAGATGCAGTCGTGAAAGGACTGAAACAGTGTATTCAATATCCTGCACCACTGGTAACAAACCAAGCTATTTTTTTGTAATTAGAAAATTATTTGGGACATTATTGTTAATTAATTAATTGAAATTTATTATCATAAATAGCCTTGTTTGTGCAAGAGGCGATAATGGTTCTTGCAACAGGAAAATTGTTTTGAAGTAATGATGAGAGTTGTGTCTCTTCCCTCTTTCAGCAATTCTTCCCACATCTTTCCCACTGTAGTCAGATGTTGCCCTGCCTGTTCAGGAGGACTTGCAAGAGACTAAGCTTGCTACTTCTGCCATGGTGTAGGACAACCAGGAGAAGAGAAAATCTTGGTAATTTTGTTAATCCTGTTTGCTTCTGCTGCTGCTGCCTTGCATCCCTCTAACTCTTTCCTCAGAAGCCAAGGTTATGCAAGTAGGAAGTAAAACCAACTCTTCAGGTTGTATAGGTTGCTGAAACAACTGATTATTGCTGTCTAATCCCAAATAAAGCAGGCAATCTACTTTTCTGAGTTGTTTTCTGCTTTGCCAGGGCCAAAAGCTATTTTTTTTTTCACTTGTGAGACTCTGAACAGGCCGCATTTTAGAACCTAAGAAAGAGCTATGTTTAGAGCAATCTAAATAGAGATTGCACAGGCATGTCTGTTTCTGAAGCCACTGCACAGAGGCAGGACTTTCTAGAAGAACACCTGAGAGCAAAGGTGTGGCACAAATCCTTGCACAGGGCAGATCCAAACTGGAAGGTTAACCCTAAATGCACTAACAGCATGCTAAATTCAAAAACCATCCCAAAAGTTAAATAGAAATTATGCACTTAGAAACTAATTGGCTTGTTGGACAGGCTTCTAGATAGTCTTGTTGCCTGGGAAATTGACCTGCAAAACTTGTGTTTGTTACAGCAAAGAATTTTTAAATAAAGTAGTTGGACCATAGGCATGACTAAGGGCAATAGCAGCAAGTTGTCATTCCAGCCCAGTCATCAAAAACTTGTGGACTGTTGAAGAATAACCCAAATACACTGGAGACTGTGGGTTTCACTGCTACATAGCCAGCATCCACAGAGAATAACATTGACAGGATGTGAAACTGTGTTACTCTGGCAAATCTAGAGATCAGGCTCCATTATCAGCATCAGGGGTGCATCCATTGCTATTCCTTGTTTCCCATTAAAGATGCAAAATTTTGGCCACTTTGAAGAGAATGAAGGATCTCCCAAAAACGTTGCTCCTTCTACCCGTTCTCTTTCCTATAACTAGTTCCTGTTGGTTAGAGTGGATGGGGTTTTTATTTGTTTTGTGGGGTTTTGTCCCTGTTTGTTTGTTTGTGAATCTGCCTTTAACTATACATGAAACCTGATTACTTGCATCTGGGTTCCTAGCTGGAATACATGGTCTGCCTAGAAGAAAAATGTCTTT
>VWYP01015567.1:1204-34372 GCA_013400435.1 Pycnonotus jocosus
CTCCAACAGAACCACATCTGTTGCTGCAGGAGACTTAATTGGACTGGTACCAACAGCCTGACCAAAATGGTGTCAGGTGGTATTCTGACTGTCAGTGTTTGGTTTTTGTTTGTTTGCTTTGTTGTACTACTACATTTTTATTTTAAATATCCTCTAGTGAAAACTATTCCCATGTCTTTTCCTGAAAGTCTCTTAATTTCAAAATTATAATAATTTGGAGACAGGAGGTTTACATTCTCCATTCCAAGGGAGACTCCAGCTTTCCCTGGTGGACACCTGTCTTTCCAAACTGGGACAGCCTGTAAGTCTTTTTGTTTGGCTTCAGTCATGGCAGTGGGAGGAAGGGAGCTGGGTCTTGTGCAAGTTAC
Source organism: Pycnonotus jocosus (assembly GCA_013400435.1). Classification (NCBI taxonomy): domain Eukaryota; kingdom Metazoa; phylum Chordata; class Aves; order Passeriformes; family Pycnonotidae; genus Pycnonotus; species Pycnonotus jocosus. The sequence goes on from VWYP01015567.1 coordinate 1,573, forward strand.
TCTCCTGAATTTAGGGAATGGAGATCTTCTGTGGAACATGTCCTCCAGAAACTTAGACAACCAGCCAGGTCATATTATCAGGCAGTCAGAAGAAGAAACCAGAAAGGAGGTCTGGAGTGCTCTTAACACATGCCCTGCTCAAAGTGAGCTAACTCCAATGTCAGGTCCAGTTGTTCTGAGCCTTAACAATTTATATTTGTAGTTATCTCCAAGACCAGAGACCCTAGCAGCCCTCTGGTGCTTGTCTCCATCATTTCTGCAGGGAACCAGCTTTTTCTTGCATCCAAACAGCAGTTTCTCTGTGCCAAGTCTTTGCCCAAATGATGGTAAACACATGCCTTTCCCACATGCATCATCTTCCTTGGGCACACAGGGACAGCAGTGCAAAGTGAGGCCACAAAGCACTGTGTGCCCATTGGGAAGGAGTCTTGGGGCAGGAAGGCATCTGTGACTCAGACTGCATGGGGAAGTAACAAGAAAACCCAGTACTGCAGCCTGTAGTGAGGCTGGAGCTGAAACAGAAAAAGCACTTCCTGGAGTTGAGACTTGCCTCATTTGCCCTCCTGCTGTGCCTGCCCAGACAGGGCTGGTAGGAGAGATGGTGGCAAGGACAGGGCTTTCTCACTGTCTCCTACAGGCAGCAGTGCCACAGTGAGCCTCTCCCTGCAGTTTCAGCTGCTGGCAGCGGGTAGGAGCTATGCCTTCCAGGCAGGGTTAGGCCCACAGCTGACTTTTACACTGGGTGTTAAGGGGTTGGTTTGCAGAAAGGAGTATGATGGCACTTCAGGCGTGATGACTGTGGTTTCCATAGCAACATGAAGGCTTGAGTCAGCATCTCCCTCCTGCTGTGGCTGGGAGATTCTTTTCCAGGCATAGCACATGAATACACAACACTGGGGCAGGCAAGGGTAGTGCATATAAGGTCTGAGCTATGCTGAGGGCAGGAAATGTGTCAAAGAGAGGATCAAATCATTTTTTTCACAGCTAAATGTGGGGATCCCTTTTGAATAATAGGGGTTGCCCGTGCCCACCTGAAGGAGGAGTGCTCTTTAGCATGAAGCTCCTTTCAGCTTCTTCCAAGCATATCTGCTTGTGCTCTTGTCATGTGCTGACTGGGGCTGTGCAAGTGTGCAAAATGCTGTGTCCAGATATGCACTGGCTCAAATTTCTTGGATGGCAGTGATGCCTTAAGTTTTATCTTCCATGTTTTCCAGATTCTGTACTGCATTAGTGTATATCTCTGAACTTCATATATAGTGTTAGCAAGTTCTCCTCACAGTTTAGTTAGACAGAACAATCCTTTTCCAGCCTGAAAGCCAAGGACACCATTGCAGCTTTAGGCCCCAAAAGTATCAAGATCAGCAAATTGAGGAGAGAAATCTGAGAGGATGGGACTTCATAACCTGAAGCTCTCACTGGACAATTAACCCCCATATGTAAATGGACCAAAACTTATAAAAGTGTGAAAATGTGTGAGCCGTTGTCCATCTTGAGTGTAGCTTCATCCAGGCTCTTGCACCGGCCAAGGTGTATCCTTTGAAGGCCTTTTTAAAAAATACCTACTTTATTCCTTTAACACTGTCTAGCTTCTGTTCTAGGTAGCCTCTCAAGGCATCAGCAGAAGAGCTGAAGCATGGTTCTCATGGTTCTCTCTTATCCTTTAGGCACAGAAATAGCTGTTTGTCTTTGCAGCTGCAATCTGAGGGCAGGAGTCACCAGTGTGAAGGACTAGCAAGAACCACTGAGCTGTTTGTGTCCCACTGCATCTGAGGCCACACACTGAGCACAGACCTGCAAATTATCATTAGCACTAGCAGTGCAAACTCCGCCTTCTGCATCCAAGGGAGTCAGAGGGCATAAAATTCTCAGGCAGTTCACCATGAGCCTTGGCCTCTGATCATCTGCTTTTAATGAGAAGTCAGGAGAAAGTCTGTCTGGAAAGGCAAGACTTTATCCATCATGCACCCATCCATGCTGGGTCGCTGGCCAGGGTATGCACCCAGTGAATATCCTCAGCACTTGCTATGCAGAGTTTGGGTGTAAGAAAAGACTCAGTGTCTCTGCTCAGGATGGCCAAAAGCAAGCCAATTAGAAATGGAGAGACAATTCCCCCTCCCTAGACTGGGAAAAGACATAAGTAGTCATTTGAACACTGTCAACCTTTCTGGCATTCGAGATAAGGTTCAATCTTACGTGTAGCAAAACATATTTTCTTCTGATGGGGCATTCTTCTGATGAATGCTTGAACAGATTCAATTTACCAGCTGACTGTGTCCCCTGTACAACTCAAACAGTGACAAATGGCACTCTAAGCATGTAGGAAAACCCCCAAGTGTTTCTTTAAGTGCTCTATTTTGAGACCACTGGTGTGCTGGGAGGAAGCTGTGCTTGAAACATGAAACTCCTCTAAGAAAGGTCATTTGTTTCTTCTAGGTGCATCACAGGACTGCTAGCAGGAACCATCTCATGTTATGTACAATGTGGAAAAACCTGTCCCATGTCCATTCCCCATCCCCCTGCCGCCCTTCTTCATTATGTGTTCCCTGTTCCTCTCTGCTGTGAAGAAGTTGGCACCTCCTTCTAATAGACCTTGCCTGGTTTCACACCACCTCCAGTCGAAAGGTGTGTCCAGACTTTGAACTCCTCTAACCTGCAAGCAGTCTCCTTGCCCCACCTGCCACCAAGAATGTCTGTCAGAAGCAGTAACAGAACCTGCCCTTGGGTTCAGAACAGCCGAGATTCCTCTCCTCAATACAGCCACAGCTCCTAGGACTCATCAGCTGAATCACAATGTGTTTGTAAATCTCTGTGTGTGCAGTGAACTGAATTAGCATTAGTGAAGCTAATTTATTTCTTAGAGACTGCCAAAACAAATGTTGCAACTCAGGCTTTCTCTGCCATAGGATTTTCGTGTGCAGGATTTTGTTGGTTGTCTTCTATGCATTGATTCACAGGACTGACACTCCTATAATGGGGTTTTGACCTCCAAAACTACCCAGATTTGCCTGGAGCTGTGGCACCTCTGTAGCCCTGCAGCCTTATTCTTTGTCCTGTGCTCCCATGCAAGATGTCTCCACTGCCTTTTTATATACAAGGACCTTGCAGAACTGCATGTATGAACAGAGACATACATGATCCTCAGGATGGTGTTTTGCCAGGTACAGTAGGCCTAGGGTAAGATACACAGAGATGTTGCTCTGTAAGCAGTGTGGACCCACAGCAAATGCTGGTTTTGGGCAGAAGAGAGAGAGTGTGAATATGGCCAAAGGTTTTCAGCCTCTGATCCACCTCCATGATACCTGGCTTTTTGGGTGTTCTGTAAGCTGTTTCCCATCTCTTTTTGCCCACCTATTTGGGTCAGTCTGCAGTTCAAATGACTTGCTTTCTTACTTTAGGGATCTTTCATGTGAATGAAGTGCCTCTTTCTGGGTGAAGCAGAAGTCCACAGCCTGCTGGAAGCAGTACAGCTTTGTGGCAGGCAGACTTTGGGGGTCCTGACAGCAATGGCTCCAGGTGGTCTGGCCTGTAGACATCTGCATGGTCTTTGCTGGCATGAAGTGTGCATTCATTGAGTGTGCATAGCAGCAGACTTTGGTGTCCCTCCTTCAGCCTGTCTAGGGTCTCACAGGTGGTGATAAGTTCTGTACCTGCTGCAGCATGGTGGTGTCCTGTGTATCAGCACATTCTGTGCCTTCTGCTCCCCAGAAACATGTCATATAGGTCCCTGATCCTGTGCTTTCTAATCATGTGAGCTATTGGTGACATCAGGCTAAGGTTAAGAGCACATTTGCTCAGTTTAGTGCCAACTAAACTTTTCCCTACTGAGTCCTCTTTGGGTCAGGATGTTCCATGTGTGCTTGATTTGCAGCTCTGTTGAGGGGGCCAGGACACCAAGCAACTGTCCAGGGTTGAAAAGCATACAACTATGCCACAGCCCATTTCTCTCCCTTGATTCTTGACTTCCCAGAATGTGGGTTTCAGCCCAAAGACTACTCTTCCTGCCAGCATACTCACACAGGCCAGGAGCTCCCTCCCCAATCACTGGCTGTTCTCCGAAACACCCACACTCACAGACTCACCTGTGATTGCATGTCTCCTCTCAGCCAGTACAGATATGAATGTTTTAGTGGGCAAAACATGAAATACCATATGGTGGCCACCAGAGAGAGCAAAACATGCCAAAGGGCTTGGCAGCACTACTGCCAGATCCCTTCTCCTGAGCTGCAATACTTTGGCCATAGGAAGTAGTGTCTCCTTTGGTTCTCACAGTCCTGAAGCCAAGGAAGAGGTTGGGAGCTGGAGCAGCGGGTTTGGAAGGAATGAGCTGCTTTGCTGTGCCACCACTGCTGTGCAGCAAGGTGCTGAATCACAGAGGGCCTGTAAGTGATGGGGCAACAAAAACTACTTACCCAGAAGCTGCCAGACTGGGGCATTGCTTCCCCCAAGGCACCCCTATGGGTCCACATGGGCAGGACACCCTGCCACACTGATCCAGGACAAGTGCAACTCTTGACACCAGACTGCTGCTCTATCCTCAAAGATTCCCAGCCTGAAACTGTTGGGGAAAGGAATTTCCAAAACAAGTATTGCTATTCAAGGAATGCAGCAGGGGGAGGAAGTAATCACAACAGAGATAAGGAGAAGTTGGTTGATTTGACAACTGCAAGTTCCTCTGTCTCTGGGCTTGTTTAGGATGGAACTTCAGCCCACCGCCTCTGCCCCAGGTGACACAGTGCTGCCTTATCAGCTCTGTTGGTGGGGCTGGGGAGGCAGCTCTGAGGCAGTTGCAAGGGAAGATAAAATACAGCTAGAAGGGTCAGGTTGGTAGAGGGTTCCACCAGTCTGTTCCCACTCCACTCTACAAATGAGTCAGCCAAGCTCCTCTCTTTTGCAGCCATCCACTGGGCTTCCTCTGCCTTTTTGGTCACAAGGCTCTCTCAGTAAGAGCACGTGCAGGTTTCAGGCATTTCTGTGGAGAGCCAAATAGCTATACTGCACTATCACAGGGATTTTGGGGGCTAATCTGCTTTTCTTCCTGTCCTGGGCTGTGTTGCTCTCAGCTGCCAAGATTCCCTGTCTCACCACCAATCCCCTCAGGGTCCAGCTCTGTTTAACATCTATCTGGACATGTGGCACTCCTCTGGCAGACTGCTGAAGGCTTTGTATAAGTGTTGTGCTGGAAAACATCTGGGGTCCAGGTCTTGTCCCCTCCTCCCAGGGACAAAGAAAAAGCTGCTCTTGGCTTGAAGTCCAGGAAGAATTTGTTTGCTAAAACCAGATGTCTGCATCCACTTTTGCTGACCCTACACTGGGGATTTTGCACCTGACACTTGCAGAGGGGTTGTTCTCTCACTGACAGGCAGCAAGGGATTTGCCAGAGCTGAGGTCGATATCCCAGCACTGTGCACATCTGTAGCTTGGAAAATAAGTGGTATGAAAAAATAGGTTCACTGGCTGGACAACCTGCAGAGGGAAAGATGGACAGACAGTGCTTGGGCAGGTGGATGCAAGGCATTCACCCCGCTGTCCCCAACACACTCAAGTGATGGGGCTCATACTGTGCACATAGAAACTAAGGAAATACTCAGGGAGTATTGAGACAACACTAGGAATTGATAATTTCAGCCCTTTAAGGTGAAATTATTCACCCAGAGGAATGGCTTCAGATCTGCAGCTCCATCTCAGCTCAGAGGTATGCTCAGTTTTGCTTGTCCAGTCTGTGCCATTTGAGCATACTGCTCATATTGGTCATTTTCACAGAATCACAGAATTTCTAGGTTGGAAAAGACTTTCAAGATCATCGAGTCCAACCCAGTCCTAACACCTCAACTGAACCATGGCACTATGTGCCACATCCAATCTCTTTTTTTAACACATCCAGGGATGGTGACTCCACCACCTCGCCAGGCAGACCATTTTAACTCACTGTTTTTCCAAACTTGCTCAGCACTTTCATCTCTTACAAAACACTTGTGAGGATCTAAAATATAAAATGCAGTTGACATGGAGTCATTCTTCCTGACTCCTGCCAGTGTCCAGCTCTGCAGCCTGAGCCCTGGCTTATAGTCTTGTTGCAACAGAGACACAGAAGTTTCCTGCAGAGTTGTCAATGCCTCCTCCCCAGAGACATACCCAGTGTGAGGGAGGAGCACAGCAGAGACTTTATTGACCTAAGGCTAGAGGGGAATATTACAGCCTTCTCCCTTTTGCTGTACTGTACCTCTGAACAGGACTCAGAGACATTCTTTCCCTCTTGGATATGCAGCACTAGGTTAATTTTTGTAGCACTCCTTGGTCATTTCTGCAGTTCTTTGAATATGCATGTGTCCTTGGTCCTCTGGAAATACAGACAGCAACTAAATGCTTTGCCTACCAGGGCTGTGCACAGAAGCAAAAGCTGTCTGATAATAATGCTGTTACCCACTTTTTTACAGCTGAGGGTTGCATTATCCTTATTAACTGCAGCACAAAGAGCTCATGGTGTTACCCACAGATATACTTCAATCTCTCTGCAACACTGCTTTCTGCACACTGTGACATCCAAGGCAGGTCTCACATCTGACAGTATTTGCCTCCAGTTATGTTTCTCTAATTTATTAGAGTTCATTTCACCAAACTGTAATGATTTGGTTAGATCCAGAGCCTCCTGGAACAGAGAGATGTTATTTGCCATGCCACCATGTTTCTGCCATCTGCAAACTTCTTAAAGGTTTTGTAACAGCTACTTTTTGAAAGGTCACCAGACCATTTTTAAACTCTTGTTTCTTTTGTATAAGGCATGGGTCTTACCGAAGCATCATGTGATATTAAGTGAAAAAATGCTTTGAGGAAATCCGATTATGTAACAGAAACACCATTCCCGCTATTGGATTGAAGCAGTAATCCTGTACTGCTTGCTTTTTTTTCTTTCATGTTGTTTTTATTTTGATTTGGTTTGGTTTTTTGTTCTAAGGAAGAAAAATAGAAGAAAATAAATTTATTTGACAGTACTGTGCTGCATGGGTGACTATGGTAGCAATCTTCAGTCTCCTTGTTGATTCTGAGTGTCAATTGTTCCCTTACCCTTACTTCTTCTATCTTCATGGAAATCCTGTGCTGGTTTTTGTTATTCTGCAAGGAAATTGACCAAATGGGGAGTGTGTGGGTGCAGTAGCACCGGCAGCAACAAGTGGCAGGAGCAGCCACAGGGTAGGGAGTCATGGATGGCATCTGCATTAGCTGACTATGGGTTCCAACTGCTTTCCAGACCACTCCAACTCCCGGGATGGTCTCAAATATTTGCCAGCCGAAAGCAGGATATACTGAAGCCATTAAAAATAGTGTTTGGAAGATGAGACCTAAAGCATCCTGATAAAGAGACAAAGAGCAGTGAGTGTTTCTTAATGGTTCCCAGAAGAGGAGCAGAGATTAATAAAATGAAGAGATATCACAATCACCATCAGCTTCTAACAGGTACCAAAAGTCAAGACTCAAAACCAGCACCCATTTCCTGAGGAGAGCCACATAAGACCTCAGTAGTGAGAATACCTTAAACTCTGCATCAGCATTCATTGTCCTTGGAGAGACTGCTTGCATTTTGGTGCTTTCATCCTGGACAGACCACTCAGATGATCTCAGCTTGAATGTCTTTGTAAATAAGAGGCAACTGGCTTAGTCTCAAGATAAGTACCCCCTCTTCCCATAGGGTGTCACAGCAAGCTTGGCTGTGTTATTGCAAGATGAGCTTTTGCTCTGAGATTTCTGATCTGCTTTTTTGCCATCTGCTGCTGTCACCTGGAGCTCCATGAGGGAGGACATTGCTGCTGCTGGTAACAGTCCCAGCCTTTACAGTAGAACAGTGGATGCTCAGCATACCAAGACCCTGTTGTGGCCTGTTGTACACACTGCCAGCTCCTCATGAGTGCCTGGTGTGTGAACTGGCCTGTGGTGCCAGGTGTCTCTTGTTATTAATGTGTGATGCAAGCGCGATAGCAGCAGGGGCCTTGAAAGTTTTGGAACAGGCCAGAAGCAGAGGCTCCAGGACTATAAATAACTCACTGGCAGTGGGTTAGGTGTGCAGCCTCAAAAGCTGAGCACTGCCTGTGTTAAGTGTTCCAAAGAAAAGCAGCAGCAGCTGAGCAATGAGAAACACATCTGAGCAACAGGGTCAGGCACCTGCTGCGGTGTGGGAAAGCAACACCTGCCAGTGCTGCAGGAAAGGGAGTGGAAGACAAGGGCTAGGAGCTGTCTAGAAGCTCAGACACCTTGAAGAAGTGCCAGGATGCCCAATGTGGTGTGATTCTGGAGGTTCTGTGCCACAGCTGCGGGGCTGTGGGCAGCTTTGCTCCACACAGCTCTGCTCTCCTGGGGACCACGTGCAGCTGAGGTTGGAAGGAAACTTTGGAGATCGTTTGGTCCAAGCCCCCTGCTCACGCAGGGGCACACAGAAACAATCACCCAGGACATGTCCAGACGGCACTTGAACATCTCTAAGGATAGATATTCTCATCATCTGCCTGGTTGCAAAACCCTTTTGAGCTGGCAATAGCTGGTGCATGGTGCCATGAGTGTGTCTGAGCGTAGCTTTTTGTGCCCATCTAATGCTCCAGTAGTCAGTGGGTTTAATATGTATGTGTGAATGTGTCTAATCATGGTTTTGGGAAGTATTGTAATTAACACATGTGGGACAGGGCACTCCCTAGCAAAACGCTTCAAAGCTGGCCAGTGGCATGGTTTAGGCATGCTGGTTTTCAAAGCAGCAAATTGTGCAGAGAGCAGACTCTGAGGCAGAATGCTTCATCAGCCCTGCTGCTTGCAGTACCAACACTAACTCTGATATTCAGCAGCTATTTACATGTTAAAGGCCCTCACCACCTCTGCAATCAGATGGCATCCAGAAATTCTCATTGCAGTGAGATCACAATTTGGAGGGGTGCTAAATAGATCTTTCTGAGAAATCCCAGTTCCTGTTCCTGTTCTCTGTTGTCTGGGCAATCCTTGTTATGTCAACAAGGTGTGCTGAGACCTCGTCTCTCCAGGATTCTTGCTGAGAAGTACCACAATGTTCATGAAAGTTAGAGGTAACCAAAACACAGCCAATTGCTGCCTCTGTAATTGTATTTTCTAGGGGTATGATGATGGTTTAGAATGACTATGGCAGGGAAGGATCTCTCAGGGACTCTTACTCAATCCCTTTACTCAAAGCTAGTGTAAATGTGAATTCACACTTTATCATCACTCAGGGATTTGTCCACTTGAAGTGGAAGCTGTGGTCTTTCTCTTCATGTTGCTTCAGAGACATCCAGTTTGTCCCCTTAGCTTTGTGCTCCCTTGTAGGACTCTTGCTTAGACCTAAGTTTGGAAAACCACTTAAGCCTGGTAAATACATGAAGCAAATTTCTAGCAGCTGGGTGAAAAAGCAAGTTTTAGAAACACAGGCAGAAAGGCAGTGTTTTCCACCTGAAACGAGCAAAACTCAGCCATTCTGCAAAGCATCAGATGTTATCTACCTGAACTTGTGCAAAGAGTTTGACATTGTCTCATATAACATCTCTAAAAACTGGAGACACATGGATGCCCCAGTCCTGGAAGTGCTTGGAGTCAGGTTGGATGGAGCTTTGGGCAATCTAGTCTAGGGGAAGGTGTCCCTGCCCATAGCAGGGAAGTTAGAACTAGATGGTCTTTAAAGATCCTTTCAACCCCAGCCATTCAATGCTTCTGTGACATTCTGAGGCTGCCTCTGTGGATTTGTTTCACCAACATACCCCAGCTCACCTATGCCACTGATGTTCTTTCACAGCCTTTGCCCTTCCTTGTGTCGAGCACATCTCCAGGCATTGATGATTGGTGAGTGGATGCATTAAATTCACAAAGACCCCAGTGTCAGGGCTGACCATACCACTGCCTCCTCTGTAGAAACACATCAGTTCTGGTTGCACTACAGTCAGAAAGACAAAGAAATTTGGACGACAAACAGAATAATCTCTTTTCCCCTCAACACAGATTTTTTCCAGTCCTGGTCTCTTCTTTGGAACATCTCACTCTTCCTTGGGTCTACGTATCTCTGACAGTATTTCAGGAAGTGGGGAGAACAGTTATGCTGCAGAGATATCTTCTCCCACATTGCTGGAACACAGGCTGCTCTGGAGTTTTGTGATTCCAGACCCCCTTCATCAGTGCTGCTCTTCTCTGTGAAGACTTGTCAGCACATTTCCCTTAGAGGGGTCACTATATCCCATGGGAAAGAGGGAACAGTGGCTATGGGGTTTTTTTGTTGTTTTTTTTTTTGTTTGGTTGGTTTTGTTGTTGTTGTTGTTGTTGTTGTTATTGTTTTTTAATTTTGTTCCTGTTCCATATTGTATTTTTGGAAAGAAAACTGAGGCACTTGCTAGGTGGGGTGCTGCTGGAGGGAGGCGTTTTCAAGCTCTTTTCACATAGGAATCTACCAATGTTTTGCATTTTTTTTTTTTAACTAAGTTGTTTCTCTCCCTCTTGAGAGAAAGTTAAGAGGATGTAAAAAAAAAAAAAAACCAAACCAGTCAGTGAGCTCTTAATGTGATTTCCTATGTGCCAACAGTCAGCAGCACCTCCACATGCTCCCAGACATGAGCTTAGCAGGTTTGCCAGCTCTGAATGAATTGGACACAACCTTGGAAAGCTTCACAACTCCTCCCTTTCTCTCTTGCAGCACAGCAGATGGTCACAGTGTAAACACCATGCCAAGTCCTGGTTAGTACAATACAGTGTAAAGCAGGTTTGGGAAGCGTGCGACTCCCTGCTCTTTTCTTCGAAGTGCCCTGCAGGATTCTCCAGGCTTGTTGGCATTGTCCATGATCTCAGTGCAGCAGTGTCCCTTCACACAGGGACTGACTGCATTCCTGCTGCTCTGCTGGCTCTGGCTTGGAGCTCCTGAGGGGATGGTTTATTGCTGTGTCACTCACACAGCCCAGGAAACACTGACCAACCCTTGAAACCTCCCAAGGTGTCAGCACCCCCAGCACCTCAGGGTACTGTCCTGGGACAGCATCACCCTCCTTGGGAAGGGTTTTTTCACAGTATTCATCCTGAATATCCCAAGCCTTCCCTTCTGCAGGAAGACTGGGAATTTCACTAGAAGTTCTGCTTGACTAAAAAGGGCACTTCTTGTAGCAAAATAATAAACAAACAAACAAAAAACCAGCAAAACCACCACCACAACAACAAAGCAGCATATAAGAATGGGAAATATGATAGACAGCAAAAGAATGTAGTAAATTTTGCTTGCTTGGGTACTTAGAGGTAGTATTGAGCATGGCCAAGTTCCACCTACAACTCAGACTAGAAAGGATCATTACAGGTAGTACAACAGGACCCTGCAGGCATTCCAGAAGTTGGGGGAAATGCACATCCACTGACACATAGAGGAAACACTGTGGTACTGGACAATATGGAAAAAAACTACAATCATCAATGGATTTTTGTAGCAACTTCAGAGGCAAAGCCTGCTCCCAAATCTCTGCATTCACCATCTTGGTTTTGGAAGTAGGTGGGAAGACCAAATGTGAGGCTTAAGGACTGCTTAGAGAATAGAATAGATGACACTAGCCCAGATGAGTTATCAGTTCATGTCAGTGAGGCTACTGTCAGCTGTGGTGGAATATCATGGTAAATGGGAAAAGGTTGAATAAAAAACCCTAACATGATGTCTACCTTTAGGGAGGGCAAGGAGAAAGATGTGAAACAGCAGTAGTACCTCCATCTTTGTGTAGTAATTAGAAAATGTAATTTACAAAATTATTATGAGCAATACCTCCATCCTTGGAAAAATCATGGGGGCAAGAATTCTTTGAAATAATTTTCATGCATGTGAAAGGCATTTTCCCCACTTAGCTCATGCAAGGTCTAGTGCAGACTTAGGAAGCCAAGTCACCACTGACTCTACAGAGATCTTTATACACTCATCTGCATTGCTGGTAGTTACATTTAGAACAGTGGATGGATAAGGAAAACAGGCTTCAAGAGTGGGGTTGCTGCCTTGGGTTGACAGAAAACGATGTAAGTGCATTGTCCCTGAGTCTACTGACATCCTGCACATTGGATGTAGTCAAATAAGAACAGATCCAGCAATCAGCAGTGCTGTGCTAGGACACAAAGCATGAACAAAGGACAAGCATGCCTACTTTAGACTCCTTCCAAGAGGGTGAAAAGGTTTAGCAAACTCCAGCTTAGAACTTTTCTTCCTTTTAACAACAGCTTCTTTTTTTGTTGTGGGTTTTTTGGCTCTTTTTTCCCTCTGTGGGCTGGAGAACAGGAAAGTGTAGCAGGGTAAACATGTGGGATAAATACAAGAAACCTCTACTCCCTCATCCTGGCTCTTGGCAGGCAGGTGGAGCAGGAGGTGGAGAAAGCTCTGCTAGAGCAAATATGGTCTCAAAGCAAAGGTCAAGGGATCCTTTATCAGCCACATGCTGATCTGGTCCAAGGAACCCTTGGTAACTAGTGGGGAGAAGGGTGAAATTATGGTGACACTTCTCAGCTACTGCTTTCAGCAAGGGACAAAATTTCCACGCATGGTTTCTTCCAGTCACTGACCCTCACCCACTCAGGGTGTAGAGAGGAGGAATAGCTCAATAATCTGAGGGCAGAAGTATTCTGCCCACAGAATGTTTCTCCCCTCTGCAGGAGAGAGTGGAAGGTTGCTCTCAGACTATTTTTCTGCCTGTAGACGTCAAACTTGGAAGCATGAAAAGGTAACACCCATGATTCCTGTGCATTTCAGGGTTTGAGAGTCAACAGAAGATGCAACAGGGACCACCAAGCCTGCTGTAGCACCCCAATTTGCTGGCAATTTCCTTGTAGTGATGGTTCCGCTTTGTCCCCAAAGCCCTCAGAGGCAGTTGTGAAGGACAAAGCAGGCAGAGGCCACTGCCCTATTCCAGAGCCCTCCATCAGAATGGTGTTCAGAGCATGCCTGCAAGCAGCTGCAGGAGCTTTGTGATGCCCTGCCCACTGTGCCCGCCTGGGCCCAGAGCCTGGTAGTTGGTCTCAGCTGGAAACAAGCCCACCTTTCCCTGGAGAGGAGTGGGGAGCTCCTGCCTAGCCTTAGCCACAGTCTGGTGAGAAAGATCTCTTCCACAGAAACTGGTTTTGTGAGAAATTGCCAAGGAACACAGGCAAATGTTTACTTCAGTTTCCCAGAAATTACTTCTCCATTTTCACACTCTAGCCAAACGCACAAGCACTCAGGGAGCAAGCAGTGGCCTGTTCCCCCAAGCAGTCACAGCCTGAGTGAGTTTGCATGCATGCCCTGCCTGGTTTCAGGATAGATTGCATGCTGTCCCCCTACTCACAGATAAAGGAACCACCCTAGATTTTCTGGTGTCATCTGGGGACTCTTAGGTCTGTGTGTCTAAAGGGCAAAAATTTTGCAGCACAGAGAGATTAATTCAGGGGCAGCCAGAGGGAGGAAGAGCTGGGGAAAGTTAATGCAAGGAGATTAAGGCACAGCCTAGTCCACCCCATGAGCCAGAAACTCACCCAGACGGGTAATCCAGAGCAATGCTGCCAAACGTTGTAACTGAAAATATTTTTATTTGACATAAATAGTAAAGAAGGAACATTGGATTACACATCCTTTGATATATAAATGGTAAGAATGCAAAAGCAAAACCATCTACAGGAAACCCAAAAGCAGTCCAGTATACAAGTAGCGTTCTAGGGAAAAGCAGCGTATCAGGACCCTCCCTCACGCTAACAAGCAGTCAGTCATCCCAAAGAATCCAAGCATTAGCATTTCCTCTGAAGCTGTTTTTTATGGGTTTCAACCTTAGTTACAATCAGTATCACTTCGAGTGTTTTCACCAGTAGGGGAGAGGGAAAAACACCACCCACCATAGGACACAGTCAGAATTTTGGCTTCTGTGCAACATGAGCGTTTGTAGATGTGGCCTCTTAAAATCCCAGGTAGAGAAATTTCGTGGCCAGGTCGAGTCAAGAGCATTTAATGATTTTGAGTGATACAGTTTACACAGAGACAATGAGATCTAGAAATCACAGATCAGCACCAAAGGGCAACATGAGCTACACAAGGTGGCTTCAGTTCTTTACATGGCTTGTGGCTTTAGCAGTTGAAGAGAAACTATGCAGCAGCTTCTTGCACTGCTAGTATCTCTCTGCTGAAAAGGCTTTTCAAGTTTCCTGATATTCCAGTTTCCATTTCTTCCCTCTTTCAACGTTGTAGAAACTGTTGATTGCAACAGCCAGAAACAAGCGCTCATCCCACCTCCATGACATTGAATAATTTCGGCACACGGCCAAACAATGAGTTGTCGCACTAACGTTTTTCTAACTGTCAAAGAATCCCACTGCAAGGAATGCTGCCAGTGTCTCCCCCACCTGCCTGGCAGCAGACAGACACCACTACAGCTGAAGGTCCCAACTCTTCCACTTACAAAAGGCTCAGCACAAAATTGAGGTGTTCTCTGCAAAGGCACGGCGTTTTCAAGTGGAGCCTTCATAAATTTTTGGTTATCTGCTGCTAGCTGTGGGAGTGGGGCCCTCCTTCTAAGGCAGCTTTTTAAAAAAAAAATTAAAAAATACTCCTTTTCCGATGTCTCTATTACTGCTACAGACTACAGCCACGCCAGTGTTTTACAGGGAGACGTCTGACCTGATATCTGTAAAACACATGTTCTTGTACTCCCTCGCATCTTTAAGACCTGGAGCCTGATCTGCTGTAAGAACTACTGCATTGTATTTTCTTTTCTTGTTTAATGAAACGATAGGCACAAAGGATAAGTTCTTAACCACAAGCCTCCTTCCTTGTGCTTTGCTCTTGCTCCATGCAAGCCCATCTTTCCTCAACTCCCACCATGACTGGAGCAGCAAGTCTAGCCAGAAAGAGCTTTGAACCAAAGGAGGTGAAGACTTTTCCAAAGTGAGACTGAAAAGGCATCTAGTAGTTAAAGTCTCTATGCATCCTGTGAGCCACTGCTGGCCTAAGAAGAAATACACTGTTCCCTGGTCCCTGCAGGATCCCACCCCTGCAGTGCAAGGGTTCAGCAAAACCTTCAGGTCTCAAAAAATGTAACAAAAAACCAAACTAAACCAAACAAAGGAGAAAAAAAAAAAAAAGAAAAAAAAAAAAGGGCAGTGCTGAAGATGATCCCCAATACAACAAGTGTCCCTGATTTTTACAACCTTCAGCACAGGCCAAGGAAGTGCAAATTGCTGTGGTCAGAGCTGGTGGCAAAGTACTCACCAGAAGGAATTCAGTTCTCAGTTCTAGCTAAGAGCTTAAAGTCACTTAAACCAGCGCTTGAGGCTTTTACACATGGTCAAGGGGAGGAACAGCAGGGTCTGTACAGGTGGTGCCCTGGTACACTGACAGAAAATGCAGAATGTGCCCCTCAAGCCTGAGACAATCAGAAGGGAAGTTCCAGATGGAGGACAAACATTGCAAACAGGCTTTAGGCAAAGAAAAATCATTTGTATGTCGGCCCTGCTGTGTATATCTCAGCACCGCAGGAGATTTAATAGACAAACAGGCAGAGCAAACAAAATACATGGCTTATATATAATGACGCACATAAAAAGCCTACTAGTCTGAAGATAAAGGAGGCTTTGAATCACATCCTATTATGCTGCACCCTACTTTAATCTGGTATTAAATATACTGCTTATGATACACAAATTGCTTTTAAAAGTTATTAAAATGTTACAACAATGACAAAAGTAATAAAAGATTTCAAGTTTTATGCACAACCTTGCAAGAGAAAATTTTGGTTTTAGGAAGCTTTAGACAAGGCTTAAATGTCACAGTAGCTTCCTACCCCTGCTAACAAATGTTAGCAAATTTTAAGGCCATAATTTATTTGTGCAATTAAATTAACCTTTATTTCATTAAAAAAAACCCCAAAAAACACCACCACAAACCCCCCCCTCTCTGAACTCTTCCTCCCCCCCTCCCCCCCCAAAAAAATCCCAGGTGGTGTTGTGCTGAAGCAAAAAATCTCTGTCATATCCAGAAGTAAGGCTATCCGAAGGCAGCAGATTTTAGAGTCCATCTGTGTAGCTCCCACCCTATGCAGGAAGCTTACCCACAAATTCTGGCAAGCTGTCTCAACTCACTCAAAGCCTCCTTTGAGACTAAAAGAAATAATGACATTCATTGAATCCAGACGTGATTGTTCAACACCTGCTCTGCACATAGAGGAGATGTTTGTTTTGGTCACTATGAGAAAAAAGTATGCCATCTCCATTAAAAAAAAAATCTAATGCAAAGCGTAAACTTGGACAATTTTAGCAGCATTTTACAGTCCTTCATAAAGTAAAACCAGGAATGAATTAAAAAGAATGCCTGCACATACCTCATTCAAAAAGCCAAATAGCATGTGCAGTAAGTGTCGATACATCACAGTCATAATCAGAAAAATTTGAGTCCAGCAATTAACTCAGCATGGGGAGTAATGCAGCAAATAGATCAGATTCAACATTTTCTGGCAAAGTAACTATTTACAACTCCTATATACAGCTTCTGGACTTTCAAAATAATGGAGAGCTAGAAAGTTGTGTAAAGTCAAGTTTGAAATTTAAAAAAAAAATTTAAAAAGCACTTGTCCAACCTATTTGGAGATACTTTGGCATGCCAAAAGAGGCTCTTTTTTTTTTGGTTCATAGCAACTGTTATAAAACCAGCACATGTAATGCATCAGTGAGGCCAGATATCTTGGGCAATATAGGCAAGTCTCTGTTGTGTCTCTGATGTTAGCTCTTGGGGGAGCCAATATCCACTGTGATCTTTGTGTACAGAGGGTACTTGTCAGCTCTTAACACCTTGTAGGATAGTGTATTTAACCCATCAGAATTCATTGTCTCCCGCGTGTGAGCAATTCGGTCAAACCTGCAAGAGGGGAAGAAAAAAAAGTGGGGGAGAGGGTGGAAACAACAAAGAAAGGAAAAAATGTTTAAACAATCTGATCTTTGCATGCCTCTCAGGCAACATCGCAGGTATTTCAAGAAAAACCTGAGTATCGTGCTATAAATTCCCACATTTGGCCAGCCTGAGCAGTGGGACAATGCATCCATATGGGGTCAAATTTTAGCTAGGAAGAAGCAGTCCTGCTTTTAAACAGGTCCTTTTCCAGCTCTGCACTGGAGCAGAGGTTTATACCCCAAAGACAAGCTGGAAACAATAGCTTGCAATCTAATTTTTTGTGTTTAAGTAATTAAAAAAAAAACAAACCCAAAAACAGGGGGAGAGGCCTTTGTGCCATAGGGCAACATTGGGGAAAATGTCTATAATCAGATAATAAACTGGCAAAGGGAAGGTGTCAGCTTACAGAGTGGGAGCAGAGCGCTCAGTCAGTCAGGAAGGAGATGGCTGCAGCCTTTTCACACTGCACCTTTAAGCCCAGCAAAGAGAAAGCCAAGCAGTCGGAGCAGCAAGGGCAGGAGGCACCCCAAAAGCTGCTGTGGGACAGGGTGAGACACACCTCTCGGGGTTGGGCTCGTTCTTCCTGTCCCGGGAATGCCGGATCATTCTGCACTTCCCAATGACCGCGTCCGGTCGGGATATCCCCATGCCTTTGAACACCAGCCTGCAGAAAACAAGAACATTGAACACCCAGCGGATGTGGGATGCTCTGCCACACCCTGCACAAATAACCACTGGCTTCACCTACTTTTTTTGAGGGGACACGTTACTAACGCACTTCCAAGCTTGCCAACAGAAGGAAGGAAAGCCAGTCCTTTCCCACACAGACACTTTATCTATGGTGCAGAGTAGAGACCGCCCCCTGCCAACACCGAGATAATTCACCACACCCTCATTTACACCTCCTTCTCTTCCAAACAACACCCAACGCCCACATTAACCCTGCTCCAGGCTCTAGACTCGAATTTGAGTGGGAGTCATCTCGTTTTTAACCCATCTGGATAGGAGACAGAGGAGTGCTAACTTTTTTGTGAAATGACAGCTGCAGTGCTGGGGGAAATCAAAGTGAATAGTGGTGAAGCAGCATAAAGGAGACATGGTCAGTCACACTGGCCCCAGCTGGGACCTACCGGGTGAAGGGCAGCCCATCCTTGTTTGCATGCTCTCTACAAAGCACCTGCAGAGTTTTTTCATGGATAGCAGTGATGAAAAAGTACTTGATTTCTTCTTTGCCACTCCCTTTTCACTTCTGTGTAGCATCTTCTGTTCCTCAAAACCTGAGTGCTCCAAAAAGTGCCACCTTGCTCTAAATGCCCTACTGGAAAGCTATCCCTCTCTTACTTTTTTAACAGAAGTGCAAAACCTCAGGAAGGTACAATTTTATTTTGTTTTTGGAACTCCCTTGCCCAGAAGGGCTCAGAAGCCCCAGAGGAAAGATCACAGAGTAGTTCTGTCACTGAGAAACATGAACAAGGCTTCCAAATACAAGCCCCTCAGGATGATTTCTCTCAGTGAATGCTGTGGATATCTGAAGCTGTCAGGTAGCATAACCCCATGTCCATCCTTTGCCTTGGTCTTCCCAGCCTGCCCTGTGAGAACACCTTCCTCCTCTCCTGCAGTTCTAAGCCTTGCTCAGCTTCCTTCCAGTCAAGCTCAGGTGGCTCACAGCACTATACAGAGCTGCTTACAGCCTGACAAATGGAACTCTCCTGGGAACAAAGACATCTGTGACAAGGCTGCAGACCCAAACGAATCCTGGGCTGCATTGGGCAAGGCGGGTCAAGGTCTCACCCACCTTCACCTGCATGTCCTGAATCCCCTTCCTTGAGCCAGTGCAGAGAGACCCAGACACACACTGCTCCAGCCAGTTCACTGGTGTGGATGCTGGTGAGGCCACAGGGAGAATGAACAACGGCACGGAGAAGGGGCAGGGGTGTGACTTTTCCAACTAGACCCCAGCCCACTGCACCTTGGGGGCTGAGAAATGGGGTGCCAGCACCCAGCAGGAACATGCCCTTGCTGAGCAAGTGTTTGCCCACAGACCACCCTCACCTCCTGCCTCAAGAGACCCTACATCCCCCCATACGCACTGAGAGCAGCAGGTCCGTGTTCATGCCCACCCTGGATGGGTGCCAAGGAGGAAGAATTATTTACCTGTTATAAATGTCATCATCTTCACCACCCCAGCCCCAGTAATTATTTGGGAACCCATTGATCTTTGTGAACTGCTCTTTGCTCAGGGCGGACACGCCTCCGAAATACTGATTGTAAGGCAACCTGGAAGCAGAGAAAAGAGCACATTAGAGAAGAGATGCCAAGTCAGGGGCAGCCTGCCTGCCTGAAAAGGGCTTGCTGCTGCCCTTCACCCAGCCCACACACAGCCAGCACCCACGGCAAGGCGCCTTCCTGCCACAGGAAGCAGCCATGTCTTGTGGTACCGTGGACTCAGCTGAGAGAGAGGGAACTGGTGGGCTCAGTCCCAAATATGCCTGCAACTGGAAGCAGCTACCGCCTTTTACTAAGCAGTACACTGTCCTCAAAGGAAATGCTTGTCACCTCACCAAAGGTGACATGAATGCCACAGGAGTGGCAAGAGCTCAGGCAGACACTGGATGTGCCACAGAGCCTTCTCCTCCTGCAGAAGAAAAAAACAGAAAGGAAAAGCAAGACACGTTTTTGCTCAGAACAGCTTGCTGAACCCAAATGCATGCTGCAAGACATTTCACTCTGTGCTGCTCTCATGTACCAGGGCAGGTCTCTCAGTGGCATAAAACCAAACTGCCAAAAAAATTTGTCTTGCTCTTAAAATAGTGTCTGATGCAGTCTTTTTAAAGCGGCACATAATTCTCACTGTTTGAGAGTGTCTCACTTTTCAGACTGGGTGGAAAGACTAGCTGTCTTCCAGCTTCCAGACTGAAACACAAGAAGGGATATGTGGGCATCTGAAAAATGAAGGGTGCTTAGCTCTTCCTCCCCCTACGTTTCACCTTCCAGAGGCTGTGAATTTTAATAAACTGCTCAGCTGCATTTCTCTGCCTTCCTCCCCTGCAGCCACCCGCTCCCTGCAGGGCCCTGCAGGTTGAGACAGGCTTTTGAGAGAGATGCTTTCCCATGCTTTCAGTGGTGGGCGGGAATGTGTAACACTGCGCCTGCCCTGCTAGCCTGGCAGTGGTATTAGGAAAAAGATGCCACTCCAAAGGTGTCTCACCGAAATCCGAATTTATCCATGGATACAGAGAGGTGCCGTGGCTGGCTGTAACATTTGTAGGTGTTCCTGTCATCCATTGGGATGAGGTCTACATCACTAAACACAAAGCAGTCATAGTCATACTCCTTCAAGGCCTCTGCAAATCCAATATTCAGCAGTTTAGCACGGTTAAATTCTTCTTCTCCATCCTAATTCAAAACCAAATAAAAACAGTTTAAGTGGCTTAAATTTGACAGCTGATATCAGCAGTTTCTTACCTGTTGCCAGATGCTGGTGCTGCTGCAGAGGGCTGGCATGCCCTGATGGACTGAGCTCGAGCCTGAGCACTGCCCTTGCAGCACCCATGGTATGTTTGCAGCAGACCTCCATCAGCCCAAACGCTGTCTGCAGGACAATGATACCTGGGACAGCCACAAACCATCGGGGCAGGAAAAAGGGCTGAGGAAAGGCTGGACCCAGCTGGGAGCCCCCAGGAGGGCAGGTTTGATACGATACTAAGCAGTCCCTGTGTCCCACTCCATGCACAGGCATTTAAGGACTGAATTTTCTTACACAGGGCAAGGAGGTGGGGCTTCCTGGAGCAGGAGAGAAAAGCAAAAAGAGGTGAGCTCCTCTGGAAGAAGGGACTCTTGCTACAGAAACACTGGTTATGCTTTAGCTTACAGCCATGACAAGGACGATGGACCAAAACCTCGCTGTGGCCAGAATTTCAGCACCCTCCTCCTAAGCTCTGCCACAACATGGCTGTGAGACTGTGGCGCAGCCACTGCTGAGCAATGTGTGATCACACACCAGACCTGATTTGCAAAACATGAGACGGCACCAGGAGCCAAGGTCTGATGCTCTGCTGCTCACCTCTGCTCCTCTGCCAAGCCCTGAGCAGCCATGAACACAGAGGAGCAGGACGTTCCCCAGGCCCTGGGAAGGTTTGGCACATGGCTGTGACACATAGCCTCAATCACTGCATGGCAGGCCAGCACGGGCTGCCTCCTGAAAGAGTTACAGCTGGAGAGATGGATGCTGCCACTGCTGCAGTGGTGGCATATCCCCTTCTTTGGTGCTCTTCCACCACTGTTCATCCATCCTGGCAGCCTTGATGGGAAAATGATATCAGTAAGGCTCTCACCATGATGGGAAGGACTTGAAAAGAGCTGACACTACAGCAGGGAATACTTATCCCAGGGCAAGCACAGCTAATGAAGGAACTGGCAGAGAGCAGGGCAGGAAAATCTCCATTTTCCTCCCCAAGCAATGAAGCACCTGAGGAGAACCTGTTCGGCCTTTTTCAGGCAAAAAAAATTTCAAAAGCACATGTGGATTTGAGCACAAGTACAGGCTCGCAAACTGCTGAGTACTTTTGAAAAGCTGAAAGATCATACTCAAACCCCAAGAATACTGGTGGTTTGAGAGTAAGGATTTCCAATCGAAGACCCCACTCTGCAGCAGCAGCTTCAAACTCAAACCCTGTACAAGGGAACAGAGCAGATAGAAAGAAACACATAGGGCATGGCTCCAAGAGACTGAAGGTTTTTGCCAGCCTGGAAACCAAGACTGCCAAATCCCTTCTACCTTTAGTCCTCCACACTCTCTGAGTACTGTCAAGACAAACTGTGCAAGCCATCCCCCCATCCTGCACTACCCACACTCAACATGAGATGCAAATCAAGTGTGGATAAAATATTGTGCCCAAGGAGCAGCAGCTTAAAACATCACATTCTCTGTAAGAGCTTTACCTGGTTAATAAACAGTCATTTTGTTAACTGTATAATCCAGACTGGTTAATAGATCTGCTGCTGAAGAGCCAATGCAGGTTCTTGAAACAGCCCCAAGTATATATCCAAATGGAGGTTTTAAAATGCAAGTGTCAAACCAAAGTTTTCAAAAGCATACCTCACCTGCCTTGGGCATAAATGACTTCACAGGGAGGAGTAAGTCATGGAAGAGGATCTGAGCGAATTCTCAGCATCCTCACCCAAAACAAAAGGGTTCACACAATAATAAGGTGGTGGGTGGACGACCACCATCATGCACAAAGCAAGAAAACTTGAGTGAAAACTCGAGCACAGAAAATGAAGACAAGTGGAACAAAGAGGCCGGGGAGAGGGAGCAGCTGAGGTGATGAGATTGGAGGGTTTTCTTTCCCCAGCACAGCATGCTGCCCAGCCCTCCTCAGGTCCCACAGCATGAAATCCAAACTTGTCTCCAAGGCTCTGAGGGTGACTCGTCCTGGTGTTGGTGCAAAGTGCAATGTGCTCAGACCTCAAAGCAACTGCTGGAGCCAGTCTAAGAGAGTGGCCTCATCTCATGGCCTTTGGCTGCTCTTTTCCTAATGAAATTCAAGGCAAAGGGCACTTTACACCAATTTTGTTACCAGCAGAGCCTCAGCTGTAATTAACCAGTGCCTTCGGGGAGCCTCTAACTCTTCTGGGTGACACATGGGGATTAACAGTGCTACAAGGAGCTGTATTTTTAAACCTATCCTGAAAAAACCTCAAACCACAGAGCATACAGGACCCTTCCTGCCACCTCACCCACAGGACCCTGGCAGAGCCCACACTGGAGCCCTGCGCACGGAGAGGGTCAGGGCACAGGGCAGACACTTCATGTGGGCATTGCCACTCTCCTCCCAAATGGCCACACACCTTCACACTCTGGCATCCAAAAGACTAGCAAGAAGGGAACCACAACCTATATAAGAAAACAAAGAACCCCCTTCAAGCCATTTTTTAGTAACCTTACAGTGAGCATGAAGCTCATGCAGCGAACTTTGCAAGGCTGTTATCAACTATGACTGCTTTGAGGGCAGGAGGTTGGTTTTCTGTCCCAGAAGGTATGTGGGGCTTTAACACAATGTATTGGAACAAAGAAAGACTGACAAGAGGTTTTGCTTTTTGCAGAAGCTCTGTTTCTTTACCTAAGGCAATGTGGAAGCGCTGGCTGGCATACCTGCAGTATCTCAGATTCCAGTCTCTCAAAACTCACACGCATGCTGCAGGCTGCCATCTTTGACTGATCCCCGACATTTTGGAAAAACAACCAAACAAACCAGAGCTGTGAAAACTTCCTTCCAGGTCAGCAGAGAGGATGGTACCCACCGGTGACCCTTGAGAAACTGGGTAAAGCACGACCGAAAAAACCTCCATCCCTCACCTCTGCCTGGCAGCTTGTCATCCCATGAGTGCTGTTCCTTGTCACAAAAAAAGGGATTAGTTTGGACTTGCTTGGACAGAGAAGCATTATCCTGAAGAGCAAGGCAGTGCACAGAGGACTGCTAGTTTGACAATGCAGTCAAGCTCTAGACATAGCTTCTATGCTTTCTTAGGCTTTCAGACAGAAAATACGTAGTCCAAGCACATTTTTTGTTATTTTCTTTTCTCTGATAACTTTTTTCCCAATGTTCTCTTGTCCTGAAACTTAACCCATGCCTGAGTTCAGTGCTGGCACCCAACACCTACTTCTGGCTCCTGAATTAACTCTCTGTGTCACTCCCAGAACAAATTGCTGCCTCAGTCCTGCAAGGTCTGACACTAACTCCTGCTTGCATCTGGAGGTGAATGATCAGCCTGAGCACAACAACATCCAGGCTTTTTTACTTCCCATCCCTTAGCTCAGCTGAATCTGGTTTGTTCAGCCAGACCTGCCAAAGGAGGATTAATTTTTTTTCCTGTGCTAGACAGAAAAAAATTGAGGTTTTTGGAATCATTACTCAAACTAAAGGGTTGCAAACCAGCAAGAAGCCACATGTCTATCCAGGAAGCAGCACTGTGATTCCTCCTGCAGACAGCACAGATGAAATGTGGCTGCATCTCTTTCACTTGAATCCTACACTCATCAGATCTCAGGGAGGTAATGGTGAGGATGGATGTCTCTGGCCAAGAAGAGAGAGCCATCACCTCCAGTGGGAGCGTGCTAGCTAAGTCAGGGATACACTGAACTAGCCTGAACCACACACACACTGTCCATGGGGAAGTCCCTCCTCCGGTGGACTTGACCAGGTAGGAATAAATTTCCAGAGCCAGAGAGAGATATCAGGAGATACTTTGGTGTTTCTCTGTCACAGGCTGTTTTGAGGCCTCAGCACAATCATGCTGGGCAGTGGGAGAGAGCAGCCACAGTGGAAACCTGCCTCCCCTGCCACTGCAAGGGTAAGCAGGAGCTGAGCACAATTCCCTCCTTTGCCCACATACCTGATATCCTCTGCAAAGTAACACAGATAAGAGTGATGCTCCAACCACTCCACACTCACACACACACACACCTCTCTGGAAAACTGTTACCAAGAACTGCAAATAGCACCAGGGGCCAGTGGAAAATGGTTGGAAAACTGCCCAGTTTTCAGGGAATTGGCTAAGTCTTCCCTTTCCCAAACTTTAGTCTGGCTCCATGGGCATTTGCATGGGTTGAAATGCAGTGAGAAGATTAATTTCTAGACCTGAGCATCTGTGTGGCAATGGGCGCAGGTGCAGGAGAACACAGGGATAACAGTGGGAGTGAGCGAGGCTGAGGGAGACGCTGCAAATTCATCACCGGCATGGTATCGATGGGTACTGGGCACAGGATCCTCATCTCAGATGAGGCCTGCCCACATGTCCTCATCTCAGATTTACCTGAAAAATCCCTCAGTGGCTATTCCACACACGGGGTTTGGGTTTTTCTAGAGGTGGAGCGTGCAAGGTGAAATGTAATACGTTATTTTCCACTGGCTCCTGTTACATTGCCGGACATTTTACAAACATCATCCCCCTGGCTTCAGCCAAGTCCTACTCGGAAGCATTCAGGCACGCAAGAACAGCATGGTGGAGACACAATGGACTGGTGACAGAAACACATTGCGCTGAAAGGAAGAAGTTGGACATTACCAGTGCAGCAGTAGCAGCGCTCCTCTTTCTTTCTATGAGATGCAGAGCACAGAAGAGCATGTAGGCAGCGTGTAAGAACCAGATCACACAGTAATTCTCCTTGCTTCAGTGATTGCTTTGATACAGACAGGATTAACAAGTAAAGGTAATATTTCCCTGCTAGAAGGAAAAATAAAATAAAAAAAAAAGGAGGGCAGATGCAAAGGGAAGGACAGACAAGAAAAAGAGAAAAGCAATTGTCACGACAGCAGAGAAATAAGACTGTTTTCCTACTGTACTTCTGGAAGAATGAATACATTTTCTGCATCTCTCTCTATTCAGTGTTCCCAGTCACCCTTGAGAGATGCATCCAACGGGTTTACTACCACTGACCACTCAAATTCTTCTAGACACAGCTTATTAGAGGCATGCAGAAAGAGAATGTTTATTTTACAAATCAAGTAGTCTTACTTGCTAACCTCTAACTGCTGGATGTGGCCAGGGCATTTATACCCTGTGTACTGCATTTCACTCTCACTCAAGCTATGCCCAAGGGATGCACCCGAGAAAAAGCATTTGCTTCAAAAACTTCTGTGAGAGTTAATCATAAAGCACACAGCCCTAGTGCTGGAGAACAGGACCACACAAGAGCAACACAGGGCAATGCAAGCCAGCACGCACCATCACAGCAGCAGCAGGGACTCCAACCGGGCTTCATACACTGCCTGCCTTTAGGGGCACCAGCACTGCTTCCCTGGAACACCACCGATGGGGAAACACCACCCCCAGCTGCATTGCCAGCTCTTCCCAATGGAGGCGGTTGTCTCCCACCAGCGATGTGCAGGTGAACAGACCTTTCCTCCCAGACCATGTGCAGGCAGCTCTCACAGCTGGCAGGTCACTACACCTGCCTGGGAAAGCAGCACCATTGCTGGAAGCCACACCACAACCCCCCTTCCGAGCTGTGCTCAGGGCAGGGAAGAGGCAGTGTCCTGCTGCTGGCACCACCTGCACCCCTGACCAGCAGGGCCCATGGCTCAGCCAGCCCTGTGGCACCAGCAACTGGCACAGACAAATGCTGCACCTGCAAGAAAATACATCTGCAAGGGCTGCAGCGGCACCAGCTGCTCCTTGCATTACACGGGAAGGGTTTCCTCACAGGGCTCAATTTTAGGGCACAGCATGCCAGTCCCCAGGCTGCAGAAATGCCTTGTGTCCTCAGCAGTGTGGCTGCCAGACCACAAGCACAGTCAGATGCAGACACCAGACTATCTTGGCTGCTGTGCCAGGGAGCTACTCCTAATTCTCCAGAACTCACTTTTGTCCTGATCTCTGGCACCCTGGAAATGAGCAAAGTAAGAGAAATTGTAGTAATGGAGTATCAGTTTTCTCTCTCGGGGTAAGTCTCCCCCTTCTTTCAAGTCTGTGACGAAATTCATCGCTTGGGTGACCATTTTAAATATTCATGGTGTTTGATATGCCCAAACACACCAGCTGACCCAAGCAGAAGTTTAAGGAGTTACTACTTAAAGAAGCATGTTATTTCATCTCAGTTCTTACTGAACTGAGAAAACAGGATAAAAACACATACCCAAGAGAGAAACTGCAGTGAATTGTCCAAAAGGTGGTCTCTGCAGCCTTTACAAATGCTTGCACATTTTGAGCCTTTCCAAGGGTGAACAACATTCGCTTATTTAAACACCATTATGCTGTAAATTCAGACAGTTTGTCTTGAGCGAAATGTGCGTTTTTATGCCTTTCCTTTTTTAAAAGGCAGATTGAAGGCCACCAGATATCAAGCAAAAAACTCCCCAAAACAAAAAACCCCAAGAACTTCCCCACAATTGTTTGTTTCTTTTCCCTTGAAGACAACCACTTACCTGCCCCACTACCACAGCTTTGTTTTCTCCATCCTGACTTTGTGCACAAACATGAACAGAAGGTGCTTGATAAAGTGAAATCCTACACACTTACGGCACATCTACTACCAAACTAGGCATTAATACCAGCTTGTCACCTTAAAGATTTCTGCATGCCATTTCTGCAGCAGTTGGGAAAAAAGGACATTTGGAAAGAGATAATTAATTGGGTTGTACTATTAGGAATTCTTTCCTCCTCACCAAGTGGTTTCTTTAAGCAGAAGCTCTTAAGAATGAATGGCATCTGAGCGGAAGAGATCTCAGGTTTTCCATCAAAACCATTGAAGAAAAAGTTTTTCTTCCTTTTTCTTTTTTTAAAGCAACCTTATTCCTGCCTGTGACTCTACTGCTTTTCAAAGTAAAGCAATCATTCCTCTATTTTGCACTGTTGTGACAGCTGTATAAAACCTTGTCTCCAGCATCTTACCTGGTTGATAACATATATTCCATAATCTAGTTGCTGCCTTTGTAGTATTGGGTGCAGGTAATAGAGCCAGTACTTCAGGTGCTCCTCTCGGTTCCTGAATGGGATGATTATTGCTACTTTCTGAAGTGCTATGCAGTCCTTCGGAGCAAAACGACCTCCTGCTTTGACCTCTGGGTTTGCTCTTGCCACTTCTTCCAGGTTCACAGGCTGGGAAAACTCCACACGTAGTGCACCAACTGGAAGAGAGGCATAACACAAAGCAAATGAACACACTATCTATTTCTCTGAGCATACATCCTTTACACACATTAGGGTTTTGGTTGGGTTTGGTTTTTAAGAAACAGCTTTTGGCCCCAACACAATCTCATCAGTTCTTGGAGGTATTAAAGCTTGGAGCATGCATACCCAGAGCAACCTCACACCACCAAGGCAGAGCAAACCCAAGAACACTGGGCCTCTTGGTATCAGAACCCAGTGAAGTCCCCGACACTGAGACCTGCAAATCCTCCAACCACGAGCTGTCCTCCCACTGCCACATGCACCACAAAACCAGCCTAAAGTATTGTTCTCTGGGCTCTCACCCACCTCAGGCAGCCCAAGAGTCAAGTCCTTCAAAAATAATTCTGCACTCCTATGGACAAAATCACTATGGCTAGTCAAATCACTATGCAAAATGAATAAAATCTCCTTTCTGTTTTTTTGTTGGGTTTTTATGGTTTTTTTGTTTGTTGTTTTTTTTTCCTTAGAGATATTTTCAGTGTTCTGTAGACATATCCCTTATATATTAAAAGTTCTGTATTAGAAATGCTAAAAAACCCCCATATCCAGATTTGCATTCAGGCTGGCAATTCCTGCAGATGGTTTAAAAAATGGCAGATTTTGAAACCACAGAAGCAATCTGTGTCAAAACCAGGTTAAAACTGAGAAGTCCAGGTGGAGTTCAGAGAGAACCCTCTCAGAACAGCCAGGCTGGCCCTTCTCTTTGCTTCCAGCTGCTCCAGCACCAATGGAGCAACTCACAGCAAAAGCCTAAGGAAGGGCCTCTCCTGCTGCCACGTCCTGCTTCCAGCACTAGCCAGTCAACAAAGTGCACCTGGCACACACACTCATCTCCTGCTAAAGCCTCTGCAGGAGGGGTGGTGTGACGGCTGAGGACTCCCTGTATAAGGCATAAAGCACCAACCATAACTACCAGCCTGGGGATCACCCCTTAAGGATCTGGCTGCTGTACTCTCCCCTTCTCCTCCATTTGGGTGTGCTTGAGTGTCCCACCTCGTGAATGCTACTGCCTCACATTTGTTGGAGAGACGCCCAGGCTCT
This sequence comes from Pycnonotus jocosus, assembly GCA_013400435.1. NCBI lineage: Eukaryota > Metazoa > Chordata > Aves > Passeriformes > Pycnonotidae > Pycnonotus > Pycnonotus jocosus. Next base: position 30,176 of record VWYP01015567.1, read on the forward strand.
CAAGGTGGGGTTCACTGCCCTGGGGGAGCCCCTTGAGAAGGGGCACAAGTGACTTACAGAGCTCAAAAAGGCAGCAGCCATCACAATCAACCTCGCGCATTCCACAACATATGACTAGTAAAAAAAAGCAGAAATAATGCTCCAGACTCATGGCTCATTCCCTGGTCATTTAGAAGAAGCTACTGTGGTTTGGTAGTGCTGCTTCACTAACCTGTGCTCACTCACACTGGAGAGGACAAGGAGGAGACTGGCTAAGCCAGCAGAGGTGCTCAGTGGCATGCTCAGGGAAGCGTTGCTGCATAGTGCCTGCAGAGTGGCAGGATGAAAAGGGATCTCCTGATCTCTGATTTTGCACTGGTTAAATGGGCAAGTTTCCCTCTTACAGGAGGAGAAGGCCGTGATTTCTCAGACTTCAGCAGCACTGGGATCAGTCTGCCCATGCTCCCAGCACTCCAGCAATTCCCAGCTGCGCCGCTGACACTGACACCCAGCTCTGCATCTGCACCCTCTCTGCCCCATGGTACAAGCTGGGCCCTGTGGATGCAGCTGCAGGGCCAGGGCCACAGCCTCTCTGCTCTGAAGTCTAAATGTGCCTTGCAGGGAGAGCTCAGCAGCAGGAGGAAGAGGCAAAAATTGGAGGAACTGTGGCAGGAAGGAACACGCAGTGGAATGACCGGGACTGGGGCTCAGTGGTGACAGGAAGAGGGGCCAGGCACAGCCATCCTCATACCTGTGGGACAGGCATCATACCAATGAGGCCAGAGGTGGCAGGAAGGGGAGACAGTACATTGTTTCCTCTGAATCTGGAGACTGCTTCCACACTGTGGTGGATTTCCCAAAACATTTTCCCAAAACACCCTCTGGCCCCAACTCACTTGCGTGCCCACTTCCCCCAGCCGTCCCTGTCCCCATCAGTGTCACCTCCACTAGGAGACTAGCACTCAGAGGACAATTCTACACTTCTGTGATTTTACAACAGCAGAGGGCATTGCACTGGGCATGGTTCACCTAACCAGTCACAGCCAGCAAACAGGATTATGCTGGGCATCTGTACCCAGGGACTTTATTTTCCTATCCCTCTTGCACCTAGTTGCCAGCAGCAGGTCCCAGTGGGATGCTGCAGGAAGCAGAGGTGCAGAAGTAACACAACCCCTTGTGGGGCCCTGCCAGCCTAGTCCATTGCCAGACACCGGGTGCGGCTGCTGAACCATCAAACAAGCCTGTCCCTGTTGGGACAAGCTGGGCCTTGTGTTCCCAGTTACTGGACTCTTCTCCCAGTTGCTGCTCCAAGAAGCAACTGCGAGCCCCATCAGACTGGAGAATGCTTTCTGGTTTAACAAACAAAGGTTCTTTTAATGTCTCAAACCCACTCAGAGTAAGGCAGGAGGAAATGAAAGTCTGCCATTTAGGTGAACTTACAGACGCAATCTCCCACTGGTGACTTGTGAGCTCCAGCTGGGCAAGGACAGCCACAAGTATTTGGAGTTGCAAATGGCATTTTGCTGGCTGGCCTCCAGCAGCCCCCCAAGGCAAAACATAGACCACTCATCCTGCCAGCACTAACTCTTGCTTGCCTTATGAAGACTGGAACATTGGCAAGGAAGAGATGGGAGCAGAAATCATATTCATTGTAAAAAACAGCTGCAGAAGGCAGAGATTTAACAGTTTCATAGTCTTGACGGGCACTGGTGAGAAATGATCTCTACTGCTCCAACCTCCTGCTTCATGAATCAGTTTTAAGGGCAGCACACCTTCCTGAAAATACTGCCCTAAGGGATGCAGCCAACATGTAGGTCATTGAGAAGTCCCCAGGCACCAGTGCCATCCACGTGTGGCATGACAGCCGCTTCTCAGACAGGCTGGACACAAATCACTCAGTTAATACATTCACCAAATACAAAACCAGAAAAAACGGTGAATAGGCTGCTTTGAAATACAGAATGGCTAAAACAAACTCGACTTCATAAAGCCACGTGGCTGACATAAAGCAGCAGCAACATACCACTCACTGCAAATTGACACTTTCAGTTCACTTCCCAAGCAGGACAATGCTAAAGACAATTCCACAAACTTTCCAACTGGTTAACAGAGTCACAGTTCCAGCTACTAATTTTAAATAATTTTCACTGAAATTTGACTACTGGATAGCAAGCAGCCCTAGCTGTTGTTGTTTCCCAAGGATGCTGATTCAGGATGTAACCTGCAATGCCAAGAAAACGTGCAAAGTCTGCTGCAAGTGCTGTCCTGCCTGTCAAAACTGTGTCCCTGTCTATGTTTACTAGGTAAACTTTCCCACTCGATTCACTCCATCTGAATCTTTTCTGATCCTGTTCAAGCTGACTGCCTGACATAGCAGTCACTGTATATGGAGTCCTTTCTAAAAACAGCCAGGCACAAAAGCACTGTGTGGACTTGCAACTCTGGTCACCCCTGTAGGCAGATGCCTATTGGGTTCAGCATCACAAAGCTCCAACAGAGCAGCTTCATGAGCCTCCACTGTGTATTTTTAGCAAAAGAAAACCCCAGTAACAAATAAGCAACTGCAGGAAGCTTGCAAAAGAACACAAAAGCACAGCATCACATCAAAACATTTCAGAGTTTGTAAAAGGAGGCTTTAGCTGGCAGTGGTAGGGTAAGAGAAAGATACACCAAAAAAAGCCAACTCACTCCTGCTCCTCACCTCTGACCCTCAGAAGCATTTCTGCTCACAGGGAAGGTGCACAGGAAAAGCCAGGGGCCATCATGCTACTCACAAACAGGAAGCAGCTTCTCACACAAAGCAAAGAGTGAGGCTTACAAAAAGCCAGAGGCAGCACAGTGCTGGAACCCCAGGAGCCTGTCCCACAGTGCCAGCGATTTTCCCGTCCCCACTTCCCAATGGCCGTGTAAAGCTCTTGTCATCTGAGGCTGCCAGCATACAGCCTTCCTGGTGCTCATCCTGCTGATCCAAATTAGAGGACTGTCACACAAGCAGCCCAGAATCCACTCAGCCTGATGCTGCTATAAATACATAGACTGCTCTAGCCTCCCCAGACCAAAGGGAGTGACCTAGGGAGGCTCTAAGGAGCATCTTCCCAATACTAGAAGTGCTGGGAAAACTCAGGCAGCAACGCGTTGCAGGGCTGGAAGTGTTCCTGTGCATCCCTACGGGGGCTGTAAACGGGACAACACCACGCTCCATCCAAGAAGGTGGGAGCAGGTGATACAACATGGGGCTCATGCCACAAAGGGCAGCCCTGGGGGGCTCAGGCAGGACAGAATGGGGGAACCCTACTCTTCAGGAGGGAGGTGCAGCCCCGGGAGAGGGAAACAGGAAGGAGGGAAACTAGTCTCTTGGACAGGCTTGAAGAGTGATCCAGGCATCTGAATCACCCTCCTAAGAGCCTCACTGGGAAAACAAACAAATCCACCTGCACACTTTAAGCCAGGCATCGACCTCAGACATTGAATTTAGTGAAAATGAAAGCAAAACCAGGTAGCAGCAGTTGGGAAAGGCTGTCCCCGAACAGAGCCAAAAAGAACATTTCCACCACCCTGGCTGAGAGCTGGGCGCTGCTCTCTGTCTGCTGAGCCGTGTGCACACCCTCACTGCCACACTCAGACCATCCTCATCCAAAAGAAAAGCTTGAAAAGAGAAGCAGAGCTCACAAGAGAGGAAAAAAACAAACTACCCTCTCTTTGCAGGGCCCCAGCAGAAAAGGGAAGGAAGGGCCCATCAACCACACCAAGCCTGCCTTGGCTGGGAAAAAACAGTATCAGCTCCACCCAGACAATGTGAGAGCAAGTTCCCCCACCCCAGGCTGTGAAGCAGGGCTGGACCCCAGCCCCACACAGCAGCTCCAGGGCAGGCAAGCAGCTGCATCCCACACTTCAGCAAACCAGTAGTTTCCTCTGAAGGTCATTAAAATCATTTCCCATCAGCTAAACTTCAGAGCTGTGCCAGCAGCTTTTCAGATGGCACCAGACAGACTCCAGTTGTGGCTCAGGCTCATGGTGGGGGGACGGGGCAGCCCCCATGTCCCTTGCCCATCTGGGTCACCCAAGCAGCCGTGTCCTGGCATACAAGCCACCACTCAAAATAGCCAACTGGCTGGCAGCCGCTGCCTCTTGCTGCCTGCAGCTCCCCTGGGAGAGTTTAAAAAAATGTACTCCTTGAATCTTTCTAGAACTATCCTAGTCACAAAAAAAAAAAAAAAA
>VWYP01015567.1:49544-80871 GCA_013400435.1 Pycnonotus jocosus
TTTTTTTTTTTTTTGTAAATTACAGTGGGTGTGAGTTTCCAAATAAACAAGACTGAACATCAGTATGCTGGAGACAGCATACCTACTGCTGCTGCCAGAACCTAGGTTATCTGTGTCAGCTCAGAGCAGGAGGGGACAGTACTGCAACAGCAAGGGAGCTCTGCCCACCCAGCCCAGTCACACAGCCTCATCCCATCTCTGACACCAGCACTGGGGCTTGGCATGCCTCATGCCAAGCATTTGCCTGGCATAAAGTAAGTCTGTGGTTTTCTGCTGTTTTATCTGCTGCACTTGGGATTTGGTCACCCAGCCCTCAAGTGTGAGCATGTGGGAAAATGCAGGTCAAAACCATCCTTTAAGCTGCCAAGGAACTGCAGAGCACTTGCAGACTGCAGGTGCATTTAGAGCATGTCTTGCAGATCAGAGGTCTGAACAGGCAGCAGTCAACACAAGGGAGAAGAGAAGAGGGTGCCCTTGGATCAGGGCAAGTTGCAGCAACTTCTGCCCAGCTACAGCTGTAATCTGCAGCACGGGAAAAAAGTGTGCAGTGCCCTTAGGCTGTTGCACTTCTGAGATCCACTGTAAAGCCTCACTTGGAAGAAAGCTCTAGTCTTCTCCAGACTGATGCCACCTTGGCTCAGACTGCATCTGGTGAGAATGCCAGCAGGCAGGATTAGTCTGTGTACTCACAGCCTTGTGTGCTCCCAGCTGACAGTGTCACAGGGTAATTCTTCTGTCATAAAAGAAATAATGAACACTACTCACTGCCTGACATACTGCAGTATTTACTCGCACTATTAAAAAGGAGGAAGGTGGCCAAAGGTGTGGTCTGAATCCACACAATCTGGCAAAATTCCTGGGAAGTAGTGATGGCTGCTCTCTTTCCCCGTTACAGAGTGAGATTTCAAGTGTCAAGTTTTGAATTCACAATATATCCAAAAGTGATACTCTGGTGGTCACTTGCTTCTCTGGTGTTGGTTTGGGGTTTTGGTTTCTTTCTTCATTTGTTTTTCTTTTTCATACCAAAGAGAACAAATTGCTCCTCTCTCTTACTTATGTGGAGACCTCAGAGTGGTCAGAGCAACAGAACAGAGACTGTTATCCTCTCTATAAAAATCATCTAGATGCAGGGAGTGGGCTAAAGATGAAAATGAGCATGGCACTTGCCCTCCTCTTTCTGCCTTGCCCCATTGTGCAACAGAAGGGCAGATGGTGATGTCTGGTTGGGGCTGCACAAGCAAGGCAGTGCTCTGCACTCAGGGTACTGCAGCTCTTGTGGGACTCTGGCGTCTGCTGGTATGCCAAAGCCCTGGGAGGAGCAGCAGAACACGAGCTAAAATATCAGTATGGGTGCAGAATGTGGGAAGGCCGAAAACAGCCATAAAATCCGGGAAAGGCAGGAGATAACAGCCAGGAAATGGCAGGTGCAGGGTGGAGTGGTGACGACACCAAGGCCACACCAGCGATAAGGCCACCAGGCAGACGTGGGGCAGGAGCGATGTGATGCAATCCGGTCTGGCTGGCTGCCATCTGTGCCCACTCCGATGGGAAGCCTGCAAACAGAGCTGCAGGCCCCCAGGAGGGGAGAGGCGTAACAAGGACTTATGATGTGATGAGCAGTCCTGGATGAGTGCATGGATGTGGGCCAGCGGGTACCACTGGTGTGGCACAAGGGCAAAGGCAGGGGTAGCGCTGCGAGGGAGCAGGCCTAAGATTGGTTTCAGAAGTAGAGGTCTCCTTGGTTGTTGCCACTGTCTCCAGCAGAATTTATGTGTCTTGCTGGTGGCGACACTAGGTCTCCAGCCCCTCAGGCAAACACCCATTCTATGTCTTGAAGCCTTCTGCATCACCATCTTGCTGGTGCAAGTACAGGGAGAAAATGCAGAGCCAGCTGGAGTTCCACAGCCAATGTGAGGGAAGCAGCCACCATAAAACCTCCTGCCCCACCTAAGGAAGAATTTCCCCACCTCTTCTTCGAGCGGTACAGTAGGCAGGACTTTCATTAGGGGTTGCAAGTTTTTACTTGGTATAAAAGCTTGAAAAGACAAGGACAGTTTGCAAGAGGTCATTTACCCTTTGTCAGCTCTTAGCATATCATTTTAATCTGCTTTGTGAAGGCAGAGGGATTTGAATACCGCTGAGGAATGAGGTAGAGGAAGATCAAGCCTTACATCAGCCAACAGCTTTGTTACAGTACCACTGACCTTGATGCCTACAGCACAGAGGCAAAGCAGACATTTCCTGCTACTCCCTATCCAAGGGGTGTGATCTGGAGTACAAATGTGTCCCAGCAGCAAAGGCTGATGTTCCTGCACTGCCGCTGGCATGACCAAAGAACCAGGCCATGCTTGGAATCAGAGGCAGTGAAGTTGGCACCAGAGGCATTGAAGTCAGCATTTGGATGCTTTTCTTGGTAGTAAAAACTTTGAAGAAGACTTTAGAGGCTCAAGGTAGCCCTCATCTAGAGCTGTGAAGTGTGTTGGCGTGTGAGCAGTTTGCAGGAGGGGGGTCTTGTCGTTCATGTTGTTGAGTGCTGGCTAGGACCAGATTTGCCAGATGTGAATCTGAGGACATACATCCACGTGTGCTGCAGACTGATAGCTGCTTGTCCCACGGACCCAACCTGCTGGTGGCAGGGTCCTTCAGGGCTCACCCAACAAACTTTGTGCACACTGAAGCTTGGTCAGGTACAGGTCCTGCTGAGATGGGTACTGTCCCACCTCTCTGCTGGTTTGGGTTGTTTGTCCTTTGGGGTGAGGCTTCTTTCCTGACTCCTGGCCTGATCTTCTTAAGGCTGCAGTTTGTGACAATTGGGTTTTTTTATTCTGGCACCACCAAAAAGAGATTGGTTCCATCAGCTTCCCTTCCAGCAGTTGTAGGCTGCTATCAGATCCCCTTTGGCCTCCCCTGTACTAGACTAAACAAGACTAACAGGACCCCTTGTGCCTTGGGAACAACTGCTAATGCAGTTAAATATTTACTTTAGTTGAGGGATTTCCAAAGCGGAATAATAACGAAAGCCAAAGGTTATTGAACTGTGTAAACTCTGTAAAGAGGGAATATAAAACATGTGTGCAGCTGCCTCGGCAGAGTGGAGGAATGATTCTGCAAGGGGAACCCTGAGCTGGTTACGTTGCCGCTTCCCAAAACCTGGTCTCAGTTGAGTTGCATGAACGGACCTCCAACAGAAGGATGCAAGCAGCCTCTGGCAGGGCCTGTACCTCTCCGGCCACAAGGGACACTCAGGCTGTCCCCTTTTGTCTCAGACAGACAAGGCCAGCTGTATCTTCCTCTGGGGAAGAAACATCCTAAGCACAGTCGTAGTCAGATCCTCAGCAGGTGCAAATGTGTGTGCTCCATGCATCTGGAGCCCTCCCAGCCTTCGGTGGTTTCTGTAGGGCACCTACTCCCTGCTCACCCTTTGCACACGTGATACATCCCATCTGCTCCCCTGGGGAAGGTGACTCTCTGTCCCTTGCTCATTTCAGCAAGTCTGACTCAAAGAAGTTTTTAGTCAACATTGGTCTTATACTGACTTTATGACCAGTGGTCCTCCTTTTCATCCTTCACCAACTGAATTTTTTTCACCAAAGGAAAATATGTAGAAAATAAAGCTTCTGAGAAAGAGCAGATAAGAGTGCTCACCCTGACGTAAAGCATCGTCTTGCAGGCAAAGCAGCTGGGAAATTCTGGGGTCATGATGCTTGTTGAAAAGACAGTGTTTCTTGCCACTGAGGATCATCTCCAGCCTCTGTCCCCTCCCTGCTCTGTGTGCCACCTCTGTATATTCAGTCTGAGTATCCATGCACACAGCTCCCTTCCAACACATTAAATCTTATGATAAAGAAAATTTTGTTCTGTCAATCTCAGCTGCAGCCAAGGTGGTGAGTGAAGAAAGGTATTAAACCAACTCTGACTATGTGGCTCCTCTGAGCATAGGCTGTGACTGCACCTGCAGCTCTGTGCCCTCAGGAAACTGAATTTTGTACCCTCCAGACCCTCTGCACTCCTAGCCTGTCCCATCCCATCCAGTGACTTTGTGGGCATGCTGCAGCATGGTGACAGATGTCTAGCCTCACAACTCAAGTGGAGATACCTGTCATGTATGAAGAACAGCAGCTGCAAAGCTGAAGGGAGGGTTTGGTTGAGATATATTCAGAAGTAACTGGTTGGGGTAAGCAGAGGGTTGGTTTTGCATAGCCTGGTATTTGGTAGTGGGGGACCACAGAGGTGGCTTCTGTGAGAATCTGCTGGAAGCTTCCATCATGCCCAGCAGAACTAATCCATGATGACTCTGAGGATGGACACGCCACTGGCCAAGGCTGGGCCAATTGGAGATGTTGATAATGCCTCTGAGATAACAGGTTTAATAAGAAAATCAAAACAAAGTGGGACACAGCTTTTTCTTCTGGCCAGAGAAGAGGAGAAGGTGAGAACATGTGAGGGAAACAACATGGAGACACCAAGGTCAGTGGGGAAGGAGGGGCAGGATGTGCTCCAGGCATTGGAGCTGAGATTCCCCTGCAGCCCCTGGTGCAGCTCATGGTGCAGCAGCTGTGCCCCTGCAGCCCATGGGGATCCACAGGGGATGCAGAGATCCACCCACAGCCCGTGGGGATCCACAGGGGATGCAGAGATCCACCNCATGGGGGGGGTGCCCAAGCAGGACCAGGTGGATGCCTGGAGGAGGCTGTGATCCAGAGGGAGACCCATGAAAGGAAGGGCCCTGCTCCCAGGCTAGAGCAGCCTGTCCTGAGAGGACTGCACCTCATGGAAGAGTGACCCACACTGCAGCAGTTTTGGGAGGACTGCTGCTTGTAAGATTTGGAGCCACGATGGAGAAGTTCACAGAGAACTGTCTCCCATGGGAAGGGACCCCATGGTCTCACAGGGGAACAACTTTTCTCTCTATACAGCAGAAGACCTCAAGTGACAAACTGAGCAGAACCCCATGCCCTGTCTCCCTGCACTGTCAGTGGGAAAGAGGGAAGGGTTGGGGAAAAAAAAAGAAAAAGAAAAAGAAAAAAAAAAAGGTGTTTTTAAGGCATTATTTTACTTCTTATTACCCTCCTCTGATTTTGTTAGTAATAAATTCACTTTGTACCTCTAAGCTGAGCCTCTTTTGTCCTTGGAATGTTTTCTGCCAGTCCTTATTTCAACTCATGAAGCCTTAATTTAATTTTTCTCTCCTCTGCCCAGCTGTAGCAGGGGAAGATGACTTTCGTGGCTGCCTGGCACTTGGCCAGTGTCAAACCACAACATCTGACTACAGTGCAAAGGGATTGTAAAGCAGCCTCCGGTGCTGCCACCTGAAGCTGACAAGTGAGAAGCTTCAGGGGAAAGCTTATCTTATGTATGAGAGTGCCTAAGTGATCCCTTAGGGTGTACAGTCCAGCTGCTCCCAGCGGGAACGCAACACTGCTTTTCCCAGTGTTCTTGAGATAAGGCTGTGCCCTCCCCTATAAAAGCAGCCATGAGCAGAGAGAGGTGCACGAGCAGGTCTGCCTGAATTGACCATGCCTGGGAGAGAGCTGCTGCTGGTGGCAGCAATGGTGACTCTAGTTGCTGCCAGAGGTAAATCTCTGCTGCTGGAGGCTGGTTCATGGGTGGTGGGTTGGGAATGACGGATAATAGGATGAAGGGAAATGCGTGATATGGCAGAGAGACCCAGGAATTCTGATTTGGAGAGGAGGTGAGGTTAGTGCAAACAAAGAGTGGCAGCATGGTGAGGAAGAAGGACTGGAGCAAACACACTGTGCCTTCCTTATTAGCAGTTTGTGGCAAGGGTTACAGGCTGGTTCATCGAATGTATTGAACTTGGGAGCAGTCTGGGAGAGGGGAGAGTCCACAATGGGAACAGGAACCAGGCCCTGGGAGGACAGCATGTACACTGCAGTGGCAGCTGCTGCAGTTCCTGCCTCCATGAAAACTGGCAAGTCTTTGCAAGAACGGTATGTGCTCAGCATATTTACACAGGAAGCACCTGTTTGGAGGTGCTGGGAAGCCATTGCCACCTATGTGCAGGTAGTGGTGGTCCTGCAGCTGCCTGTGTGTGAGCCCTGATGCTCCCAGGACATTTGTGCACTGCACAGGTGGACTGTGAACTGCTGCTACTGCTCTGCTTGCATGAGAAAAAGGGAGCCACAAAATGCCGCTCTCCCTAGAGGTGGCAGTTGTCCAGCTGTGGAGTATCTCCAAGCCTCATCCCCCCCGAGGATACCCCATGCTGCATGCTGCATTGCACGGTTTCCCATTTCCTGAGATATGTTGGATGCTCTGTGGAACTTCTGGCCCAGAAACTGGGAGAGAGGGCTGTTGGGAGAGGATTTAGGGTATGGGAACTGCCATTCACAGCTTTGTCCCAGCCAGCTCAGCTGTGGATGGAAGCTCTGTGCTGTAGGCAGGGAAGGGCATCCAGCACCAAACTGATCCCCTTCATGAAACTCACAGAGTTGATTCAGCCCTGAATAGGCTGTGCACAACACTGTGCCTTCCCTTTGGTTTGGATGTGATCCTGTGTCAATATCTCATGCTTCTGCTGTCAGGCACAGGTGTGCCATGCTCATGGGCCTCTGCTCTGTTTCAGGGGCAGAGCTGAATGAAGGGACTGGCCTGAGAAGGGTAAGATGCTTCTGGTTTTCTTTGCTCATGGCTTGAGATGGGTATGCCTGGTGTGCCTGGGAGAAAGACTGTTCCCAGTGATCATCCCCAGCCTCATGGCAACTGGTGTTCCAGCACCAAACTCACACCAAGGCCCAGGCCACCAGTCCCATGGGGGGATTCAGCAGCCCTTGCTCCTCTGTGGCCGTGCACTGCTTCGAGACAGAGGGGACCAGGTTGCCTGTGGCATTTGCTCCTGCCTGAGCGTTCTGGGGGAAAGAAATGGATGCTGCTGGCACTGAAATGCATGCTGTGGTTTCTCCTTTCCAGCCAGAGTGTGGAGACATGGTTGAGCTGCAGGCCTGCCCCCTCCTGTACTTGCCCATCTGTGGGACCAATGGGAATACCTATGCCAATGAATGCCAGCTCTGTGTGGAAAAAATGTAAGCTCATGCCCTTGGCAGAGACCTCATGGGTCTAATTTTGGCTATCTGAAACTGGGTGCTTGTGAAGTACAGTCACTCAGGCTCCTCAGAGCCTGGGAAAAGCCATGGCAGGCTGCACTTGCACGGCAAGCAACACAAACCGTGTGCTGGGCTGCAGGAGGGGAGAGTGGTTGTCAAGAGAAGCTGCAAGGAAGTGCAGAGAAGCTGTGCCCAGCCAGCCTGAGGAAGGGATTTCCTGGGGGTATCCAGCAGCAGCCTACAGCTGCAGACGGGATGGAGCTTCAGTGGTCTTGTGCAGGCAATACAGCATGGGAAAACAGCCACAAACAGCAGCCCCCAGAGGGTGAAAATTTGATATAGGCTCCAGGTCAAATTGGTGGTGCACCATGGAGGTGTGAGGGGGAGGTCTCCATTCTTGGGGGTGGTGGTTGGGGCTCAGACAGAGCCATGGCCATCACAACCTCCTGCTAGGGACAGCCCCGCTGTAAGCAGGCAGAGGGACCACAGTGCCACAGGCCCTGGGAGGACGCAGCTGTGAGCCAGGAGGTTGCAGTCACCCAGCTCTTTAGATAGGAAAAGAATCAGCTCAATTTTGTAATAGCCAGCTCCATTCCATTTGAAGTAATGCAGCCAGAGTATGACTCACAGAATGGGGTGGGTTTTTTTGTTCTCTTACTCTTTTTTCCTATGTTACTCTAGGAAAACCAGGCAAGACATCCGGATTTTGAAAGATGGGGAGTGTCAAGATACCTGAGCTTTCTGATAGCTTTCCTGAGCCTAAAAACCGGTGATTAATTGATCCTGTGTGCTCTGTGCTGATTGCACACTTAAGCTAGCTATGGTGAATAATAAAATGACATGCACAATCTTGTTTCAACAGCACATTTTTTATGCATGGCCAGAGGAAAATAGCATAAGCCAGTTCCCACCAAGGGCTACTAAAAGTGCACAGTCAAAACAGTAATTTCAAATCCACATAACAAATCAGGGTGCTCTGCATAGCATATTACCTCACCCACACCCCTATGAGAAAGGCCATGGGGAAGCAGCAAGAAATGGACCAGCTCTGATGAAGAAGATGCTGAGCAAGCACAGTTTTTTCTCTGTAGGAGGCAATTTAGTGAAGGCAAAATAAAGTTTCTCTGGTATGGGAGGACCCTCTGGCTCCCTGCTTCACTGGTTCAACTGCTTCACTGGTTCCAGTGCTGAGGTAAATTAAAAATAATAGTATCTGTACTTCTCATATTAGATGCTATTCCACTTTTTATCTAAGGCCTTTTCATAGAGCAATCAGCTTAGATGACACATGAGAGCATGGAAAGAGCCTGAGCAGAAATGAAGTGCTCCAACACTTGAGATAAACCCCAAACTGAAAAATTTTCAGGTCTAGGTTGCTTCTGGTGTCAGAGGCATCTTTGAGATTGTGGCAGGGCTCAGTCCCACCAAGATAATAGCGTCAGTGTGCATCAGCAGTCTTTGGGGCTTCCTTTGCTCTTTCATCTCCCACTTCTAGCATATGGACAACTCACTTTTCACAGAACACCTGCAACAAGGCCATACAACTTGGGCAGGCAAAAGGCCCCTTTGCTGGCTGAGATCAGAGGGCTAAATGTAGGGCTTGCCTCCTTAGCTCATTTCAGTCCCACAGCAGATCTTGTATTTGTTCAGAATTACCAGCTGAGATTTCTGATCAGCTTCAGGGTGAATTGAAACCTTCTGAATTGAATTGAAAGGGATAGGTCTGTGCTCACCCACAGGAGATCATGTTGCTCTGACTTGCTGCCACACTAGTACAGCTCTCATTTGCAGGCATCTGAGAAGGAGTCCAGGGTCCACCATGTGGTCAAGTGAGCTCCCCAAAGTCAGTGACCATCCTCGGAGTCTGGGAGATGTGCCAGTATCTGCTGTGACTATTGTGCTTGGTCAGCTGGAATTCACCCTCTCACCCAGTTCTGCACCTTGCTGGAGCCACCAGGTGGGACACCCATAGCACCACAATGCACTACAAAGCCATTGCTGACAGATTTAATGCTGCAGCTGCAAATAGTATTGAGGAGCATAAAACAGCTCTGCTCAGTCAGATGGATTGTATCCACTATTTTCTGTCCCAGAGGCAGCTGCTGTCACCAAAAACTTTGTTCTCCTTAGAAAGTTCTCTCCCAAGATTAAAAGTTTTAGGCTGACTTGTTGCTCAGGGTTTTTCAGAGCTTTGATTTTCCCTGTTTTCCTTTCCTGCACCTCTTCCACTTCTACAGGAGGAGGGGACCCCTGTCCATGGCGGCTGCTATTACCTGTTCATTTGTCCTAAGGCTCTGCAAGCCTGTTTGTCCCCTTCCAATCCCCAAATAGCATGGAAGAGGTGGTCTGGTTGTGTGATACTCTCTGTATTGCCAGTTCTTCTCTGCAGACCTTGTTGTCTCCCCTGCACCATGGGGAAAGGCTTGGGTAGGGCTATGAACCCCAAAACACATCCACGGTGAGCAACACGAATGTATTGCTCACTTCTGTCCTGAGGTTTTCTGCTCCTGCTGCTGCCAACAGAGCCACAGGGAAGATTTATTTGGACAGCTCTATTTCAGTTTTTTGCCAGGGCTGAGGGGAAGGTTATGCCCAGCTTAGTATAAATGGGGTTCATTCTCCCCTGGCGTGGGCAAGTGTCACCAGCATCTCAGCCCCACGCCATGGCTCGAGCTGCACTGGCAGAGTGGCTGCAGCCCAAGAGAGTGTGTGTGCTGTGCATGCCCTGAGAGCCACGACTATTTATGTACAGAGGCTAGGAAAAAACAACACAGACCATCCAGAAGCTCTTCTGAAGAGGGAAACCACATGCCTCCAGCACAAAGTGGAGTGTTTATTCAGAAACTGCAGAACTAGAGCACAGACTAATAGGCCAGACCTGCAAGGTCAGAGCATGGGCAGCCACAGGACAGGGTCAGTGTTGACTCTACACACAGCAAATTCAGCGATACTCATCCTCCCCAGGGACTTGTGGATTTGGCTGTTTATTTCACATGTCTCGAGAGCAAGTGGCAGACCAAGGGAAGAGTGAAGGCAGTGATTGAATACTACCACAGACCTCAGGGCCTGTGCAAGACCAACCTGGCGCAAAGAGCCTGACTCTGAAGCCCAACAGATCTGTGTCTGGCAAGGTCAGGTGAGACTCAGGAAGCAGCTGGTGGACAGCAAGATGCCTGCAATGCTCTGATCTGTGTCAGAGAGTATGCATATGAATTTGCACTTTTGCATACACTTTTCCTGTTCAATTTATCTGTCTGTTTCTCATCTTTTCATGCTTCAGTCAAGGCAGGGCAAGAAAGTGATTATCTGCTTTCACAGGCACCACAGTTTGTCACAGAGAGCAATGAGTAGTCCCGCTCCCAGAGCAGTATGTTGCAACCAGGCAAGTTTCCTCAAGTCAGGGAGTGAAGGACAAGCCTGCAAGTTGCTTCTCTGTCATTTTCCTGTGAGACAAAACTGGAATAAGTTCCCTGACACCCTGTAAGAATGGCAGCAGCACAGCTTCCCCAGCTGCCCACGTTGACCAGGGCTGCATCTATGACTGCAGTAAGTTTCTGGATAGTGCTTTGCAGTAGCCTTGCCAGACAGGGGGAACAGATACCCTTGAGGCTCACAAAGACCTTTGACTTACACATAGATCCAAAGGCTGGTGTTGTGTCTATAGTGAAAGCAGTCCCACCAATGGCAGAATCCAGCCCTAGGAGTGTTTGTCCCTTGGACAAAACTTTCCTAGGATATTTGTGTGTTGAAAGCTGTGTGGGGACATGGTGAGATGTACCCAAGGCTGGTGACATTCCCCTGCCAAACAGTTCCAATGACATTTGAGGAGTCTGTGACACTGGAGATGCTCAGGTTGCTGAACACTCAGTTGGCATCTTCTAGGGCCTCACCTAGCAAACTGGACACAGCAGTGAAAATGGTCCAGGGCTAGCTAAACTGAAATGTGGAGAGAAAGGGGAGGGAAGCAGCACTTGGCACTTTCAGCTACAACAGTTCATGTAACCAAGACTGGCCAGAAAATGTAACCCACTTGTACAAATTCCTCTGCAGCAAAGCAGGTGCAATTTTGGCCACATCTCAGTCCCTCTACTTCAGGGCATGGACAACTTGAAAGTATGAGGTGGGGCCTGTAGTTCTCATATTGCTAACCATTACCAAAGTTTTCTGTGAGATACTGAAATTGCTTCCTTGGCTTTCAAAGTAACTTACATTCAAGGGGCATCTTTCAGAGATTTCCCTTCTGAGAGATGCAAGTGCAAGCTCTGTAAGATGTTAAAGTTCATCTATTCCATTAAACACCTCTGAAGAACCTGGGGTCATGGTCATTTCTTTTACAAATGCTCCCTTCAGGGTCAAAGACAGCCAAAATTGAGAAACATTCACAGTACCAGCACTGCAGTGTCTTATGGCAGTGTTTTGCTGAGTCAAGAGTCACTTATCAGCCCTCACCAGGCTTTGGGGTGACTGAGTAGATGGTTGGTGTGAAAGGCTGGCTTAGCCACAGCCTGAGCACGCACCCAGTTCTCATCCATGGAGCACTGAAATATGCAGGGATTTCCACTCTTTCTTCCATGCTTCATACCACTTGCAAGCAGCCCAGAATACAGAATCATAGAATCATTTAGGGTGAAAAAGACTCTTAAGACCATGAAATCCAACCATTAACTATCATGTCCTGCAGGAAACCATGTCCCTAAGCACCATGTCTACACATCTTTTAAATACCTTCAGGAACAGTGACTCCACCACTGTCCTGGACAGCCTGACATCCAACCTAAACCTACCCCAGAGCAATCTGAGATCATTTCCTTTTGTTCTATTGCTTGTTACTTGGGAGAAGAGATGGACCCCTACCAGTCTACAATCTGCTATAGGAAGGTGTAGAGAACAATAAGGTGTCCCCTCAGTTACCTTTTCTTCAAGCTCAATGACCTCAGCTCTCTCAGTCAGTCCTCACAGGACATGTTTTCTAGACTCTTTGCCAGCTTCTTTGCTCTCCTTTGAACACAGTCCAAGCACTTCAGTTTCTCCACCTGGGATGGGGCAACCCTGGATGTGTGTATAGACTGGGGAATGAGAGGCTAGAGAGCAGCTCCATGGAAAAAGACCTGGTCTTTGGTAAGTTGAACATGGTCCAGCAGTACCCTGGCAGGCAGGAGGACCAAACATGGCCTGGGGGCATCAGGCACAGTGTCACCAGCCAGGCAAAGGAGGGGATTGTCCTCCTCTGCTCTGCACTGGGGCAGCCTCACCTCAAGTGCTGGGGGCAGTTTTGGGTGCAGTTTTGGATACAAGAAAGACATTGAGCTCTTAGAAAGTGTTCAAAGGAGGGCAACAAAGTGGGTGAATGGCCTTGAGGTGAAGACATATGAGAAGTAGCTGTGGTGTCTTGGTCTATTCATCCTGGAGAAGACTGAGGAGAGACCTCATTGCAATTACAACTTCCTCTTGAGGAGAAGAGGAGGGACAGGCACTGATCTCTTCTCGCTGGTGACCAGTGACAGGACCAGAGGGAATGGCCTAAAGCTGAGTCGGGGGAGGTTTAGGCTAGGTATCAAGAAAAGAGGGTGGCTGGGCACCGGAACAGGCTCCCCAGGGAAGTGGTCACTACACGAAGTGTGTCAGAGTTCAAGAAGCATTTGAACAATACTCTCAGGCACATCGTGTGATTTTGTGGTGTTCCTGCAGTAACAGGAATTATACTCAATGATCTTTCTGCGTCCTTTCCAGCTCAGCATATTATGTGGTCTGTGATAACATGGTTTTGTTATGAGGGACACAAGAACAGAAACAATGTTCAAGGTCTAGTATGTTTGCCCCTCCAAAAGCATTGCCTTTGCACAGTGAAGTATCCTGCCAAGATACAGTTCTCCGGAGTCTGCATGACTAAGTTGTCTTTAGAGCTTTCCAGCATCACACAGTGCTGGAACATGGACACCCTCACCAGCTTGGGACACCTTGTCTTCATTTGTGACTGAGCTACAAGAAACATTCTGTAAGTGTCTTGGTAGCCCCACATCTCTTTACGCCATCCATGCTCCTGGCCCACCCTCCCATATCAGGGCCTTCCCATATCTGCTCTGCTGCCACCACCCTGTTGCTCTTTTTGGGGCTGTTAGACCTACCCCACCTCTCTGGAGGTACCATGTAATCTGCAGTGGACACAGGGCAGGAGCCCTAGAGTAGAGTGGTAGCTCAGGGGATAAGAAGAATGGCAGCAGAGATGACCACGAACCTCCAAAGTTACATGAAGTTTCAGGCTCTGGAGCTTCCAGGGACCTAGAGAGAGATCCTGCTTAGAGCACAGGATGTACACTAGAAATAAAAAACACTGGCAAAGACTGGAGGCAGTCAGATCTGCTCATCCCTGAGGAGTTCCTTTCCTCACGGCAAGTCCTCAGACTGCTCAAGGAGGTGGGATGAAAGGTAGTCAGATCACAGAGGACCTGGGGGTAGACACGTTATCAAGTTGTTCTACCAGCCTTTGAACACATTTGAATTCATGGGGGGCAGGGAGGGAAGGGATTAGGGGCACTAACACCTAGCCAGTGCAGAAGTAGTTGAGTGTCTCACGGAGAAAAGTGCTGGTAGCACTGGTGCACTAGAAACTGGCTGAAGAGGTATCTCTGGTCCTTCAGAGTTGTTACATACAATATAAGCTTGAGCTTTTCTGTGCTATCCTTGCATAAGAAACTATGAAGGCAGTTTTCAGGAGAAGCCAAGATTACCCCCTCATCTCACATGCACTGATCTAGGGGCCTGGCCATTCCCACAGAGCAAGGAACAGGCTCTCAGCATTGAAGCCATTGTACCAAGCAGCAGCTTCCCCTCTGCAGCAATTCTGGCCCTGCAGACGGTCCTAGCTGCAGGGGGCTACCAGCAGTTAGGAACAGCCACTTAAGGAAATCATCCTATGGGAGACAAGGGAATGGCTGGATCTTCCCACTGGTTTTACTGGGGCTGCCCATTGCCATCCTGCGTCAAGAGTGAAGTGCTTTGTTCATAGTCCTGATCCACCAGGGACCGGATCAAAGCATCATTAGGAAATCCTCAACATGCACAGCCAGGCTGGCATGGATTTATTACTCTGTCTGGATCCCAGGAAGGTGGTGCAGCTCTTGGACAGGTAGCATGGCTGTGACAGTCCCCATCCTTAGGCGTTTCCAAAGAATATGACAACACAGCCATCCTGACCTCATGGAGCAGCCAGTCCTGCCATGAGGGGAGCTGGGGGATGTCCCTTCCTACCAGCACTGCTGAGATCCTATGCTAACACCTTCAGACAGCAAATGTCCCATTTCAGACCTCTCAAGGGGTCCCTCCAGGACTAACAACACACCCCTGCATCTTACTCGGGAAAGCAGCAGTGAGGCAGTGCCACATCCTGCCCTGCCGTGTCCACTACAAAGCCGAACTTTTGAGTCACAGTTTAGCAGCAGTGAGTGTAAATTTCCTATCTGAAGTGGAATTATTTGCAGTATAAAAGCACTAACATGTTTTGCAATCCACACAGTAGATCCTGGACAGAGACTCACACACCTTTGCACTCTGATAAGGAGAATATTATTACCCTCCTAGTGGCCTGGCCAGATAAGAGGTTTGGGGCGGGCAGTCTGCATTTTTTTCAAGCTTGCATTATGCTGCACCAGTATCTCCAGATGCTGTTTCCAGGGAACTAAGCTGCTTTCTAATTAAAACTGCAAGGAGCAATGGAGAGTTTAGGCAAAGACCATGCTTCTTCGGACTCTTCCCTGCCACCCTCTGCTGCCTGTGAGGAGTATGCTGTGCCAGGTAATGAGAACGTTCCTAACTTGAGTTTTTGGAAAGAGGAGAGCAGGATTTTTGTTATCAAGTGTTTCTCAGAAAGGGATTAATAATTATTAGTCTATGCTTGGGGGTGGAGGATGCGCATTTAACTGCAAATAGTTGTCTTTTTATATGTCATGCTTCAGATTGCAAAGGCAGAAGCACATATAAAGGCTTTTCAACTTTAAGTCCTTCAAAGAGCATCAACAGATTGTCTGTTTGCAGACTGGCAGTACTGCCTCATTGTTTTTACAGCTTGATTTTTTTTTTCTCTTTTAATTTAATTGCTGTTTCTTTGTGTCCTCTAGTAAGTATTTTTTCATCAGGATGCATATGTTTTACTGTGATCTTTCCTGCTTAGTGCTGGCAGGTGACAGCTTTGGAGCTGCTGTGGGAGTGCTTTCTTGGACCAGTTAGAGGTGAATGAAGGGTGTTTTCTTAGAATGGACTGGGAAGGAGACTGATTGCAAGCAGCTAAAATTGCTTTTACAGCTCACAAGACATTTTGAAAGGAAAATTACCTTAGCTGCAAATGGGATGTGCAAGGGATTATGTACTTCCGTAGCTGAACTGATGCCTTGTGCAGATCCTGGTACTGCACCTTGTAACCTCATCTTCCCAGGGAGTTTACTGCCTTTTTCTATGTGGATGGCAGAGTCATCTCCTGCTGGCTGAGCCCTACTGTCTGTTACTGCTTCATACTAGGGAACAACCTCCCATTTGTCTTGGAGTTATTCCCAACTTCCCTGGACAGTGTCCTGAGCAGTCAGACGTAATTTTAAAGTTGACTCTGCTTTGATGAGGACATTGAAGCATAGACCAACATAAATACTCTCCAAGCTAAATATCTGTAAGATTATTATTAATTGTCAGCAGTGTCTTGTATAAAAGTCTACTTTGGGCAGAGACTGGCTCCTGCTGTCAGTTTTGTCCTGTCCCGGACTACAATTTTTCTTGCACTTAATAAATGCCTGGGATAAAAGAGCTGTAATCCCAGCTCAGCTTCAAAAGTCTTTCTCACCTTGACACTTCTACCTACTTTGTTCTGATCAAGGGAATGACAAAATGACAATTTTTCAATGATTTACTACTTTAGTGTGAGTCGAGTCTTTTTGTGAAAGGAGCTGGATCTGATTACATCTGGAAGGAGCAGGTCATAGTTTTCCTTTTCCATTTGCGTGGGTTTTGTTGAAACTATGAAAAACAGTTCTTTTGTGATTTCTTCAGTGTACATTTGGGAAGAATTCCCTCTCCCTCAAGGCCAGTAGTGTTGCTCCCTTTATCTCCTGGGACTGGATCTTATGCTCCTTGATTTGAGACAAGTTTTTATTATCACAGCTTAGAGTCTATGCTAGAAATCATCAGGGATTGCTGTCTGTTAGGACAAAGACATGGAGAAGTAATGTTCAGACCATTTTTTAAGCTGATCTTTGCCTCAGGAATCTTTCCAACCCCAGCAGTGTGTACCAGCCCTGTCTTGGTCTCTGGCTGGATCACCACCTCCCCCCAATGCACGTGAGCATCTGTGTGGGTAAGGCTGTGCCCTCTGGCTCATCCTTGCCCCCAGAGTGCTGTTCCTTTTTTGAAGGACTGTCTGTTCTGTGGGTCTAGGCTTTCTCCTTGGTTGTTAGATAAACATCTTAATTTCAGTGGTAAACAGTTCCAGCTGTCTGGGAAAAAGGGTACCGGGAGCAAACAAGAGGAATCATCTTGCAGTCTGTACTGTCTGATCAAAGGCACCATGCCCCAGGTCCCTACAGTAGGGGTGTACGTTGGACATGGATCGCCCCAAGGAATTGTAACTGGAAATCTAGAGTAATTGTCAGGCTAGAAGCCTGGGGGTTTGTGGTGCTGTGTCATCCAGTCCTACCCACTTAAGGCTATGCTGGAAATAGAGCACTCAAGTAATCTCATATCAAGACCCCTTTGGGACAAAAAATTTCATGGCCTCTTGCATGAGTGCTCTAGTACCAGGCAGGGAGGGATCAGAACGTCATGCTAGCATCCACTTTATCCTTGTAGATGTCATCATAACCCGTCGCTTGCGAGACCGGGAGCTGCTCAGGAAAAGAAAAGCAGAAGCCCTGGAGAAAGATTCAGCTCACTGGGTTCTGAGGTAAATCTTGCTTTTTCTGTCATATTGCTTTTGTGGTGCTCTTAACCTGAGCCCAGACATGGCCAAGCCCCTCCATCTTCACCCAAGGACAGAGCCATCCCTCTTCAATGGGGAAAGGTCACCTGCAGCCAGTAGCTGCTCAAGGTCTACACAGGCACTGAGGAGAGAGGTGGATGGGGAGTTAGTAAGCAAACCTCAGTTGTAATGTGGGCTGAGGAAAAATTTGTTGCCCTAGCTCCTGCTCACTGGTGCAGCTGCAGAAGGCTGTTGTGCAGGGCTCAGGAGGGGGGCTGCAGAATTGCAGCTTCTTTCTGGGATGAACTGGGTCATAATCACAACAGGGGGACCCAGAAAAGCTGCCTTAGGGCAGAAGGAAAAGTCCTTTGTCCTATTCCCAAGTCATCATCCCCGTGAAATTCTCTGGCAGAGACTATAAGATGGAACAGCAAAGGAGAGGCAGAAGAGCCAAAAGAGGACGGGGCTGTCAGACAGCAGTGAAAGCTGTCCTGGAGTCAGAGCCAGCAGCGGAGCCCCAGCCTGACCCAGAGGAGAAGGCTGAGCCAGTGCCTTCTGAGCCAGCACTGCCTGAACCAGTGTATCAAGAGCAGCCACCTCTGCTGACCATCCAGAACATGGTCGGTGGGATGCAAGCAGTGGCAGTGGAAGGGGAGCTGGCAGACAGGAGCCTGGATCCTGCTGGTGAGTTGCTGCAGAGCTGCTGGCCAGTGGTGGCTTGGGGGGCAGTGCAGTGCTGCCTCTTGAGCACTGCCAGCCAAGGGTGCCCACCTTGCCAACAACAGTTCCATAGCATCTCCAGGGCATGGGTCCCTACCTCACAAAACTTGGGTAGCTGAGAAAGGGTGGAGGGATGACTGTGGGGCAGTGGGACTGTGGGGACACACAACTCTCTCCAAGCCCATGGGAGTGATAAAACGTCCACTACTGTCAGTCGTTGGAATGAAGTTGTGGACCTGGTCCTTAGTAACTCCTTGTCCTAAGAACACTTCTGGGGCTCTGCCAAGAGCCATATTAGTGCAGGGGGTTATCTCCATGTGAGAATCTCTTCTCTGTGGAGAGAGGATGTGGTTTTCTGTGGTCAGAGCTGGTTGGAAGACTCAAAGTCCAGACATGCTCTGTCCACAGTCCATCGAGTTTCAGGACTGACACTGGGATGGTGGGAGAGCAAAGTGGGCACTGGGACAAGGGGTGGATGTTTGCAGGCACCTACACTTTTGAAACCTGCCAGGACTGAGGCATGGAGGGCACTAAGCTGGTCTGAATGGCAGGCTGGTGCCTAGGCTCAGAAAATCCACTTACAGCTACTGCAGCAGGAGTTGCTTTCAGATCTGTCATGAGAGGAGTAGAGTATATTCACTTTAGCGGTCCATGGGTCAAGCATGCAGGTTGCTTCAAAACCAGGAAAATTTAGGGTCTGCTTCAGAGGAGGTGACAATCCTGTGACCCTCAACTACTGCCTTTCCAGCAATTTCTGTGCAGTGGGGAAGAAAAGGCCTGTTGCAGGCATGTGTTACCCTTGTGCCATGGAGATCAGCTATCCTGCATCCTGGGCTCTGGGGTGGGTGTCCACCCTCCAGCCCCGAGGTCTTGAAATGGGCAACCATCAGGATTGTGCTTATTGCCTCTGGCTTTAAACCCGCCAGTGCTTTACCCTTTCCAACTCTCCTCCACAACTGGAACTGCCCTTGAAAAGCAGGCAATTCACCCTGATCTACTTAACACCTTCTCCAGGCAATTGCAGGATACTTGGGAAGAGGGGGTTTTAACATGGGACAGAGGGATAACGCAGGAGAGTCCCTCAATATGAAATGATCTGTCTTTTACATGCCTTATAGGTGAAGAGGATATGCTGAAACCAGCAGAAGCAGATACACTAGAAGAGTTGAATACTCCTCTGGAAAATGACCACCAAGATAACGAATTCAACACACATGCTCTGTATTAACTTTCTTTCTGATTCTTTGGGGATATTTTTTATTTTGACTTGTGCCTCACCAACTTGATAAGTATGGCACAGTGATTGTGAGCAGCTGAATTTTTGGGATCATAAAGCCCATACTGTCCTTGTCACTCTGCTTTCTATGCTTCTTCCAGCCTAGAGAGGCAGCCTCCTAGGAAGTTTCCTGTGGTTTACAAGCTCCCTGCTCTCTCTCTCCAAACGGGCTGTTTTTCTTAGACCCATGGAAGGCTTCATGATGCTCTGCCACAGTACAATTCAGTTGTACAGTCCAGTATCCATCTGTGTTTCTGAAAGCCATTTCTTGTTTGTATAAATGTGAGTGGCATTGCAAAGCTAACACCCACTGTGATTTTTAGCTGGCTGGAGAAGCCCATCTTGGGCTTTTTACTGCATCCCATAAACCTCACCACTCTTTGCACTATTATTTTTAGTCTGAAAGCTCTTCTTACAGCCTGTTTTCCTCTGCAATAAACATCTTGATTTCCTAAGCTGGAAATATTTTTTGTTTTTAATTACTGAGCAGCTTCACTCCAACCTTGTAAGACAAACAAAAGATGGTTGAAAGCAGCCAAGTGTATTGGGCTGAAATTTGGCTGAATTATATACTTTTGTCAGGAAAATACCATTTGGGGCAAAGACAGGAGACACTCTGCACAGTCATTGTCTTTCCTGTTTCCCCAGTCTTCACACAGGATTTCTCCTGAAGCCAGGAGGTAATAGAGTGCCCTGTGTCTATCCCTATGTTTTGGGTTTTGTGGTCCTTGTTTCTGTGCATAGCAAGGGAAGAGCTACATTCCTGTATTGTCCTGACACAGAGGATCCTTCTCCTCTTGACGAGGAGTGGAGGTCATGCTGCCATTGTCTGACTTCCCAAGGGCCTGTCTCCCAGAGCACAAGGCTGGCCAAGCCCTGAGGACACCCTTGATTTGGGGGATTTTTTTTATGGCTCTGGACATGTTGCTGCTGCTGTCCCAGAGCCCTTGAGGCTCTGTGTCACAGCATGTGTGACATCTAACTGGTGACACCAGGAGGAGTCTCTCCAGTGACAAGATGGACAGCCTGCCATCCCAGCTCTGCTTTGGTCCCAGGGACATCACAGGAGGAGCAAGTGCTTGCCAGCTCTTCACACAGCGTCCCCACGCTGAAATCCTGACCTCTACAGATACACTGCCAGCAGCTCTTTTGAAGCACCTGGTGGGTGTCAAAGCAGAAGGCATTCAGCAGTACCATACCAAAGCAAGTCCATCTCCATTCCCCACGAGCAGCTCCTGGAGGGGTGGATTTCCCTGGACAGTATCCTGACACTGTTTTGGTCTTCATAGATGTATTGGCTAACACAAGGTTTTACTCTCACTGGTACTGGTGGCAGCCGAACAAGATCTCTCAGCTTCTGCCACAAACCACTCAAACCTCATCCACAGCCCCAGATATCTAAGGTACAACAAGAGGACCTTGTAGAAGCCCTGCAGCATGGAAGGAGCGTCTGTCTGGGAGGTTTGCTCTTAGACCAAGGCACTGGGGGAAGGCAGCTGAGGGTGCACTGGCCTGAAGTGCAGCCAGAGGCTGGAGGTCATGTTGTGGTTGAGCAACATCACAACAGTGGTCCTGGGGTCCTCCTGCAAGTGTGGTGCCCTCACCATGCTGCAGAAAGGCTGGGCTGTGGCTGCTGCCAGGCAGGCCAGGAGATCCTTCCACCTGGTGGAGCCCCACTCGTGCCAGAGCAGAGACCAGCCAAAGCCAGTGGCCCTTCCCAGCTCTCCAATCCTCTGTAGTGCTGACAGGGAGGGGGACTCAGCTGTGCTGCCCACTCTGCATCTGCAGACATTTAAGACTACTTTGGCTTCCAGAGTCCTTTAGATTTTGGGAAGAAACTTCTGTGGGGGCTTTAGATTCATCTTACAGCTCACATCAATCAAGGAGGGCACAGAACAACTGCATTCCATCTTCTCCATTGCGAAGTGGAGCTGCAGGAGGTGGTGAAGGCCTGGCTGACTGAGGCGTCCGTGAACATGGGGCTGCACTCACTCTGGAAACACATATGGGCAGCAGTGCGAATCCTTGCACTGGAAGGGCTGGGGGAGTTCCCTGAGGGCAGATATGTGCAGGAACCAGAGCAAGCGCCTCTGCCCATCTCTATGGAGATGCCTTTGGTGGCTAGGAAGTCCTGGAGTCATCCCAGGTACTGCATACTCTCTCTTAGAGCTGCTCTTAGTCTGTCTTCTTTGGCAGACAGTAAGAAAGCTGTGCATGCAAATGACAAATCTTATCACAAACTAAACAAGAGAAAGATAAAGCCCTCCTAATCAACACTTTAACTCGCCATGCACTGCTTCCTTCTCTGTTGAGAGGACAGATAACAGAGCTGTTGCTTATACAGATGGAGTTGAGGTGTGAGGCTGGACTCATGATGGTCCATGTGTACCCCCATGGTATGTTCTGCTGCCTGAATGGAGCTGGGGACAGGCTGGCAAGGGCAGCTGTATCTAGGATAGAGAGGCTGCTGTTTTGCACATGCAAGAAATCACTTTTTTCCTCTCTTCCCTCCTTCCTGAGTCCAAGACAGATGTCTTTACCCAGCGCTACTGACAGAGTCCAATAAAGTAAATTTTCACCCTCTGGGTAAAAACTGGATGACAACTATGGTCTGGGTCTGACATGAAGGAGAAATCTGGAGGAGGCCAGACTTTAACTAATTGCAGCCTGCTTACTGGCAAAGAGAAGGATATGGGTGAAGGGAAATATCTTCTGAGCTATGGGCCCAGCACAGGGAGCCAGGTAAGTGCCTGACGCAGTGATCCTTGCTGTGCTGTAAAGTGTCAGGGATGCCTGAGGCTCCTCCAGGATGCTCTGACCTGTTCCCTGAGGCATGCAGATGAAGGCATGCTGTGGTACACGGTGGACATGACCACTGTGGTTGTCTCCTCGCTAGCGAAATTCAGCACGATATTGGTTAATGTCAGCTGGGCTAGATTGGACATGGTCCTGTGAGCTTTTCTCAGGGCTTCAGGTCCTGTCTCCACCTCCTCTTCTGCAGAGCATGGGAAGCCATTCTGAGTGCTGACAGCCATGACAGGACAGCTGAAGAGAGGAAACTTAACATCATATCCTGGAGAACCAGACTCTCCTCTGTCCATGCTGATTACCTTTCTATATCCTTTCAGGAAACATGCTTCCAACTCTATGGGACAAGAGAAGTTGCTTGGTTTGTGCACCCTGGCTTCCCACTTCTCAAATTGCTCTTAATATATGGGGTGCCCCACATCTGCTGAATGCCAGGGGGGATCTGTGGCAGGCTGTTGCTCATGGGTGATGCTTTGAACCAGAAGAATCTTCCTGTCCATAGCAGAAGTGAAGTCATAAGTCTCCGCAGAAAGAAGTGGACAAGGAACTTAGAGCCAGAGGCCTCCACAGGTCAGTGAAAGCCATTCCAACCCATAAGTCCCTGGTCTTGCAGCGATAAGAAAAATTTGCTGATTAATTTACTAATATTGACTTTAAGCAGTAAATCCTGGAGACAGCAAATACCCACTCCCTCTTTGGCCACCACTTCCTGCTCAGAGCTTGTTAGTTCTGCTCCTTCCCATCCTGTGTTCTGTGACTATTTAAATAAATACCTCTCTAATGCTGCCAGGGCTGCCACAGACCAGAGCTGTGTGTCCAGCTAGGCTCAGCAGTGCTCCACCACCTGGTCTGACACTCCTGTTTCACCAGGAAATCAGATAACTGTAGAAAAAGTTAAGTGAGGAGAGATTTCTGGAGACCTTCAATCCAACCCCTGCTCAGAGCATGTCTAAGTCTGACCAGACTGCCTTCTCCAATCAAGTGTTGATCTTCTTCAAGACATGAGATCATCCCCCTCTTGTCCTCATCTCAGGGCTGCCCCACTTTCAAGGAAAGAATGTTTTTCCTTTATGTTTCATCAAGCTTTCCCTCAGCACAGCTTAAGCCCCTTGCCTCTTTGTCCATCTTGGTGCACTTCAGAGAAGACCCTAGCTCCATCTTCTGTGCAACCCTCTTTCAGACTGCAAGTTAGACTCCATGCTCTCCTCCTCTCCATAAGAATAACCCTGATTCCTTCAGCCTATGCACCAACTCCCTGCCTTGACAGCCTCAGCTGAGCTCCAACATAAGAATGACTTTGTTGCTCTCAGTTATCCTAACTGGATCCAGTGTTCCTCGTGTGGGCTTACATAAGGCAGGGAGAATGGCACTTGTCTAAGCCCACTGCCTGAAATTCAGTCCATCCAGATGGACGTGGGGTGTTGAGCATGAACTGTGCCTCTGTGTCCCTCAGACAGCCTGAGGATTTCACTGACAGGACACAGAAAACGCAAAGAAACCAAGACACAGCTTGCATGGTAAACAGTGTGATCCGTGCTTTGCAGTCTTAATAATGACTCTTTTATCAGCTCTCTCCTCTACAGACCATCTCCTTGGGAACTCACGAAAGAACCAAAACGGAGCTGGGGTGCAGTATTAATCCCATGCCCCTGGACACGGCTGTTTGCTCGTCCACTCTGGGATGGCGGGCTGAGGGCGCAGTTCTCGTGTGTACCTTGCAGCTCCTTGGAGCGCCGCGCTCCGCTCGCAGGGACCAAACCGGCTGCTCTCCTTTTCCAGCGGCGCTCCCGCCCGGCGCGGCCGGCACTGCTCCCTAGCGGCAGCACCGAAGAGTGGGGGTGCAAAAGGACCGGAAAAGATCATCTCTTTCCCCGGATTGTTCACACACCCGTCCAGCCTGGCTTTGAACACTTCCAGGGGTGGGCATCCATAGCTTCTCTGGGCAACCTGTGCCTCTCCACCCTCACAAGAATTTCTTCCAAATACCTGATCTAAATCTATCTTCCTTCACTCTGAAGTCATTGCCCTTTGTCCTAGCAAAAGTCTCTCTCCAGTTTTCCTGTAGGCCTCCTTTAGATGGTGGAAGGTGCTATGAGGTCTCCCCAACTGCGTAAACTTCCTAATTAAAGTTCAGCTCCTGTTGTTGCAGAGAGGTACTATATCTTATATTCACTTAAGTGGGAAGCATGAAACCATTTTCCCTGGTTGCTTCAAAAGGGCTTTTTCTTTTGCCTTTTCTCTAGAAGGGAAGGGTGGAGAAAACCTCCATGAAAACAAAATACAGAAGAAATGACCCAAGAAGGAAAATATTTTTTTAAACAAATGTTTCCTGCATAAATGTCAAAGCCCTGAATCATCCTGTTTCCTCCATGAAAAAGCCACTAACATCAACAATAATACCCAGGCATGGCCTCTCACACCGTGAGAGGGTGGCATTTCTCACTTAGGCATTTATTCTGTGTGGCCTGACCTGTCTGTAAGTCTAGGGCAACACCAGCCTGTAACTCCACGGTCCAAGTCTATTGCAGTGGTCAGTCACTCATTGCTGCAGAAATGCAAGCCCATGTTATTCAAGTAAAGGCAATTTTAGAGAAAATAAGGAGGAAAAACAAACAAACAAACAAACAAAACCAAACCAGAAAAACCCAAACTAAACCACCAAAACAATTTGGGAACTACTGAAAAAGAATACACATAAAGAAATAAACTCAAGTGTACCCACAGATGGAGAAGGAAGAAATCATCACCATCAGTGTGCACCTCCCGTTGAAGAGAAGGCAATAATATTCTCTGAGAATATTATGATCTGCCTGTTGAAGACATCACAATGCTGATACCCTGTAAGTCTTCTTCCCCCACTGTTCTTCCAGCCATAAACCTGAGAACACAGGTAGGGTGGCTAGGGAGCCACTATTTAATTGGCCAATTCTCGGGTGCTCCAGTGAGCCTGATCACAGGCTATATGCTAAAACATATGGCTGTAGAAGTGATACGAGGCCTAGGACATTGTTTGTTAACTTCAGAAGCTGACAGCCTGGATTCATGAGCACCTTTTCCCAAGTGGAAGAGGTCAACATGAGATGCAGTTGGTGTCCTTGCAAGAGCCAGCCACAGTGATAATTGACTCAGAGTGGTTCATGCACCAAGCAAGCTGTGTCTCAGTGATCAGACCGAGAGCTCCGGTGTTGGCACTGAACAGAAAAGGTCAGAAGCTGTTCCTTAATCAAGTAAGATGTCTTTATATAGCTCACATCCAGATAACAGCTTTGCAAATTCTTAGATGGCTAATGAATCTTAGCTTTCTGGCATCAGAGAAGGGATAGCAGTGAGCTCAGTCAGCTCTTCTGAGTGAGCCCACAGTTAATATTCCTGCTTCCTCTCCATGGCCATTTTCAGCTGGACATATGGCCCTGAGTGTACAATAGCCCTATTAACTTCCTATCATGTGAAGAGGCTAGGATACAGCCTCTTTTCCTCTTAGCCCAAGCAGTGTGGCCAGAATACTTCATATTGGCCAGCTGCACCCTGTACTCCAATGCTGCAGAAGCAGTGAGAGTTCAGTCTGGCAGCCCTGAGTTGGGCCTCACTCCCCCTCAGTCTGCCCAGACAAAGAGGGGTTGGATGACTGCACCACATTCAAAAGTAACTCCCCAAAATAACAACAGCTTCCAGGTATAGCACATGCCATCATCTCCCACCTGGACTTCTTGACCTTGAACATGAGAAGACATACATTTCAACTGGACTGAGTTAAGAAATCAGCTCTGCTGTCTAGAGAGGGCTTCCAACAAATCAGGGCTTCAGAATTACACCAAGACAAGTGTGTAAAGTTGTTGTTTGTGCCAACACAGGCCACTGTATTCTGGTACACCAGACTCCGTAAAGTCAGACCTCCATCAGCCTTTCTGTGCTCACATAGCTCACTTCCAGTGCTGCATGAGTGGGATGCACTCTCTGGTCACTGACACGGCAGCTCTAGGTAATGGATACAGCTAAAGCCCAACTCCAGCTGCATAGACTGCCCTCCAATTACAACTCACAAGCTCTGGACTCCCTCCAAGGTACTCACTACTGGCCAAATGGCAGCTGCCTCCCCTGCCTACTCTTTCTCATAGATAGAAGTGATCCACTCCTTGTCACTTTCAAAGGCAGATAAATCATACTTGTGATTCCCAAAGCTATTGAAGAAGTTTTTCCTATCTGTTCTTTGGTAACTTGGCAGATGAAGCTACCTGTTCTCATCCCATTCATCACCCTCCAGGCAGCTTGGGCTGTTGGCAGGGCAACAGCTGCAGAATTCACTATCCCCTAAACACCCTCAGGAAGCCAGTCACCACCCTCTCAGCGGGAGAAGGTGCAACATCTGCCATCATCTTACCCATGTGCAAGCCAGTTCATCATCCCAAGGTGTGGAGCTGCCCCTCAGGGCCTGTTACACCTCCCATCAGCTATGGTTATTGCTTGATGAATTGCTCCCAGAGACGTTGCCACTGCATAACGTGAACATAGTGTCAGCCTGTGGCTGTGGGAACTCCATCTCTGCAGCCAGAAAAACTAACTGGCCTGGGGTGCAGGAGGCAAGACCAAGCATTTCTGGTGCTGCTGCCACAGGACAGGCAACATAATGTGGTAACACCTTCTCTAGCTGGCCCAGCTCCATGCTGGAGCAATTAGGGAGTAATTAATGCCAAACATAATCCCCTTGCTCATCTCTGAGCTTCTGTTCCTCTCACAGGTAGTAGCCTTCCCTGCCTGTCCGTTTTCCCACACAGGTGGGATGGATCTTCATGCATTGATGTCTGGGGCATGTTTATGGCTTGACAAGAGACCCTGAAAGCAGACTCGTGACTCAAGGATTTGGGAAGTTTGATACGCCACTTGTGGCCTGGCCTTGCTGAGCTGTCCCTCCTCCTCCCCTCTGATGTCTTCAGCAACTCAGTAGAACAAAAAAAGCCAAGGTAAACACAGGGTGAAAAGCAATAAGCAGCACATGCTACGCATCTTGCTCTGTATGCCTCCCAGTCTCAGGAGTACAGGGAAGGCTTGAAAGAGTAAACTCAGAGACACTTCATTACAAACAAGACAAAGATTTATTTCTATTTCAAGTGAAGTAGAAGAGTAAATACAAAAAAAAAAAAAAAAAATTAAAAAAATCTCCAATATAGAATATAGTATTCTCCTAAGCTGTACAGTCCACTTCTTTTTCAAAGTCTGCTCAGGGCCTGACTATACCAGAACCTGGCAGAACAGGAACCAAGAGGCTCTGTCCTTTGAGGAATGAGCACTTTCAAGGCCCCTTTCTCTTCTCATCAGTGCTCACATGTAAGTTTCCTACAGGTTTACAATCCAGATTTATTGGACTCTCTTCTGACAGAAATCAAAAGAGTGGTTTGAAATGTAGACTAACTTTGCTAAAAGGAAGGCTCTCAGATATTTACAATAAAACTCACAGAAATCAATTTTTTCTTATTCTTGGTGATGCCTGAGAATTACAAGCAACGTGCCAGACAAAAACACACTGAGACCCACATGTTTAACATCCCCATGGCACAAACATACACTGAGATCCAATTGTCTAACATATCCCCTTGGCATATCCCCATATCCTCACAGACAGACCCAATCCCATGGCTCCCCAAGGACAAGACAAGCATATCTTTCTCTGTCAGTGGTCAGGCAGTCCCATGTCACACAGGGGCACGGGGGCAGCACATCTCAGTGCCACAAGCCACAGCCTGGACAGACCTGCAGTGTCCAGCACACCCTTGGCACGTGAGCCTGCACAGCAACTCAGAGTTGTGGCTGGAATAGCCACAAAACCACAGCACTGCTGGTGGGAAGGGACTGCTGGAGTCTTCAGGCCTGCTGCAAGTGGGAGGTTGGAGCACTGCCAGCACTAGCAAAGAGCAGGTGTAGCTTTGTCTGGTTTTGCATCAAAAACCTTGAAGCACAGACCCCACACAGATATAGAGTCCCTTGAATAGTCCCAGTAACTCTTCACAGTCCTGCCCAGGGTTTCTAGCTTTCTAGAAGCAGTTTTTGACAATGTCTTTCTTAAGCAAGTTTTGACAATGTCTCCAGTTCTTGATGCAGCAAACTCATCACTGTGCCTGCTGCAAAAAAAATTACCATCTAGATATGCCCAGTTTTCCTAGTTTGTAGGTATAAAAGATCTGGAGAGAGACAAGAACAAACATCTAGACCTTCTCTGCAAACAACACACGACTGAACCTACCCAATCTGTGCATTCTAAGTCACCAAGCACTGTCAGGCTTGTCCTTCAGACACTGAACTGCCTACAGATGCTATCTGAGCTCAGAAGCATCTTCCACAAAACCTGTATCATCATTGGTGATGTCATGTTATGTTTTTCAGACTGAACTCTAAACTGGCATAAGGGCTGAAGCAGAGAACAAAATGAGGGGAACATGGGCCAGGAGACATCTATGTTCTTCATTCTCATGACCAATGACAAGATCCATGGAAGCATGAAGGCAGGTTGGATACCACCCCAGATAGTGGCTGAGCACTGGAACAGGCTCCCCAGGGAGCAAGCACCAAGCCTGACAGAGTTCAAGAAGCATTTGGACAATACTCTCAGGCACTCTGGTGTGATTCTTGGAGTGTCCTGTGCAGGGACAGGAGCTGGGCTTGATGATCCTGATGAGTCCCTTTCAACTCAGCATTGCTATGCTTCTATGAAAATTACCTGGTCCACATTGATAACTGCTTCTATAGGATGGAAAGAAAGCATTAAAAGCATTCTTCTCCCACCTACCCCCAATTCAGCAAGAGGTTGGCACGGCTTGCTGTCAAAGTGACACAGTCCAGTCCTTGCAGGCAATGAAAGCAGAGCCACCAGCAAAAATATTAGGAGCTGGCACAGCTAGGTGAACATATCCTCTTCCAGATGGTGACAGGAGAGATGGGAGAGGTGTTAGCACAGCTGCTAGGGAGACCTGCCCCTCGCTGACACAGCTCTCTCCAGCATGGTAGCAGCTCCTGGATGTGCCAGGACCAGGAAGAACAAGGAAGATACAACATACCTCTTCAGAAAGGATAGGAAAGGAAAAATCCGACCGACCTCAGCACACCTCAGAGAGTTGAGCAGTGCTTACACTTGCTGTCTGTACCCACCCCCTCACTGGCTCTGTACATGGAGCAGCCTCCCCAGCTCTGTGTACGGACAACAGCTTCCTTTGGTGCCATAGACATGTCCACATGGACACAGGACAGTGCTATCAGGTCAGTCTCAGCCTCCCAGCCCAGGAGCTGGCTCACCACATGCCATCCCTGGCACTCTGAACCCTTGAATCCAAAACTCATGTCCTACCTCACAGCCCCATGGAAGGCAGACATACAACTTCTCCTGCCCACCTACTACAGAGGGCTTTACTCTTCTCCACACCGAGCTGTGCTGTGAGGACACCCAACCACCTTCCTGCTCCACTCCATTTCCTCTCTCATGTTCCGCCTGGATATGTGGACAGTAGCATCCACAGAAAGCAAGGAAGCTGCTTCTACACAGATTTCTTCCTGCTGAGGACCTCATCTGAAAAATGCAGAGCAGAAGGTGCAGGTGACTTCATGGGATCAAAACCTCTTTGCAGCAAAGCACAGCAGTAGGACAAGAGACAGCAAACATGAAATGAAATTACAGAAGTGCTAAAAGGAGGGTACAAGGAGAAATTTCTCCCCCCCGACAATGACAGCCAGGTTGCCCAAAGAGACTGTCTCCATTCTTGGAGGCGATGAAGACTCAACTAAATAGGGCTGAGCCTACTAGTCTGAGTCGTATCTGACCTTGATTTGGGTACTGGATTAGAACAGAAATTTCCCAAGATCTTTTCCAACCTGAGTTATACTATGATCTATACCCTTCTCTGGTGAGAGAGACCCTGGTGTATGTGCACCTTTCTGTTTTTCCAAAGCTCCTGCTGAGGCTCCAGCTGCACTTTCTCACTCCCTCTCCCCATACAAGGTCCCACCAGGATCTTCTCACCATCCTCCTCCTGGCCCTGGATAGACAGGTTCCCCACCTCTGTGGGAAAAAGGAGCTGTATAAGAATACCTGGGAGCAAGGCTGTGTCGGCTCCCTCTACACCCACAGCCCCAAGCAGAACCCAGGGTATCCATTACTGCTCCAGATCCCTTTCCAGGGTGGTGGGATCTCTTGGAAGGGGTATGCTTGAGTTTCCCCATTGATCTAGTTTAGAGCTTTTTTTCCCTCTCCATATTTTTCTCTAGATTCTTTTCAATCCCAGAAAAGCGTGAATGTGGAGCAACTGAAGATGAAAAGGCACCATAATCTGCCTCTTGTGTTCCAGAAACATAAGTTTTCTCCTATATATGCCAGTTTCTCTAGGCTACAGACAGACTTGGGCTGATCTTGGGATCAAGTAATTTAGGCTGTAAGTACCTCTGCAGACCTCAGGATCAGGTCTCCACTCAAAACAAGTCCAAACTCAATGATGGCTACAACTTCAAAGGCAGATCAGGCTCCATCCAGTCAGGTTAGAAAGACCTCCAAGGGCAGAGGTCCCACAGCCTCCATGTGTTCCTCTTACAGGGGCTGGGCATGCTCATGGTAGAAATTTTTGTGGTTCCAATCTCACCAATGTTCCCAGCCCTGCAGCACAGAGCACAACACCTGGAAGAAGGTGACTTGATGTGTTTTTCTGCACCTGGCATCCAAACCTTCTTCAGCCTTTGCCACACTGCTGGTGTAAAGCCCGGGGCTAATGCAATAGCTATCAGGGACATACCACCACATCAGTGCCACCCATTCTACTTTTACTGCTTTGCCTGCCAGGGAATGCTTTGTCCTGCCTCTCTCCTTCACCTCACCAACAGACATTTAATTTTCTCTCTTAAAAAAAAAAAAAAAAGTCATCAACAGCAGAGAGACTTAAACGTGAAGTCTTCCTGGGTAGACCAGAAAGGGGCCAGTTGGGTGTGCGGGAGGGTGGGAGCCCGGCAGGAATGTGTGAGCACCTGCCCCAGGAAAGGTTGTGGAAGAGGAAGAGACTGCTTGCCCCATCCAAGCATTTGGGAGTCTCTAGGACTTTTCTGCCGAGAGTGGACAGGGCTTGACAGGACACCCCAGGTCCCCAGGGCTGACTGCGACACTCCTCGCCAGGAAGCTTGGACAGATGGCAGAATGCGTAGATGCAGCCCAAGGTTCTTCAGCATCTTGCCGGGCAGCGCCGGGAGCAGCCCTGCCGGGCGACCCTCGCAGTCCGCTGTCTCCCGAGCCCCGGTCCGCGCAGTCGGGCTTCTCTGGGATGGGTCAGAGCGCCGGGACGAACCTGTCGGGGCCTCCAGGGTAGGTGCCGTGCCGCGGTGCGGGCTCGGCGGCACTCAGCTGCCCTCCGGCGCCGTAGGCGTGCGGCAGCGGCGGGAAGGGCGCGGGGGAGCGGCGGCCGTAGAGCGCAGCGGGGCCGGGCGAAGAGGCGGGTAGCGTGATGCGCCCCGACGGTGCGTACAGCGGCCCGTGGCCTCCGGGCGCGTAGGGCCCGGGAG
>VWYP01015567.1:81561-114139 GCA_013400435.1 Pycnonotus jocosus
CGTCGGGGCGCTGCGGACCCGCCGCCGTCGGGAGCGCACAGCTTCGGAGAAGCGACGGGCGCAGAGCGGGCGCGTCTCCGGGATGCCGGTGCGGGTGTCCGGGCACGGGCATTTAACGCGCCTCCCCGCAGGGCTCGGCGCCGTCGGGGCCGGTTGTGCTGGCGGCCGCGGGGAGAGGCGGCAGCGATGCCGCCGCTGACGGAGAGGATGCTGCGGTCCGCGCGGGACAGTCGACCCCGGGCAACGTTGCCCAGGGAGCCCCACACTTCTTTGCGGAAATCGAGCTGTCGAAACAAATTAGGCTGGAAAAAACGACCCGGTGACAGATCTGCGTGGGGAGTGATAGTAAGTGCGGGCTTAGGCTTGGCGGTTTGCGTGCAGAGCTGCTATGTAGAATGCACTGAGGCTGGGGCTCTCATAGCTGGTACACAGCAGCGATTTGGCACAGGCCTAGGCTCCCGTGCCCCTAGTTTACCCCTGAGCTGACCTGCTTGTCTCTGATCCTTATGCCTCTGGACCCCACAGGTCCATGATCCAACCAGGAAGGATGCCAGGCTCTCCACAGGCTGATTCTGGGACATACCTGCCAGCTCCCTCATATTTGCTCCGCTGCTTGGGGATGAGGGTTAGACTCTGGCTGAGTGTGCCAGCTGGTGAGGAATGCTTGCCCAGGACTTCAACCGCTGTGACACATACCCACAGGCCTGGGGACAGCACAGCCTCCTCACCTGCTGGCATGATGTTCCTTGCAAGGCAGAATATAAAGGAGATGGCAGGATGTCCTAGAGGTGAGATGGAAAATAGGTGCAGGTGTGCACAGGCATGTGTGTGCATGGAAGGGTGCACATGCATGAGTGTGCAAGGGCCCTGGTGTGGGGGTGAGGATGTGAGTGAGAGTTTGTGGGTGTGCACTGGCAGGTGAGTGTGCGCTCAAACAAATGCCAGCACACAGGTATGTGACTGGACCCTAGGCTTGCATGTGGGCATGTCGGCAAGAAACAGATGTAGGCAGATGTGTGTGCAGAGAGGTGGATGTGCACAGGTGTGCAAGTGCTGTGCATGGCTGTACACCTGATCCTGCCTATGTCTTGGTGTCTCCTGCCAGTTCTTCCAGAACTTGAGTCACGAATGCACTGCTGAGTTTATCTTTGTAGGAGAAGCTTTTCCAAAGCCCTCTTGGGCATTACACAAATTATTTTTAAGGGAGAAAGGGGAGGTAAGAGCTGTTTACCCTAGTGAAACACACCTTCCTTAGAGGTGTCCAACAGAGTTGTTGAGCTGTTTATCTGCTTGGAGAAAAATCTCTGTGTGTGTGTCTGTGTGTGTGTGAGGCTCCATTTCCATGCAGCAAACAAACCCCAGCCCTGCTTTCCAGGTAAGTAAAGCACCCAGGGGTCACTGGCCACCTGCTTATCTCTGTAGCTTCCCAGCAACCTGGGAGATAGCAAAAAGTCCTATGGAGCTACCAGAATAAACCATAAAGTTGCACTTTCTGTGGACCCACATGTGCATGTAGTGTGTCCAGTAGTGGATGCAGGCACTGGGCAGTATTTCAAATCATGCTGCAGAATTTGTGTCAAAAGTAAAAAAGAAAAAAGAAAAAAATAAACCTCCTGTACCATGTTCTTGAAGTGCACAGTAGACTAGGGTAGTCTTAGCCTGTATGAAACAAAACCCAACTCTTTCAGTATGAACTTGCCTTGCCAGTAATGCTCTGCCTTCTGGCTCGTAGGAAGCTGCAGCTGGGAATGGATTTTCCTATCAGATATTCCAAAAGGCAGTGCTGTAGTTCAGTCACTTCTGGGGCTGTGTCTCTCTGTGCCATGCCAATTCCATGCCTCCAGAGGGCAAAGTCAGATCGTGGTTTGCTTTGCACTTGTAGAGGATGGGGAATGAAATAGGTGAGTGCTGAGGAGTGATGGTGTGCTGAACAGCTGCTTTTGCCCCCCTGCTGGTGACAAAAATCCCTTCCCAAGTAAGCAGTCTCCTTGGCAGAGCCCACAGCAGAGTGAAATGGATACCCAAACAGCATGTGCTGGCTCTTGTCCCTTCTCCTTTCCACATCACACAGCTTAAACTCTGGTGCCAGCATTTGTGAGTGAAAGTGGGAGTTGTATAACATGGTGCCCTGGAGAATATCCTCAATCTGACATTATCATAAGCCTATTTAAAACATTTTTTAAAGTCTCTGCTTTGGGAGCAGGAGTATGTCCCATTTTAAGCATTGATGTCTCTTTTGAGTACCAGTTCCCATGGGGAGGGAGCTATGGAGAACATGAAACTCCAATTCACCCTTGGATCTTAGACTCCAGATCTCCTCCATCTGTAAGTCAAGTAGTGCCTGTTGCTGGAGCAGAACAGTTGGTGTTCATGTTTGTGAAGCATTGTTTTCTCTTTTGATTCCATCGTGCTGGAGGAGAGACAAGAGTAAGTAAGATGGAAAACACCATGCATTGATTAAACCTGTTCATAATGGAGTTCATGATAAAATCAAAATGCATGATATCTACACAGTATAACCCATACAGAATCTATCACTTGAACTTTCTTTTAGTATCTGGGAAAAAACCTTAGAGTTATCATTTTTTCTGTCTAAATTTCTCAGCTCAGATGCTGCTGACACTAAGGTCTGCAGCCTTCAGCTGGGCAAAGTGGTCATGGATTGTGAGCCCACTGCACTGCAGAGCTGTGCCCTGCACAAGGGCACTGTGCCTTGGCCTCTCAAGAATGGAGTTTGTTAGTACTGGCAGCTGCTAGAGAATTACCCCAACCAAAATCCCACCTGCTTGGATCTCCAAGAGTAATTTTCACCCATGGAAAAAAATCCAGTTCACTGCCACGCAGTTGCCATGTTACAAACCAACACCACTGAGATCCCTCAATGGTAGACTATGGGGACACCCTGCTCTTTGTTAGTGCTATGACCTGAGCTGCTTCTTCTACTTCAACCAAACGAGGAGAAGTGGACACTAAATGTGTGGACAACCCCTTCATGTGCAGCATGTTGATAGTTTTGTTCCTACATCAGAATTCCTCTCCTCTCTGAGCTGAGGAGAAGTTTTGCCTCTGTGTCTCAGGAACAGCAGGACTGGTCTGGCAAAATCAAAATCCCAGATCATATTGGCTGAATGCAAATCAAGTGAGAGCACATACCCATGGCACAGCCACCACCCCAAGCTCAGCTGTATCTGTCATGGAATGGCAAGTTTGGGGTTTTTATTGGCTGTGTGTTTGGTGCCAGGACCTTGCTGTTGGAAGTGTGGAGAGCATCACAGCCAGACACATCAAGATACTTTGTGACAAGGAGCTTAACCCTACCTACAGCTTGTGGTTAAGATCTGAGAGGAGTCCATATGCCTGAGCCTTTTGGAATGAGACAGGTTATGGCATGACATTATTAATGCACTTTCAGAGCACATTCCACAAAGAAGTATCCAAAGCGACTGAGCTATTTTGCACCTAACTGGAGTTAGTGGGAGACAAGAACAGGGAGGTGATTGCATAGATTTTGGAAACTCTTTGTGGCTAGATTGTGGTATGGGAACCAAGGTGAAACTTCTGAGAGAGAACTGATGTGCAGCTGAACATCAGTACAACCATATGGCAGAAGAGAGGCTGGAAAGCAACAAACTAAAAGGATACTGCACCAGCTGTTCATGTGCCTTGTCTAGTGGGGACAAAGTTTCACTCTGCATCGGTAGCCTGCTTGTTTAGCATTGGTGCTGTTTCTCCAAATTACTGCAGCTTCTCATTCCTTTGTTGAGCTTTCTATGGGAAATTAGGCCTGCAGGGGGGAAAGAATTGCTTGCTGAGAGAATCATACGGACATAGCCAGGTTTGTGTGGGAGACTTGAGTTAGCTGTTGTGGTCATTCTTCTGTAGAAAAACCCAAAACATCACGGTGGCTTTAAGACAGGCCATGTCTCAGGCCAGAAATTGGGGCAAGAGCCATGGGCAGCCTTAGCCTCCATCCAGCATGGTTCCACCTGGGCAGGCATCGAGCATGCTTGCCTCACAACCCAGCAGCTCCCCTGCCTCTTGGAGGAAAACGGGACCTGCAGCAGATGAGCTGCAACAGGGGCAGGTGCAGGTGGGCAGGGCAGGGCAGGCTCTCTCAGAGCAGAACACCACATGTGACCATTGCCTTAGGACCCTGCCCCACTCAGGAATTCAGTGTGAGCAGTGTAATGGCAAAAGGATTGGCCATACAGCATGGGAGACGTGCAGGATTGGTGCTCTGGGGTGATGGTAGCACAGAACTAGAAGGAGTGGCTGACATAGGATGAGGCAAAGCCCCAGCCTAGAAGGACCACGACAAAAGAGAGCACAAGACTGCTGGAAAGCTTGGGAAGCCCAGCAAAGGAAAGATGCAACAGTGCCTGCCTCGTTTGCCAGTCGCAGCTGGGGCCCTGCTGCAGAGGCTCCAGGGAGTGCCGTGCATGGGGCTGGACACAGGCCAGGAGTGACTATTGCAGCAAGTGAGGTACACTCTGTACTGGGTTTCCTGAGGAGGAGCACAGCTTGTCAGGCAAACTGAGGTCTGTGCCAGCACTCCTAAACAGTTAAACATGGAAGCTAGCTGTGCACACTGGCAGCGGGCGCCTCATTAGCCAAGACATTGTGCTACAAAACAAAGCGACAGAAAATACCACATGTGATGTGGGCAGCAAGAAGCAGGCACCTTTTTGGTTGAAGCTGTGTGGATG
This sequence comes from Pycnonotus jocosus, assembly GCA_013400435.1. Classification (NCBI taxonomy): domain Eukaryota; kingdom Metazoa; phylum Chordata; class Aves; order Passeriformes; family Pycnonotidae; genus Pycnonotus; species Pycnonotus jocosus. The sequence goes on from VWYP01015567.1 coordinate 86,268, forward strand.
CAGCCTGAGTTGGATGGGCCATGACACATTCATTCGTTCTCCTGCTGAAGGAGAATTTAGAGTTTGTTTCCAAGAGAATAAGCTGCCCATTCTTACCTTTGCATCACCAAGATATCACTGGGACTAGTGCAGATCCATCAGATGCTTCAAAAAGGAGGAGCTGTTTTTTTCTGAAAAGATGCAAAGCAGAGTCAAGCTCTTCTATAAGCTGAAAATCACTTGCTATGCGTTTTAGGTTGGTTTTTTTGGATCGTTTGTTTTGGTTTGGTTGTTTTTTGGTTTTTTTTTTTTTTTTCTGGCATGCAGGTGTTGGGAAGTTTGCATGGCTCTTGCTCCCCTGAAGCCTGTGAATTTCACCACCTCATGAAAATCTTCCGGATGGGTATCTTTGAATAGCCATCAGACACTGTTGGCATGGAAATAAGTTCTTTCTAATTTTGCCTATCAAATGCCCTATTTGGGCAGTCATTCAACAGTTTTGAGAGGCTGAATCTCTGGTAGGGTGAACATCTTCTACCCAGTATTTCCCAGGTACCCTGCTGGGACCAGTCTGCTCTGCTGGCTCACAACAGGTGTCACTGGCATCTGACAGAAGCTCCTACTGAGGGCCCACAGGGTCAGAAAGACCCTGAGGCTTGTGGACAGGAAGTGTCACTGATGACAAATTTTTTTTAAGACAAATTACTATTTGCCAGAGTAGTAATTCAGCTCTCTTTGCAGCTACTAGTGAAACCGGATGCTTGATAGAAAGTGATAGAATACACCTGTTTACAGAATACAGAATACAGAAGGAATTAATAATTGCTTGCTGTGGAAGTTGGGAATTAATTAGTTAAGTATAATTATTTAATTAATTGCCATATTGTGAACAAAATACATTTGCAAATATCCTGCTTTACTTCAATAACCTATGTGGAAAGAAGTGTTATTTGTTTTCTTTTTCCTTTGTTGCAGACAGAACCACGTTGTCCTGGGCAATGGCTTTTTCTAACTTACACTTAAGCATGGGATGGAGAGGAGAAAGTTAATTTTGGACAAACTGTAGAGTTAAGAGGCAAATTTCCCAGTACAGGTGAGAGTATTTCTTGGTGTTCTTTGTTGGCAGTGTTCTTCATGTTGTTTCACTCAAGTATGGATATTTAAAACTCTAACAAATTGCAGTGGCAATGCCCTATAATTTACTAACCAGTTCTCTGTCCTAAGACATGCTCTGCACTGTGGTCCTTGCACAGCACTTTGCTTGTGGTCACACACAGTTCATCAGCCAAGGAGGGAGACAAAGGAGAGCAAAAGTGTTGAAGCTAGTAGATGGGAGCAGTGGGATAAGACTGAGAACACATGAAGGAGGGGAAAGCGAAGTACTGTGGAAAAGCAAGGAATGTGGAGAGAAAGGGTTGGGGGTGGAGCTGGAAGAATATGAAGACCCCTTGCTGGAACACTAGTTGGGAGGTTTGTTTTGCAGAATCTTGTACGGGCAGACAGAAAAAAAAGTCACCTAAGTTTCATCTCCTCTGGGTCTTGGTCTGGAATCAGACTCTCAGCATCGCTTTGGTACTAGCAAAAAGCATGAAAAGCAATGTCACAGCTTTCTAGGACTGGTCTACACAGACCATGAAAAGGTGCTTTTTTGTTCCCTATTTTTTCTTTAAACCTAGGAAAATCACTGATTAAACTGTGATTAATACTGAGCATTATTAAACAAAACACTTGTTGCCCTTCCCTGGAAACTGCAGCTTTTAGCAGGATTTGCGTGACTCTACTTGATCAACAAAAACAAGCTGTTTCAGGAGGTAGGTTCAGGCACCTAGCCCTGTTGTGTGCCGAGTTTCTGACTCTTCGGGGTTTTCTGGGGAAGTCCTTAGCGACAAAGCAGGTCAGAGGCAGAGCTGGGGAGCGAAGACATCGGGTCAGAGCCTGCATCAGGGATTGCAGGGGGAGACAAAGACACAGCCACAGCGTGGCCCTGAGGCTGGAGGCAAAACTCCCAGCCTGAAAATAGCTCCCAGTTAAAGCTGAGTAGCCTCTCCGGGCTCTTTCCTGGCCTTGGACGCAGCCATGTGGATAACCAGGCTGGGGAGTGTGTCAAGCACTGATCGAGGAAAGAAAAAATGTACTTAAAAAGGCACGAAAGCTGCAGCATTGTGTGGTGTGTGTGCCCGAGCAATGCACAGTGCACCGCTGGATGTTAAACCACGCCTGGCAGTAGGGTGAGCTGAGTACCGCTGCCACGGATGCATTCAGCTGTTGGGGGTTGATGCTGGTGGGCGATTGGTAGGACCNCTTTATTTTAAAAACAAAGTGTAAAGTGGGGATAGTTCGAGCTTATTGGCACTGGCAGACAAAATCTGAATACTTTTACAAAGAGACCCTGTTTTTTTCCCCTAGGCCCCTTTGTTCTCATTGCCTCTCTCTGACCCTTTAGCAATCACCATGGTAATTACCAAGTAATGCCCTATTTACAAGTACCTTCCGAAATCTGCTAGAGTTTTGCTTGAGCCTGTAACAAAAATGTCTCTCCCCAGATGAGAAAATGGGTTATTTCTCAAATGCAAGTTTTTTGGGTTTTTTAACAAGACTGAAAAGGCAGTGAATAGCTGGCATCCTGCTGAAGTTAACAGATCTGTGGGGATTTACACTAGATAAGCATCTGGCCAGCGTTTGCCTGAGGCAGTACCTCTAACCAAAAGAGTGTGGGTCGCAGTAATTTGGAGAGAGAAGTGGTTTTAAATTTTGTGCTGCTAATAAAAATAGGCAGTGCAGTGCATGTACTTCCGGGGACAGCAAAAAGTATCAGAAATCTCTTTCTAATTTTGGACAGTCTGATCTTGTTCTGTGACCAGTCTGTATTTCTCCTGTGAAGCCTGTGCCATGGGACAGGTTTCCCAAGGAGATGGTGGGATCTCTGTCTGTCGGGCTTTTTAAAATTGGACTTCATCATGGCCCTGAACAAGCTGATCTAACTTGGGGTACAACCATGCTTTTAAGTTTTTGTTGGAGAAGAAACTTTGTAATTTCTGCAGTTCTCTCTGTTCCTGTGGTAAAAACATGATTTCCAGGAGTTTCTGGCTAACAGCTCAAGTCCCGTCAACGATACAGGAAAGTGATCTGAGAACACAAGCTAAGTACTTCTCAAAATGCCAGGTGCTCAGATTTTCTTTCTTCCAGCTGGCTCTAATAGTTTTGCTTATGCAGTTTGGGTATTCATATGCAAATCACAGATTTGCCGACCGTGCTGGACCATTATCAGAAAACAGATCTTACAAGTGATTTAACAATCACTTCCAGGATCACTTCATGTTTTGGAGTTAGAAAGAGAAGCAGAGTGGCATCATTTTGAGACCTTTTGAGATTCCCTCCCCTTTACTCTGCTGTGAGAAAATGCAATGTTTGCTATGTAAGAGTGGCCTGGTTTTGGCTGGGATCGAGTTATTTTTTTCAATGGTGGCTAGTATGGGGCTGTGTTTTGGATTTGTGCTGAAATAAGTGTTGGTAACACAGGAATGTTTTTGTTGCTGCTGAGCAGGGCTTACACAGAACCCAAGCCTTTGCTGTTTCACACCCACCGGACCAGAGAGGGGGCTGGGAGTACACACGGAGTTGGAAGGGTAGCCTGGATATCTGATCCCAACTGACCCAAGGGCTATCCCACAGCATATGGTGTCATGCGCGGCATAAAAAGCTGGAGAAAGAAGGAGGAGGCGGGGGGAGGTTCGGAGTGATGGCGTTTGTCTGCCCAAGTCACCGTGAGGTGTGATGGGGCCCTGCTGCCCTGGAAATGGCTAAACACCTGCCTGCCTGTGGGAAACGGTGAATTAATTCCTTGTTTTGCTCTGCTTGTGTGCGTGCTTTTTGCTTTACCTATTAGGCCGTCTCTATCTCAATTTTCTTGGGTTTGCTCTTCCAGTTCTCCCCCCTATCCCACCGGGGGGAGTGAGTGAGCAGCTGCGCGGGACTCAGTTGCTGGCAGGGGTTAAACCACAACAGAGAGTGTGTTTATTACTTTAAAAAACAGAGATCAAGGGAGAGGTGGAAAATTAAATGTGAAAATAATTTTTAAAAATACTGTTTCTTCCTGTAAGAAATGTTTATTTAGATGGGAACATAGGAAAAGGTTGTGAGGGCAGGGACAGGCTAAGATCTGCTTCCAGTAAGTGAGAAGAAGACTCTCTGGTCTGGACAAGGTGCTAAACACAGGAGGTACAGGACTGACCTCTGCAGTCAGCAGAAAGAGGGGGCATCCAGAAGGTACCTCCACCCTAAAGGCAGGAGATCACAGCTGGGCTCAGTGCAGCCTCCCTGATGCTCAGAGAGCAAAACCAGGGCAGTGCACCCCATGGGCAGCACATGGTGCCCCTATTCCTTCCTGGAGGCCCTCATAGGCCATTCTCGGGACATCCCTCTGGAGTGTGGAGCAAACCAACATCCCTGCGTGGACCACAGCAGCAAGGGGGAATAACCCGAAGGTGAGAGGCATTGGTGTATCCCCTTGGCTGGAGCTGCCAGCCCAGTGCTGTCAGTGGTGCTGTGCCATGCTGAGGGCTTGGCTGTGGTGGAGAGATGGGGTGGTTCTTGCTGGTTCAGTGCAAATAGCTGAGCACTGAAGGTAATTTCTTTCATTCACTTCTTACACATTCTGAATGGGGCGTGTCAATTTTTTCTCCTCAGAACTAGTCTGGGCAACTCAGAGAGGAGTTGAAAAATCAGAGCTAATCCTGCAGGAATGACTCATTCTGGCATAGGATTTGCAGAGCAAGATGAGAAGTTCAGGTAAAACAAAGGGAAATGGAGGCTGTAGTAAAACTGTGTGGTTTGGAGCATGACAGTTAAACTGCTACGAAGTCAAAGTTGGAAACCCCCTCCCAAGAAATTGCTGAACTCAGAACCTTGGCAATGTCTAAAGCAAGTCAATATTCAAGCATACTAGTTGCAGAAACTGAGGCTCTTTCCCATGGGACTTGTAGGTTGGATTGCTAATTACCATGGGTCTGGAAAACACTATTATTTCATTATTATTTTTAATTAAACACAAATAAAGCAATGCTTGTCCTTTTAAAGTTGGACTTTGAAATATTTTCTTCATTTTTTTAGCCAGGATTACACTGGCCAAGTCCAAACAGAGAAGCAAAGCACTGGAATTTTTACACAGGCTTAAGGTAATTTTCAACCAAATTTCTCTAGCAAGGACAGTGGAGTAGTTGAGGTGAAAGCACAAGCACAGCCTAAATATCTGGGCTCAGGAAAGGAAGGTTGGATTTCTAGAAGCTATAGTAGACATAGAAATAATTTTTCCCCTGCATCCTTTCACAAGTCTTTTAACTACTTTAGCCTGCTTTCTTCACCTGGTATCTTTGCAGACACATCCACTGGATTTCAGACCAGTAACTCAAGCGAGCTCACCTCCACAGCATGGATTAAAGAAAGTAATTTTTTCCACTGTTATTTAAAACAGTTCACCCTGTAAAATAAAAATGTTGGTGTGATTACAGCAAAAAGCTAAAGCATCAGGGAGTCATAGAGAAGAGGACACTTTTCCGTCCCAGCCTCTCCCACTTGCTAGTAGAGAGACATGACACTTGCAGGAGAGTTGTACTTAGATGAGGATAAAGACTAAGTTTTAAAATAAGATATTTCTGAAATGCCAGGAACACTGGCAGAAGTGTTGCAGCCTTTCTGTAGATGAGGTAGGGAGAAAACCAGCTGACCCTTATGAACAGACCAGCTGAGACCTGCTAGGCCTTTGGGTGCTTATGCCTGGCAGAGGCAGTGAAATGCCGGAGTCCCTGTGGCAGGGCTTTGACAGCAACAGTTTGTGTCTTGCTGCTCTTTGCAGTTCGCAGTGGGCAGATCTGAGCCGCAAAAAGGTCTCTGGCAGCAGCAAGCAGAACACGGCTGCTGGAGCTGCAATCCCGCCCAGGGCCCAGTGGCGCTGAGGCCGGGCCCGGCTGTGCCCCCCGCCGGCCGGCCAGCTTGGGGCTGCTGTGCATGCCGGCGCATTCTCCCGAGGATTAGCCCTGCAAGGAATGTGGTGCCGGAGGAATGTCCTCCCGGCGCAACCTGAAACCCTCGCTCTGATACAGCCTGAAAAACAGGGCGGGTTGTGGCAGCTCCGGCAGTGCCGTGACCCCTGAGTCCCAGGCTGCGGGTCGTGGGAAATACTTCCTGGTGTCTGGACTCGGAGAGTCCCGGACTGGAGCAGTGGCCTTGCATGCTGCATGGCTGAGGTGGAAGCAGCATCCCCCAAGAGCAAAGGAGCTCCAGTGAGGACACCGTTGGCAGGCTTGAGCTCAGTTCTCCCAGTACATTCTGCCAGTTTCTGTGGCACCAAGGTCCTCTGCCACTACAGAGCAAGTTGGGCAGTGGTTATGGGGAAATGTTTTTTTCTTCAACACTCCGGGGCTTGAGGGTTCTCTCCCCACCCTCTTACACCCAGCTGCTTGGCACAGCTGCCAGTGTAAATGCTGACCTAGCTCTGGAACCACCAGTGTCTTTATCAGTGTGGCATGAGGAGGTGTGTGCTGCTGTGTGCCCTTTTCCACAACATCCTGTGGGTAAAAAGGGTGTAACTGTGGCCAGGAAAGCCATGCTAGTTCACATTGGTGTTCTAACACCAGCTGGCAAATCCAAAATAAAACTCAGTCCACGTATGATGCTCCTGCACTGATTCCTTCACAGAGTTCAACCTCTCCCGACATTGCTTGCTTCAGAGACTGACCACAGCTGTCTTTCTGATCCCAAGCCCTGCTCTAGCACCAGGTGTCACACAGCTTGCACAGCAGTCAGATGGTGCTGCCTCACCTCTCCACCAAGTGAAGGGTGTTTTGGCACTGCATGAGTCTCCAGGGCCAGTGCTGGGTGTGGAGGGATGTGTATCTCGTGTGGCTGCTGTGCACAAAGCTGTTTTCCAATGAGCTCATAGCAGGGTCAGTGCCAGAACGAGGGCAAACGGAGCATAGAAAGGGTTTGTGCCCACATGCAACCTTGTATTTGGTGACTGGGACTTAACTCGTGATCAAATTCCTGCCAGGTTATTGCTCAACATCCTTGTAGAGGCAGGAGCTGTGAGCACTAGGTGAAGGCATTTGGCCTCATGCAGCTACAGAGCAATATCTTTTCTGGCAGCTGCTGCTTTGGGGTTTTTTTCCTTCTCCTTGCCTGGAGGGGCTGCCAGACCCCCCTGCAATGACTGGGGATCCTCTCCCCTTATGGGCAGTTCAGCACATTCCCGGCAGCACCCAGCTTTGCCTGTGACTAACCCAGCAGATAGCTTGTCCTGCTGCATGAAGCAGAGACTTAGGGAGTAGTCCAGCATTAAATATGTTGGGACCCTAAAGCTCAGAGCTTCCTTGTACTCCTGCTGGATATAGCCATTTGAGATGTCTTAGCTGCCTGGCTCCTGTCTGGAAAGTCAAACACCAAAGCAAAATCCTAGCTAATAGTTTAGACACCCTGTGAGATAGAAAGCTGTACATTTGGCTCATGATTTGTCTGAGCCCGCCTGTGGTCCTTTTGCTCTATAAAGACCTGTGGGGAGGTAAACCTGGAGAAGGAGGTAGGAAGGAAAAGAAGAAGGAAGCTCTGAGACCACAGAAAAGGCACAGCAGAGTCAGGGGGTGCCATTTCTGTCATGGGTAAATAGAATAATCAATGTGGTTCTCCCTCCCTTGAAATACAGACAAAAGTTGTTGCATGTGGCCATGTGCTCCGGGATGAACCCTGCTCCTTGAGCAGCGAGGTTGGACCATGCAGCCCACTGTGGTCCCTTCCAACCTGGCCCGTTCTGTGATTCTGTGAATCTGGAGTACCAACCAGCACAGGTGGCCCTGGACCTGCTGGTGACAGGAGCAGCTGGACCAAACTGCCCCCTTACATCCGTGGCATATGAAGCACTGCCAAAGAGAAGTGGAGGCTGCCTCATACTGATGAGCAGAACAAAGCCTGATAGGGTTGGGGGCACAGAGAGGCTGAAGCAATGGAACAGGAATGGCCCCTAGAGGCCTCAGACAGGTCTTCCAAGGTAGATCATAGTTCTTTTGTTCTGCCTTCATTCTTTACCATTAAGAAAAGTTTCTGCATCAAAAGCATGGCATCACCTTCCCTTTTCACCCTATCTTCCCTCCCTTGCAAACCAACAGAGCAGCAATGGTTGTGGGATTGTGATGAACAGTTTTCCATCTCCCACATCTTATGTCCCAAGGATTCTGAAACCTGTAGATTTTCACCTAAGACCCTCAGCCAATTCTTGGCGTTATCCTGAGCACATATTCTTTCTCCTCAGCTCCTGTTTTCTTTCCGTGAACCAGTGATAATGGCTTCCCTTGTCTTTCCCCTAGGAGGTCTGGCAGGTACTAGGTAGGAAAGATCTGAATCCAAACCTCACCACTGAGTCATTACCAGCCCTTAAAATGTTCCCGCACAGCGGACTTTTCTCCCAGAACCTTTCCCAGCCTTCTAGGCATTAAGCATAGATGGCACCGTGCCGGAGGAAGATACAGTACTTTCCTTAATGGTGCCTGAGGTTCTTCTCCATTTTTTTTTGGTTTTCATCATATTCCATTTCTTTGATTTTTTCCCCTTTGTTTGTTTGTTTTGGAAGCCTAGAGGGCTTTCAGGAGAGGTCACTTAGGGAGAGAGGCTGCCGAAAGACAGACGTTTCTCTCTGGTTTTATTCTGAGTCAGAGTAGGAGGTTTGGTGCAGAGGTTTATGAAAGGTCTTGGGATATATGTCTGCTGCTCAAATAACTCTCTTGGTCCAGTGATGGAAGCACATGGAGCTTGTAGGCATGTCACTTCTCCCAGGCAGCTATACCCTGTATTATGGTGCAGGGCAGCTCTTGGGCAGATGGAGAGCACATTACCACTATTTGAAGTCCCGCAGCTGAGGTGGGAAAGAGCACCTGCTCCCACTGCTCTGAGCAAGTTCACTGGGAGTGCCTGGCATCTGCAGTCCACAGGCATCTCCCCCCACACCTGCAAGAACAAGGACAGGAAGACGCTTGGGCTGCCAGGGTTTCTGGTCTCATGGGTGGCTGAGATTGATGGCCAGTCCACATGGCCCCTGGGGTCCACATGGACCCAGGGCACAGGGCGCTGACCAGATTAACAGCAGCACCATGAAATGCACACCCCTATGCATAAGGATGAGTCTAGCAACAGCCATTGTTGCTAGAGCCAGTCTAGCTCTTGCCATTTAGCAGGTGTGGGGGGCAGTGCTCTGTGCACTCACAGATCACAGTGGCACTGGTAGCAGGTGCTCAGTCCCTGAAGTGGCTGGAGGAGTACAAGAGTGGCTCTTCTGGATTGGTCAGCATCTCCGCCTGACCAGGCAGGGTAAATGTCCACTGCAGAGGAGCCAGATCACTCCACCATGGGCTGCACTGTGTGCTGCTCTTGGCCTGGAGGAGCTTCTGTCTCTTTCTGGCAGGACCTCCAGTCACAGTCAAAATAGCACAGGGCTCTGGGGGGCTCATCTGGCGGTCACAGCCCCTGCCAGAAGAGCTCCATTGCACCAGGCTTGCTCAAAGGACTTCTGGAGTCCTGTAATTGAAACCGCCAGTGCATGAAATATGTAAATACTCTTCTGAGCAGTGATGCCGACCCTTGGTCCCTCTTTCTGGCCCACTGATCTTTAAATAGCTTAGCCTTAATGGAAGGGGGTCTGACACCACCTCCTTATGCCCTCCCACTAAGAGGGCAACATGTAGCCTGGAGGAGCAGGGATTGCTCTGTAAAGGGGGGAAGGTGGGAAGGGATTGTCCACAGGAAGAGAGTTGGCATGGGGGTCCCAGTGCATGGGGTTTAGGAGTGCTGGGTTTAGGAGGGAGACTGATCTCCCTTTAGGAGGCAGAGCAGGAGTACCCTGGGGAGAGGGTTGGTGTCTGTGGAAGTTTCTGCTGCAGACATGTTCCTGGAGTTCTCCATTGCCCAGAAGAAGCTGTGTCCACATGTCTGCTCACACCAAGAGTACTTTAGGCACCGTGTGCCCCAGCAGCTGCAGGGAAAAGGGCCTGGTTTGGGGCTGGGCTGGGATTTGACAGAGGAATGTATGCACAGATAAACGCCTGAGGTTCCTCTGCTGTGTTCAGGCTACATTACCAGCAAGCTGCTGAGTAATTTCTGGGCAGCATGAAACAATATTTCCCAAACCAGCCCTGCCCATGATTCATCAGAAGAACTCTTATCTTCATCGTTCAAAAGCTTTTGTCATTCCAATGAAGAAACAACTTCCTGCTGGCTGGATGGGCGATTACCCAACACAAACTGCAGACATTCAAAGGGAAGGGCCTGTGATCCATTAGTTGGCTAAGGGCTATTCTTCACCCCAAGAGCCAGGATAATCCTAGGTGGGAACATCCACAAAGGGGTCAGCTGTTAAAGGAATTTAAGTGCCTTTACATTGGCATCTAGGGCCCTGCTGGGAAGCTGAACCCTATGGAAGACCTCCCGTGACCTTTTTCACAAGTCTTGGGGGAAGGCTTCTAAATCACTGAGGCACGTCTGAAGGCTTCGCTCTCTGTTTTCTCCATCGCTGGGCTTTCAAACAATTGCATCCTTGTCACACATTTGTCAAAGAGAAAGGGGGAGATGAAGAAAGAAATTTCAATAGTCTCAGGGCTTTGCTTACGGCTATGTTAATGCTGAATAGCACGGAGGTGGAAGGGATATCCTGAACAATGTCTGGTCTCCAGGCAGAACCCGTTTCCCATGACAGTGCCTTTCTGAAGCAGGAATGCCAGCATGAAGCAAAACTTGTTAAAGTAGTAAAAGAAGAGGTCTCTATTGTGTCCTGTGTGACAGAATAATCCTCCCTCAAGAGCAGACTGCTGTCTTTTTCCCTCCCATCTGTGAATTTTGGCTTCAATCAACTTCGTGATTTTCACAAGGTATAAAATTAAAGTCCTACCCCTTAAAAGCAAACAGCCAACCTTGCAAGATCTTCCCACAGACATGCCCACAACTGGGAACGTAGTTTTCCTGTACTGACTCTAAAATGGCTGACTGCATTAACCTGAAATAAGGTTTCCTGTTAGGAGTTGCATTTGATAAGAAACAAACATTTTCGATATCTCCATCTATTCCACTGGTTAAACATAATTTCCCTTTCTCAATGCTTTAGTCATAGTTTATCACTCTGTTCCTCAATTTTATCCTTAAATTTCTCCTAAATTTTCTCTTTAAAGCTTTCCTTTCTGGAGTACCTGTGAAAAACCAGCAGACAATTATTTAGACTTACCAAATAAGCAAAGCTATCTTTCCATCTCCTTGTGCCCTGTGCTTGTACCACATTTATGTTCTGTATTTGTAGCCTGGATAAGGTCTCATGTCACAGCTCACCCTCTTAAGGGTTGTATTAATAATAATCACAAATGTCATCAGTATTGTCAATATATCAATACAGGAGCTGAATATACCAAATTAAAAGTGAAACAAGGCCTTAGCAGGGAAACAGGGCTGTTTCTTCCGCTTGTTGTATTTCAAAAAGCTACTTAATTGTCATGTCCTTTCCACTTATCTTGTTTTTTAAATCCAGCAATATTCATTGGAGGTCGTTCATAGTATGCCTGTGATTCTGCCATCAAAGGAATATGGATTTTTTTTTTTTTTTAATTTTTTTTTTTTTGGGGATGGAGGTAATCCTAGTAATGAGTCTGGTACTCGTGTTAAATAGTCTTCACTGGAACAGAGCATCTTGCCTGGTCCCTGACACAAGGGAAATTACATATATAGGGGATGCCCAGCTACTAGAATCTGTACTCTCAGCTCAACAAACTTCATAAAGAATCCTGGAGACAGAGGTTTTTCACTTCATGCGCCCACAGTGAGCGCAAGACCTGGACACCAGCCACCCCAAAAAATGGGTCTCAGACAGCCCTGAGACCTGGCTGGACTCCTGTGCAGTCCCTGCCCAGGAACCACTGGGCAGGTGTGGTGCATGCTTCTGGTGTCCTCACATTCCTGTCTTGTGAGATGAGTGGGGGATCCATAGCCTGGTGAGGGAAGTTACCATGTCAAACACCAGTGCCAGTAAATGCCAGCACTTACTTGGCTGGTAAGTGCTACCTAGATTTGGCTCTGGCACTTGAGGCTTAAGTGACTTGTTACAGCCTTTGCACACAAGCAAAACAATTCCTCCTAAATTTCAAAGTTACACATCTCCAATTCTGGTAACAGCTCTACACTGTATACTTAGGAAGTCTATCAGCAAGCACTCAGAGGATGGATCTTGGTTACTAGTTCATCAGTAATTTAATTGTGTAGCCTTAAGATTCAGGCTGCCTCTTTCTGAAAGGTATGCTCTGGCTGAAGCAGGTGGGTTTGGTAATCCTATACCACAGTTGAAACTGGTCCATTTAACTCCACATATGGTGATGTTCATAAACAGCCCCCTCACTGCACACAGGAGCACCCTGACACCAGACAAGCAGGGTCCACACTGCCACTGGAGTTTCCTGATGCACACTTTGGACTATAAAGGTGTGCTTTGGTGGCAAACTGAATTATTTGTTGAATTTGATCCAAACTGACAAACTGCTTTAATTGAAAAGAAGGGAGTAAAACAACACATTTTGACATTTTCCAAAAGAATTTCTTTATCTTCTTGTTTCATGAGAAGCTTTAAGTTTGAAACTGACCCTGGGGTGTTTTTTGTTGTGGTTTTTTGGTTGGTTAGTTGATTTTTAATTTTTTTTTTAATTGGTATAAAAACGGCAACCCTCTGAAAGGAAGGTTTTCTTTCGGTCCAGGTGAAGTGAAACAAATAGTCTGGCTCACCTGCTGCCATGCACAGTCAGAAACTTGCCTGTCCTAGACATTTGCATGCTGAGAATAAGTGTTCTCTTCACAGGGAGAATAAAGTTCAGGAGAAGCAGGGTGAGATGGGTGCATCATCTCACAGGCAGGGTGTTGTAAAAATTGTTCTTTACAAACTCTTTAATTGACAATTCCTTCAAAGTGTGGAGGGATGGAGTTTCTGACCGTAATCCCACCACCACTGTACTGTTGTTACAAGTGGGCTGGTCTATCTGTAATGAAAAGCCCATCCATGACACACACTTAATTTAGAGCTGCTCAGAGAGGAACACCCACTCCCACGGCTCGCCTGTGGGCTGAAGTGTTTTCACTGAATCCTTCTTATGCATTTCAGTGAGTCCCCACTCTCCAAAAATTGCTGACAGTAGTGCATCCCCCATGTGTGGGAAGTGTGGCACAACACAGTGTGTTTGCGTAGGTACCAGTCCACTTGTGTTTCTATCAGCTGTAAACTTCACAAGATACAGCATCTTTTCCTACCTAGATCTTTGGATACTTTACTTTGGAGCAATGCACCGAGAACAGATGTCTGCTGGATCTGTGTCAGGAATAATCAGAAAAAGAACTTTTCACAGAGTTATTTTTTAGCAATTGCTTGCTTTTTAATCCATGTGACAAGTAGATTACCGATCTTCAAGGATAGTTACTAGGCACCTAAAATGAGATTAAGTGGACTGGCAAAGCCATTTGGCTGCTATAATTATCAACCTCCTATTTACATTGCACCTTTAGCTGAAGTTTGGGCAGGACTGATGAGAAACCAAGATCAGTCATGGATGTAAGTTAGTGTTAGTCATATTTCCCTGACTTCTGCATGGCTGCTGTAGATTTTGGATGGGAGCCAAGTGGAAAGGAGATGAAACTTAGTGCTGCTTTCTCCAGCCCAGGCTCTCTTACACAGTCAAGATGTTTCAGCACTTTTGGGGTGGTCCATATGTTATTGGGGTTGTAGGCCTTCACATGTGATCTCCTGGGCACCTTCACTGCATTATCTGTGGTTCCTGCAGTTTCTTTTCAAGGATGGGGAACCCATGCCCCTCTGAGGAGTATGCTGTGAGGATAAGCTCAGATCCAGTTGCTTGGCTCAGTTTATGTGAGTAAAATGACATGCCCTGTGATGGAAGAGATGTCAAATAGAATTTTCTTAACAGAGTTGGCCCATTTTGACAACAATTTCAGGTGATGAGATTAAAAGTGTCGTACTGAAACTTAGTTATAGCTTACAATTTCTTTCATGCTAAGACAACTTTGTTTGAAAGGAGATTGGGTTGCAGTGCATGGCCACAGTCCCTAGCCTTGCTAAGCTTGAACAGTAATGGGAGTTCAGTTTGAGAGGGAGTTCCTAAATTCGGTGGGCATATGGCACTTAGGAGAACAGCACAAGACTGGTGCCAAGCTCCACTTTGTTAACCCTGACTTTTATTATAGGTACAAGAGTCCTCAAAATTTGTCCAGAAAAGTTTGCATTTGGAAACAGAGGCCTTGACTGGAAAAACTGAGATATCTGACAGAGAGTATGTCAGCGAGCAAAAGGGATGACTGCACATGGATGGGGGTGTGTGCATAAATTTTCCATTTACATAATGATGGTTGGCAAAGGCTCTCTGGGCTCTAGAAGGGGAGAGGTCCAAAAGCTCAGATGACATTTACTGGAGAGAAGAGAAAGGAGCTTGTGGGCAGGCCTCAAACACATGCAGTGTATTTAGCTTGTCATCATCATTTCTGATGCATTTTGGTTGTGAGGGAAGAAATCCTAGGGAGCAGAAGGCAGCTTGTGCTTGTGATACCAGACAAAAGTGAAAGACAGCTTACGTACTGAAGTACTTGTAGGTGGGTCATCACCCCTAAATATGCCTTGGGTGCAAACTCCCTAAATTTAAAAAAATAAAGAAATGAAACAATCTGTTTTATACACGCTTTGTAGCAGCAAGGGTTACACTCTGTGTGTGCGCCACTGTGCCATGAGAGCCGACAAAAATAAACTGGCAGCAAATCTGCAGTAGCCAGCCAGAGCAGCAGCCTGGGATAAGACAGCATCCAGTCCCAAGGACCCTGGAAAAAACAGGTGAGGAGAGCTTGGAGTTACCACTACACTTCAGGAGAGGACTTGTTACTCATTGTGTCCTGTCTCTCTGTAGTCCACTTCCTTTGTCTCCTGTGGCACATGGTGCCGTAAAGACTTTTGAGTTTAATATCCCTGAGATGAAAGCCAGCACAACATCAACAGTCCTAAAATCTGATTTTTGTCGGTGTTGTTACAAGCAAGAAATGCCAGCTGCTGGGTGCTCCAGGCACCCAAGCAAGGCACTGGGCTAAGACAGACTCTGCTGCAAGAGAGCATGTTGTGAGCCTCCCTAGCAAGGTCTTCAGATGGCCATTCTCCCCCAGTGTTGTATCACCTGTGTCTGCTGCCTCCAGGAAACCACAAAATGATCCTCAAACTCCTTCTCTCCAGTTTCTGTCTCATGGGGCTGAGATTAGAACATGTTTCAGCTTAACATCCTGCAACATTGCCTGGCTTCCCTCCAAAGAAGAAGATGTGGAACAGACATTTAGAGAGGTCTAGGAAAGGCTCAGGCAGAGGGGGAGCAATCCGTCACTTTGCTGAGAGGGGAGTTCCTCTCAAAAATGGCAAATCCTTTGTTAAAAGGTGACAAATTTCAGGTGTGGGTTTTTTTGTTAAAAATAGTTGAGAAGTTTTGTGCAGAATTTGTTAAAAGCCATTTACAGTTGAAAAACAAATGTTTAAAGACTAAGAGGTCTTCCAGTGAAGCTCAAATTCAGCCTTCCACACTCATGGAGAGACACTTCCCAGTGGACTGGGCTAGCTGCAGCAAGGTACTGCCAGATGACATCCCAATGGTGCTGTGCTCTGCAGTTTCACAGGGACAGCTCACACACAATTCTGCGTGGGGGGATCCTTGCCTGAGCTGTTCTTCCAGCTTGCTGGTGACTCACAGGCATGAAAGACAAAATTGAGAAATATGCTGCCAGTGACAGCCCTCGTTACCTCCAGACCATGTCTGTAAGCCTCCAGAGCCTGCCTTGATCATCCCAGCCATGCTTGATCTCTCCCTTGTCTGTTTACCTCCGTCCTTCCAGAGATGTACAGCAGTGCCATTGCTGGATAAAGCCTTATCTTTTTCTCCTCCGTGTTTCTCTTCCAGGATAAAGGATTGCACCCAGTTCCTTTTTGAGGAGGCAAGGAAAGCCAGGCCCTTCTGCTGGTGCCTCGCACACCATTTGAGCCCAGGAGGAGGCCATCTCTGCTCTGAAGCAGTCTGTGGGCTCAAGGCCCTATTAAACAGTAGAGGAACAGAAGCACACACCTACCACAAGGTTTCATATTCAGCCAGTTAGCTTTGACAACAGTTTCTACCTGTGCTCTCTGTAGCAGAGAAAACCTGCCTAGGTTTCCTGATTTTCATTCCATATGCAGCCTGTAGTGCAGCATCCTGCTGCAAGCTCAGCGGATCATTTCCAAGTCAATGGAAGCTTCCAGCTGGGCCACAGTCAGCAAGTTCACTGCTGCCTTTTCTGCTCTGCAGAGCCCTTGTTTCTCTGTGCTCTTCATGCCTCTTCTCACCTGTGCAGAGCATGGGGAGATCACCAGCAGCTGAGATCTAAGGCTGTTTTGGCTGCTGCATCATGGCTATCCCTCTAAATATCAGTGATGTGACAGGCCTTGCTGCATAGAAATCAAACACCACTAGCATGCATGACATAATTTTTTAACATGTTTTTGAGGCACCTGTGGTGAAAGATTTAGCTTTGCTTTCTGAGGCCTTTGCCACAGTCATGGGGATGATGGGAAGGACAGCAAAGGAGTGTGTGGCACTTCCCTTCTCGGCAGGAGGCATGCACATACCCATATCCCTATATTTCCCCAAGGTCCATCCTCTATTCTCTTACAGGATCCTGTGCCACATATTGTTGCTGCTTGTGGGATGGAGAGATGCCTCAGAAGGATCGCTGTGGAGTTCCTTGAAGAATTGCAGAAAGGTTTACATCTGATGGTCTTAGGTCCAGTTACCTGATCAAAGCAGTGCTCACAAAAGCTAGGTCATGCTGCCCTTACCCTGTCTGTCTGGAGAACCTCCAAGGACGGAGATCTCACTACGTCTCTGGTGCGTATCCCAGATCTGCAATACTGTCATAAAAAGAGGGTTTTTTCCATGTGTTCAACGAGAATTTTCCCTGTTGCAACCTGTGCCTATTGTCTCTTGTCTTTTCTCCATGGACCTTAACAATAGTCCATGTCTCTCCCATGTGACCCTGTGAGACAGTGGACTGGATGACAGCAGCTTGGTACCCTCTTGACCTTCTCCTCTCCAGGCTGAACAAGCCTAGCATGCTTCTCTTCTCCTCTTACTGTTTATTAAGCTATCGGATATCAAAGTTTTGGGGTTTTTTCCTTTGCCATTTCTTCCTTGTGTAGTTATCTCCTAAACGCCTCTCTCATTGTGGGTCACTCAAGTGCAAAAGGATTGCTTCTGACCACTTTCAACAAAAACGTGAACCACCCTGAAGAAGCAGCCCAGACACTCAGCCAGCATCCCACCAGCAAGATCAATGGAAATGTACTGCAGAGAAGTGATAATCCCCCAAAAAAGCCCACTTAAACTCCCTGTAGATCTCTTTGGTCTTTTACTTTTGTCCTTCTCAAACTCCTCTTGCTGATGCTTAGCTCTGAAGAGACACACTGCTCCCAGGGCAGCAGGTTGCATTACCATCCTGAGAACACTCTGTCTCTAGCGGATCCTCTTTCCACTCTCCACTTGCATGAGCTCTTGAGTGGTTAAGTGTGGATTCAAGCCTCCTTGTCATAGCTGGCTGGGCAGGCATTTCACTGGTGACACCGGGTGCATCCTGCTGGAGAGGTGAAGGCCCTTGAGTCGACTGGAGTGGGAGAGCATGGAGACCTCGGGGACTTCTCCACTGTGCTTGACTACAAAATATGCTGTGGCCTTAAACACACACACTTTTTGTCTGTGACACAGTAGGATACAATGTGAGACACAGCCTTTCCTAAGCCACAGAATGACTGTTAAGACTTTATCTGCAGCTACTTCTCCAGGATGAGCCACAAAATATACCCTAGTTAGTGAATATGAAGATTTAGCTGGTTTTGGTAATTGAGAGCAACTAGTTTCTGCTGAAATCACTGGAAACCCTTGCTGGCACATGGATCAGGCCTCCAAAGGTTCTCCACACCTAGATGCTATAACAAACTATGCCGATGCATCCTAGCAGCCTAGGTACCAGGCCACTAAAGGCTGCATGCCAAAAAATTCCAGTTAGTTGCTGATGCCAGTCTCATGTCCAAAAGTTGCCAGACAAATCAATGGGAAAACCCGAGAAAGGCAATTTCATGTCTTTCTTACCTTTCTCATCACTTTTTTATGCAGGCCACATGTTGTGTTGTTTGATTGTCCAAGGAAAGAAAAGCACCAAACATTTAGTGAGTAGATCTAATACGAAAAATGGGATTTGGGAGGTGCTTGAATGAAATTGAATAGGGAGGCAGACATGCTTTGTAGCGTGTTGTGGATGTCAGAGGCTGCAGGTTTCTTGCACATGCTGCAGAGAAGGTGATACAGGAATACAATGCATTACAGAGGGACACTGCTCTTCTGGCTTCTCTGTTTCCTAGGCTCCATCCTCTTTTCTGTGTTTATTTTGTTTTGTGACTGCAGGAAAAAAACTTTCTTTGAGAAGGTCTTGAAAACTTAGAAGCACAGATCTTTCTAAGTTTTCCAGTTAAATATTTACTGTCCCAGACAGAAAATGCTTAATTCATTGATTGTCTGGATGTCCCCATCTAGAAAATAGTTACAGAGCCTCATAGATCTTTCAGCAAACAAATTCCTTCTCATTACTGACTCTGTGGGCATGACTGCTCTCAGAAAACTTGAAAGTCAAGCTGCTCAGGAGTGCTGCCCATACATGTTTGCCTTGTACTCCAGCTTCCCTCTTCAGACTAAATCAGGTACTTTTTGTCTGGTTTGCCTAAACAAGTACAGCCGAGGAACAAATGCTGGAGCATTCCTGGGGGTTCAGCCAGGCTAGCCCCGGGTTTACAGAAATCATACTAATTTCTGTGTGATTCCTGTAAATTCCAGGTTAACCAGCAACACCTGATTGCTCCTCAGCACCACACAGAGATATCAGAAATGCTTGTATATTTTTATGTGTATCTGACCTTACTCCTACACCTTGCTCCAGGCTTGTTCTCTCACATGAAGTACAGCTGACATCTGCAAAAAACTACTTTTTAACCCAAGGTCAGACTGTGGGCTGCCCTGCCTGGGGAAGCAGGCATTTTAGGCCTTGAACTTGAGCTGCCTGTCTCTGAGAGGCCATGGGGCTAAGCTGGAAGTTGCAAAGGTGGCCATGAAGGGCAAACCATTTCTGCTGCAGCCTGGACTGTTCCTGTCAGAGCTTCACAGGAAGGAGCACAGCCCCACAGTGTTCCACAGAGGTCTGGTCTCCTTCCCCTGAGCATAACAGGCTGAAAGACACTGCATTCAGCAGGAATAAATAACTTTGCAATGTGCTGGGTGGAGGACATGACTCCAGTGTGATGAGAATATTTAAAATATTGAATGCAAGAACTGAAATCAGTGCAATAGGCTAAAACCACCCACACCCCAGGTAGTGAACTTGTGAGCAGTGAGTGTGCTGCATGTTAACAGTGTCAGTGAAATTTCAAAAACTGATACCAAATGTTTTTCTCTCTCAGCAATTCAGTGTATTTCATTCCTCATATATTAAGTTGTACTGACATATTTCAGAGCATCACAGAGAGCCTGTGTATACTTCTGCTCAAATGATAATGTGAATTCATACCTGATATGATTACTGTGATGTTGGCTGGCTGGTGTAGTCTTTAGGAAAGATCTAGCCTACAAATTTTGCAGCACTGGTCAACAGTTAAAGTCTGGATCATGTACCTATACTGGAAAGCAAATGACCATACTGCAAGCAAATAGTCATTTGCCTCAGCCAGACAGGTTTCTGTGCAGCTGATCAGTACTTGAAGCCACAGCATCATGACTTCTATGGTCAATGCCTATTGAAGAAATATATGCAAGAGCATTTTATCAGTAAAAAGAAAATGGGGGGGGACGGGGGGACGGGGGAAGAGAGAAGAAGACAAACTAATAAAGAAGAGAATGTGACATATAACAAAGAAGTAGCATGTTTTATTTACACATTTGTTCAGTACTGACATGGGAGTGGGTCAGACAAAGGTGCTGCCAAAGTGCCAGGATGAAATCCTGCCTCTAAGTATCATTCTCTAACCTGTCCAGAGTCCAGATGTCCATCACCAGTTGACCACAAGGTCTTTGTGCTGCCCACAGTCCTGCTGCTTAATGCCTTGCACAACAAACAGCACCTCTTTCCCAGGTGGGCTCCTGCTGTTCCCTCTTTCACATGGGAGAAGACATGAGCCATCATTGTGGGGACCAATTCTAGTCTGTTATGAACAGACTGGTACATACAGCCATAGAAGCATTAGAGCATCATCAGAAAAACCTTTGTGTTCTCAGGGTGGCCACAATTCCTGTGTACACATCAGGGGTGGAAGCAGACATCATTTGTTGGCTGAAGCAAGATCAGTGCAAGGCCACTGGAGATGGTGTGTGGGTCTGGTGCTTCTGATGGTGAGAGGAGAGATGGAAGGAATCAGGCCTTGTTAGCATGCAGAAGGGATGTCTCAGGAAGCCCTAATTGCAGATGTCCACTGACTTGCAGACAGTTACCAACCTTCTCTCAAAAGTTCACAGGGATGTCTTGTTTTAAAAAGTCTCATTTTGACCTTTGTCATAAGGGACAAAAGGGACACATTGCAGCCAAGAAATTCTGTTTGCACATAAGGAGTAAAACAACAGTGGTGCAGCCCTGGGACAGGGCCAAAAGAGGCAGTGGGATGTCCACTGCTGGACATGTTCAAAATTTAGCTGGTCAAGGCACTGACCAAGCTGACTTTGTTTTGAAGACAGTTGAGTTTGGAAAGCAGGATGGGAACAAAGACTTTCAGATCTGCCTCCCCACCTGAATGTTTCCATGATTCTATATGCACAGCCTGCAGCTTCCAGTCATGTGTTAATCATGCCTTAGAAAATAATTTCTGAGTAATCCTAAGGTTTATTTACATGACCCTGGGGCTCACTCATGTGAGTACCAAGTGTAGGACTTGCTCGTAATTGAAGAGCTAAATATACATCAGCAGCCCAACGGGATTACTCAGTCTGCAGCAGTGTCTGTAAATTGGCATCTGTGCTTTCCATTCATTCCTTTCAGATGTTTCTCTGATATAGCATTTTCTGCAACATTGTGTAGCTACATAGAAGAATGATTGAAATAGGCAATTTTCCATGTGTTCCTGGTAGGAACGGAAGGTCAGGTCTACTTTGTTTCATGTCAGGTTAGAGAAGTGCTACAAATCGAGTTTTACATCATTGGCCCCCTGTTGGTCTCTATTATCAAAATGTTTGTATGTACACACAGGAATCCCTAGTTCACCTTTATTGGTGCTTTGTGATTTCCTGGGAATGAGTCTTCTCTGCAACCAAGTTTATCTGCCTCAGTTTTTATGGGCCAGGAAAGCCACCTTAATTTTTTAAGCAAACTGTTTTTCTCACTCTTGTGCATTCACAGATTTTCCCTTACTCACTCTCACACACGTGTTCACAGGCACAGAGATGTCTATGCCCAAGCAATCTGGTCAGGATCACTTGGAATGGCAGAGTGGATTAGAGATACCAGGCATCAAGTTTTTCATTGAGTCTCCTGCAGCCCCTGTTGGGAGTACCTCTTGGAAAGTTTTTTGGGCAAGTCTTGTGTACTCTCTAGGATACAGGTGTTGCTACAGGGGGACAATCTTGCCTCAGCACTGTGTTTTCATTCATCATCATTTCTCCTTGGTTTGGGTTTTGTGAAGTATCAGAAAGAGGCAAGACAGAAGTGTGTTCTGCACCCTGGTTGCCATCCTGTTTTCAGGGCATACAGTCTCTTGTTTATAAGTCACCACCTAATCTCAGCCCAGGCCTCCTGGGCATGGCACAAGAAACTGCATTCAGTAAAACAAATTCTCCATTTCAACTTTAGGACTGCCACAAGAAGTAGCAATTAAAGGAGCTCAGAAAAATTCCAACTGGGAGGAATTTTTGGAAGTCCCTGTTCTAACAATCTGCTCCAAGCATGGCTGACCACAAAACTAGATCAGGTTATCTCCAATGATGGAGATCCCACCATGTCTCTGGACCACATCCAATAACTGCACTGTGCCTGTGTGATGATTTCATCTCTGTTTTCTCAAAAACTCTCTTGGATTGAATCTAATTCAGGATGCTGCCTGATCACTGCCATCAAGCACTGGAGAGGAACTTCCCTCCACTGGCTTTCAAGGACCACCCAGGCCCTGCTCAGACACCAAGTTCACAGCTGACAAGCCTTGCTGTCCACCAGGACTGCAGCCCTTCTGTCCAGATGGAGGGCCTCATTCACTGCTGGGCTTCTTGCAGTCCTGAGCAGGACACATCCTTTGCTCAGGCTGTGCTCCAGGAGGTTCATGGCACCCCATTTCTGCAGCCTGTTGAGGCCCCTCTGGAGGGCTGTGTTCCCCTCCAGCTTCTCCCCCTAGTGTGGAATAATCCCCAGCGCCCTACAGCGCCTCTTCTAGGTTGTTGCTAAAGATGTTAAAAATATTGGCCTGGTATTAACCCCTGAGAAATGGCACATGTAGCTGTCTGCCAGCTACTCTTACTGATGGACCTCTGTCCTTGAACCTGACAGCCCATCCAGTTTTCCACTCATTTAACAGTTTACCTGTGAAATCCATAATTTCATCTGTTTAGCTTCAAAAGTAATGATCAAAAACTCCAAAATAATTTCTGCCAGAAGATTTCTCTTCCTAAAACATCATCATGTGCAGACAGAAACTTTATTTTAGTCAGTTTGATCCTTTGGTGCTGGCCTAGGGATCAGCACATTGATTTTGTGTCTGCCATCTGAATACCCTATTATTGTAATAAACTATACTCACTCATAATTTAATTCTAATTCATAATAAAAGGGTTTGTCATATATGAAAACCAGCTGAGAAATCCATCTTTTATAAACTCCTAGAGTTCATGTATTGTTGATCAGACAATAAAATAGATATTGTGAAAGAAAGAGCACTGACAGTGCCCCGTAAACATAGTTTTACTAATTAGGAAAAAAAAAAAAAAAAGGCAGCACTGATGCTTTTATTATCTTGGGACAAAAAGTGAGCTACTGGAAGGAGTTACAGGAGGCAATGAAACATGGTTTTATCTGCAGGTTGGGTGTGTTTTAATCTGACATCCTGACAATGCTGTATGGTGAGTAATACCTAGAGTATGTCTGCCAAAGCTCTAAAGCCAAAGCAAAGAGTCTACCTGTCACTCCAAAAAGGCCCAAATGAATAGCAGGACGCTAATCCCTCGGGCACCACATTGCCTGATGCATGTGTTTGCTGCAGTAGGGAGGAGATGACGCTTCTTTTCAGATTACTACAGATGTGGAGCTCCCACACACGGAGAAAAAAGCACCGCTGCTGAAGCTTTCTGGTAATGGAAAATAATGCTTTAACTTACAGGACACTTGCAATTCACTGTTTCAGAACTAAAACTTACTCACCTTTCTCAGCACGATCCCATACCTCCATGCATTTCCGAGTTTGCTTTGCTATGATGAAGTATTAGGAGAAAAGCTTGGACATTGTTTCTCTGCGTGCTTCCCTGAAACCTTGCCTGTTTTTATAGGAAAAAAAACCATTTAACTGACAAATCCATGAATAGCTCATATAACTAGTGAACATTGTTATTAGGTCTGAACCAATAAACACCTTTTTCCAAATTATATCTATGAAAATTTTTAGTTTTACTCTACAGGAAATATATCTGGAATTGTTTTTTACACCACAATAAAAGTTAAGAGAAGATGTTACCTCTGTATTTGGTCTTTTCTGTAAGTCATTACTGTGTTCATACTGGTACTTACTGAAGAGGGAGTAATGCTTGCCCTCTCAATCAGTATTTCAAAGAAACCTTTACAGAAGATCCTGTAAACACCCAGCATCACCTTCCTCCTGAAGGGGAATTCAGCTGGGCTTTGTCTATCTGCTTCTCACCTCAATCACCTTTACTTCCTTATCTAGCTGTGAATACTGTGTGACCTGCCTGAATAGCTTGGAATCTCTGCTACTAGATAAAGGCTACGGATTTCACCTATTTTACAAAGACAAACACATCTAATTGTATCCAGAATGACTCTATTGCAAACTAAACAACAACAATAAGCACTTGTCTGTAAGAACTTTCTTAGTTATATCACTTTAGAGACAGTATTTGCAGCTATCAGTTTTGCAGCTGAGAAAAAAGCGCACATTTTTGGAAAAGTGTTCACAGATGACTAAAATGAAACAATTGGCTCTGTCACTGCATGGGTACAATAGATTTCAAACCCATTAGATAGCAACAGGGAAGTTTTTTCTGCAATTGTTCTCAGAAAAAAAAAAAAGTAATTTTAGTGCAGAGTCAGCTTTTAATCTCTGCTTCTTCCACCGCTTGGAATGGCAAGATCTGGATTTGTTTGGATCATTTACTTATTATCTTGTGTAGGAGAGATGGAAAGAAGTGCCTTTCCAGAGTGTTCAGGCCTGTATTTTAAATCGAGTCCTTTTTGCTACCAAATCAATCAAGTATATATGCTATCAGAATGTAAACATTTCAGGGAAAAGCATGAGGCAGGAACATTGTATCTGCCGTCAGGACAAGCCTCCCTGACTTGCTCTCCACCCTAGAGAACCCACATCTCAGGAGTACAAAATTTTTGAATTCTGCTTTTGGGGTCACAGATTTGAGCTCTGCTGGTTCAGTTGCAGAGGTGTGAGAGGTGCAAAGCTGAGGGTCGTCAGCAGACACAGACTTTGAGTGACTTACCCCTAGTAAACCAAAAGACCTCTCTGTTGAACACTTACTCAGTAGATCAGTGACAGCAGGGTACAGAGGCCTTACTGATCAGAAGCCACCTTTGGAACTGCACCCTGAAACCAGAAGCATGCTATGCTGTCACGTGCATGCAGAAAATACCCAGCTTAGCACGGGGCTGCCATATCCTGCTCCAGCTTCAGCTTTCAGAGTGATTTAAGGTGGAGCTCATGTGGAGTGGCTGTGATGTTACATCCCAGGTGACAATTGCCGTGCTGATGAAATGCAGTGTCAGCACCTAAAAGCTGTGGCGGCAGTCTGTTGGGCAGAGAGAAAAAAAGAATCCCTGCTACTCAATGCTACTCAGCCCTCTAGGAAGAAGAAACATAACTCCTTTGCCTGGAGAGAGCTGCAGTTGCAAATGCAGATACTCCTCAACTACAAAGCAGATGGGCTTTACCCCTGCCTTCCAGGAACCAGCCAACATCCCATGTATAACAGCTGGATTAAGATTTTACTTGTTTCTCTCTTCTGGCCCCCAAGCTCATCCCTGTGTCTGTGTTTGGCAACTGCAGCAGAGCTTGGCACTCAGAGACAGTGCAGAGCCATGCAAAGGGAGGAGCAGGAGGGTATGGGGAGAGAGGCAGTGGCTGCCTGGTTCTGCCTCACCATGACTCCCTGCAAGCTCCCTCTAACAGAGACACCATCAGCTCTCCTGGCCAAGGAGGGATGTGACAACTCGTTCAATTATTGCCCTCTCGCAGAGCAGTGTCTGCACGTGGACTTTTGGAGTTACATTAAACTTATCACATGCAACAGGTTTAATTGTTGCACTGGAAATATGTCTTCTGCTTATCTCTGGAAGCATTCCTCCTCCCCTTGCCCCACCCTCCCCTTCATTTTGAAGACTTAAGTTTCAAGTTCACATCTATCAGTTCGAAAAATAGCAGGGCATGCCCTATCATGTCTTGGACACTCCAAGCCAAAAAATAAGGGAGCTGCACCCTTTTGCCCCCATTTAGATTCCTTTATGTGCACTTAAAATATTCGCATAAAGCTTTATCACGCCCAAACCATTTCCGAAGCAATGAGCAGTCACATTTACTATTAGAATTTTGAAGGACTGTAATTCCAGGGTAATTTTACCACTCCCTCTGACAGTCTTTTGTATTTCTGATACTATATGAGTCTCATAAACAAAAGAGCCCAGAACATATCAATCACATTATCAGCACAGAGAGGATTACTTAGAAAGACACTTAGAATTTTCTCTGCACTTCTGGCAAGTCCAATATAGCAAGTAGCTCATCTCACTGTGTATTAATACTAATGGAAAAAGTGTTAGTATCTTTCTGGTGTTCATATAACCCAATCCTCCTATGAAGTTAGAAATGCATATAGCAACAGATACTTAAGTTGGATATGTATTAAAAAAACTCACAACATTACCTTAGAGTACTTAAACCTATCCATTCTTTCTGTAAACTTCAAAGTTCAAGCTGAAATGGTATTTTCCCTTGAGCAATCTTCAGGACAGTATGCTACTCTGGTTTGAGAGCCCAGAAGTTTTACTATTCCATGTTTTTTTTCTGCCAGAGTAATGTTTTATCTCAGTGTATTGTGGACCATTACCTAAAACGGCTTCATAGCTTTGAGGCTCAGCACTTCTGGAAAGCCTCTTTTGGGTACATACACACTGAGGATCTCAAGCACCAGGGAATTCAGTCCTTTCTCAATTTTGTAACCACAATGCAAAACAGTCAGTTGAGCTTTAACTCCAGGACCTAAATAGTTGTAACCAAACACATGGAATTTGGTTTTTGCCTGCCTAGTTATCTCCTCAGGCACATAAATGTGAGCACTTTCACAACAATGAAATTAAGCTGAGACACAAAAAGTCATAAAGACCGTGTGATTATGGAATAGTTAAAGTCAGGAGAAAAGCATTACATTTCTCTCTAAATACAGGCAAAATTTAATTTAAAACCCATGGGGAAGATTTTCTTAGGACATGCCTACAATATTGCTAGACACAAGTCATACCCCAGAAACAGAGGCATGTTCTTGGATTGGGAAGTCATCTTCAGGGCCTGAAGAGTCCACAAGATCCATCTAATTATCATCAAGTTATTATCATCAGACAACTATGGCAAAAAGGCATCACAAAATATATTTCTTGACTGTGTAGCCAACATAATTTTCATGAAAAAGCCCTACAGAGTTTTGATGTTGATCTGGAAAGTCCAATCTAAATACCAGCAAGGTTTTTCTTGATGTGTGGAATCCAATATGCAAAAGTCAAAGCAAGAAGTATCAAAGGACAGTTCATGATTCCTTTTCACCTTTGACAGTAAGAGATCAGGGTTGCAGATCAGTCCCTTCCTGCTGAATACCTGTGAACCTTGTGCATTGGGTCATCATCAGTGCATTTCCACTCCCTCCCCAGTGGGATTTCTGCATCTCAGGAAGGACAGGGACAACCTCAATGTTTACACCTGGAGCCTGACTGCAGGCAGGATCACTTGCAAATAATGCCTGCGTGCTGCTGGTACATGTCTCATGAGCTGAGTAACTCCCAGTGGGGCTCAGTCCAACAAAAGCATCCATCAACCCAGATTTGCTCCAGCATTGTGGAAGCCAGCACATGCAGGGTGTGCTGCCACAAGCTCTGATGGACTTCTTGGAGCCTTACAGTGCTCTATACTGACAGTGCTCTATACCTTTCTAATCTACTGGTAGGGAAAACATGATATTTGAACTCAAAGATTTGGAGGAAAATAAATTTAAACTTCAGGTACTGTCTGGAACACCTAGTGGCATTCCCTGATGGAATGACTCTATTGACTCCATTAGTGAACAAGGGAAGGGCTATGGATAACATTTATCGGGACTTCTATAAAACCTTTGGCTCCCCACAACATCCTTCTCTAAACTGGAGAGATGGATGTGATGGGTGGACTGCTAGACACTTAAGAAAGTAAACCACACTCAGAGAGTAGTGTCCAAGACCTGAGTCCCAAGGGACATCAGAGACAAGTGGTGACCCTCAAGGGTCTGCATTGGGACCAGTGTTACATAATACCTTCACTAATGACATAGACAAAG
>VWYP01015567.1:114174-129377 GCA_013400435.1 Pycnonotus jocosus
GGGCAGCAGGGGAGGGAGGGGATTCTGCCCCTCTGCTCTGCTGAGACCCCACCTGGAACCCTGCATCCAGCCCTGGGTTCCCAGCATAGGAAGGACATGGAACTGCTGGAGTGAGTCCAGAGGAGAGACACTGAGATGATCAGAGGGATGGAGCTTCTCTCCTGTGAGGAATGACTGAGAGAATAAAGTTTATTCAGCCTAGAAAAGAAAAAGACTTTGCAGTGACCTAATTGCAGCCTTCCAGTACCTAAAGACCCTATAAGAGAGCTGGAGAAGGACCTTTTAAAAGGACATCTGGTGACAGGACAAGGAATAATGGCTTCAAACTGAGAGAGAGTAGATTTAGATTAGCTATTAGGAAGAAATTCTTTACCATGATGGTGGTGAGGCAAAAGGTTATGTGGAGAAGTTATGGAAGCCTCATCCCTAGAAGTGTTCAAGGCCTGATTGGAGTGAGCTCTGAGCAACCTGATTTAGTGGAAGGTGTTCTTGATCATGAGAAGGGGATTAGAACTAGATGATCTTTAAGGTTCCTTCCAACCCAAACCATTCTATGATTCTGTGATTATTTATTAAAAATTCACTGTTACAAGACAAAACTTTGCCTTTCAATTTGCTACTGCTTCACAGAAGGAAATATGGGGCATAATGTCACAATCAGATATGTCTGTGCATATATTACATTACAAAGTGAAGACACATCCAATTTAACTACAAGCAATTACATCTAAGTGCTCACTCTTCTGGGAAGCATTTGTGTGGAGTTCACCCTAGATGCCTTTGCTGCTTATTTGTGAAGCCTCCTTATACAAGAACAAACTACCCCAAACACACAAACACAGCTTGACATGACCATCTTTGGGGCATCTGATGTGTTCCTGGCATTCAGAGATACAAAGCACTGCCAAAGAAAAAGGAAGCAAAAGAATCAACTTGTTACATATCCTCAACAGATAAGGTCCTGGGATTTCAGCCATTCCTGAAAATCCATTTAATGAGAATGGATGAGTGATCTGCTATTCTGACTGCTCAAAAGCTTGAAAATAACCATGAAGTCATTGATTTACAAAAGGTAAAATAAAGCTGCTCCTAAACTCTGCCTCCTTTGTGCAATCCTGAAAAAAAAAAAAAAAAAACTTGGATGCAAGAAAATATGCATCAACTTTAATACTAGAGAACTCAGTAAGATCACTTCCAATCACCTTTGGGGAAATGCAATTTGCTTTGTGGGGTGTACAGAATTTAGTCAGCTAGCAGCTTACAGGAGCACCTTCTGGTTTTGGAGTGATGAGTCAAATCTCTTAATTATTTCTGTTAGAAAAGAAATTATTTTCTGCATTAAAAAAAAAAAATTCTTATGGTAGATGGAGGTGACCAAGGGACTTGATCCTTTTTGCGTTTATTTTTGATTTTACTCATGGTAAGAAGATCTCACTTCTCAGAAACATATGAATCTTCTGGAACCTTGTCTCTTCCTTGCCTCGTACCACTGCATAAGGAGGCAACAGTGAACTGAAAGCTGTATGAGAAGGCAAGTCTCCCATTAGAAGGCTGTTTTAATCTCCTCTAACAACCTGGCTGTCATAATGCAAGGAAACAGAAAGACCATCTTTCCTACACATAGGTTGAAGATGCACCTATGTCCATGTACAACCTGTGCCATAAACAAACCCCCTGACTCTGGTACAGCATCTGTTGTTTTAACAGAGGGCTGACTACAACACTGCTCCTGCTGCTCCTGAAGCAGCCTCAAGCTGTATTTTCTCCAAGGAAGACCAACTGAAAGCTGGGAGCAGACTCCAGTGTGCTACTGTGCCAATTAGAGTCAGTCAAACTTAACCAACTAAACCAGTGGGAAACAGAAAAATGTAGGTGCTGCCATTCGTTCCCCACAACCTTTCCTAAATAGGTCTAAAAATGTCTGTAAGGTGAGCCTTGCCCCATCTTTCTGAAACCAGTCACTACATGTGCTTGTCAAAAGTAGTTGTGTCCTGTTCTGTAAATAAATGCCAGTTAGCAAATGCAAAAACATAGAGTGAAACAATGTAAATATCAAATAATACAAAGTCTTTAAGAAATGTTTCTAAACACAGGGAGAATGACAGTATATCAGGCATGTTGTACGTGTACAGAGGCTTTCTAAATAACAGTATTAGTTCATGTATGAATGTAAGACAGAATATATAAATTGGGCAAGAAATATAGCCCTGTGCAGCTAGAGGTTCATAGAGAGCTCTCAAAATTCATGCAGCAAACAACAAGAGCTCTGAGCCAGTGTCCTGTCACCATATAGGAGCGTACTCCGCTGTTCCTCTGTGCCCTAGACAGCTTCCAGCAGCAGAAGGCACACGCCGTGAAGATGTGCCATCACTTTCCTTTCCACACAGCTCCCAGACCCAGCAGCAAAAGATTACATCAGCACACATCCTAAAGACTGTCTAGCACAAAGCATACCCAAACCCTCTGCTCAGCACATATGGAATTTTAAAGAAAAGTTTTCGGTTCCCCAAGAAATGGGAGATATTGATAAACTGAGGAGTTCAAACACAGGACCATGGAGATGTCCCAGGGATGGGAGTGCAGGACATTATGGGAAGAAGTGGAAGAAACTGGTCTCCAGCCTGAGGAAAAAGCTACAGTAGGATCAATTTGCAGTCAGCTATTGCCTACTTGAGCAAGAGGCACCTCTTCTCTGAGGCACACGAGGAGATGGTGAGACAACAGGCACGAGCAACAGGGGAAATCCTAGCTGGATATAAGAAAAAAATTCTTTCCATCATTGATGCAGACAAGGCCCAGATAAGAGGTGATGCGACCTCTGCCCTGGGAGATATTCCAGAGTTGACAGGACAAGGCAACCTGACCCAGCTTTAGTGAGTCATGCTTTGATGAGGGGGTGGGACTGGGGACCTCATTATGTTCCTCTTCTAATCTAAATTTTTCCTCGATTTTTATGACCCTCAGGTGTGGATTTTACAGTTGTTTGATATGGGGACAAAGCATTCCTGAGCTTTATAGCCTTTGGAGTAATTGAAAGAGGGCTTATTTTGCATGTCTGTGAACTCAGCAGGGGTCTGAGCATCCTCTCACTCAGCCACTATCACTGTCTCCTGTGAGGCTTTCAGAGTCAGAACTCAATTAAATTTTGGACATGAGATACAAGTTTAAAAGACCCCAGCCCACTTTTTCCAACAACAGCAATAAAAAACCAAAATTGTTTGACCTCTGCTGTTCTTTTGCTAGCTCCAGACCCTACTTTCCCTTTGCATCTTGGTCTCTTGGCCACTCCCAGAAGAGCCTGTCTTGAGCCTCCCTGGCAGCAGGCTCAGCCAAGACAGGGATGCAGACCTTGGTGTTGCCTCCCACCCCAGTGACCCCTGTCCCAGATGTTCAGTAGTGGGGCAAGACCACTGCACCACAGTGGTCTGGGACAGTGCCATTCTCCTCTGGCCCCTCTACAGATCCCTCACTGCGAGGGGGCCGCTAATGAACCTGGCCTTTGGAGCCACTTTGGGCTGCCCAGGGAGTAACTCTGCCCAAGAGAGGAAAGTTACTGCTGGAGATACCTTCTCTCTCTTAGTCTTTGTGGTCCATGCCTTCACACTTTGCCTTCCCTCAACCCCATTCACACATTTCTGTACCCCATTGCAGCTGAGGCACCTGCCTGTGGTCTTTTCAAAAAGAAGCCACCCACCTTTTGGTTTGTTACATGTGTTAACCCACTTAACAGCACTGCAGAAAGGGGACCAAAAATGAAAGCTTGGAAGGGAAATATCTCTTCCACTCATTTATAATTAAATATTTTCAATTAAAACATGAGGCATGTGCTAGTCTCACTCTTCCTTGTTTAACATGAAGCAGAGAGTTGGAATAAGCTGGCAGCACACAGTGCATGAAGCTTGTGGGCAGAGCCACTGGCCAGAAAGATTTGGTTTCATAGGTGTGTTTCTTTGACTTGAAACATTATTATTATACTGTAAATGGGTTGACAAGGCAAACACACACAGTTTCTTCATAAGCAGTCAGTAAGGATGCTGAAAGCAGAGTCCCTTTGCCCATCCCTTCCACAGACAGCTACCGCCTTCCCACAATACTTGCAGTACAGAGCCTGTCTTACATGTTATTTTTTATGAAGAGTTCAGCCAAATGAACCATGAAGCAATGAGACAGGCAAAAATGAAGCAAGTACAAACTGTGCCCACAGCAGCAATCAGACAGGTTGAGAACTGTCTGCTCCTCCTTCGTGGATGCTCTGATGAAGACCTGGCTGCACCAGTGTGGAAGAAGAACTCTCATGAATGTTTTTCTCACGATGAGCAAAGGGCAAAATATCAAAGAAATTAACACCCTCCTTTGCCCTTTTTCTTCCTTGCTGAACCAAATTCCCTCTCTCTTTATTTTCCAGCTCCACTCTCTGTGCTGGACACAGCTAAAGAAGATCTGTGCCTTCCCAAGCAGCCAGCCAGTGCCCACCATGAACCAGTCCTGCACAGTGCTATTCTAAAATCTAAAGGGTTGTTGGGGCCATCAAGAGACTGTTTTCACTATCAATAACTTATTCTTAGATTTCTTGCATATTCCCAAGAGCTGGGCTACACAGCAGAAGAGATGAAGCTGTCTGGGAGCTGGATCATTTGTGTGGCAAGCCTTACATCTACAGAAGGCACCAAAACTGTCCTTACCTGGGCAAGGGCATGAAGCCTCCAGACTTCTTTCCCTTTGGTGGCTAAAGCCCCTGTGATGCCAAGCAGATTGGGAGGTAGCAGGGATAGAGGCTCTCAGCCAGCTCCAGGGTAAAGCCCTGGAGGTTTCACCCCAGGAGGCTATGCTGTTCCAGTGTTACAAACACACTGGTGTAGGTCCATTCCCCACAGCCTGGCAGGAATGTGTCTTGGCTCCTGTGTGATGCTGGCTTCAGGGTACCCCTCATAACAACCTCTCACTTAAATACTTACAGACACTCACACCATACGTTTTGACAGTGTTGCTGCTTAGGGGCAGGCTTCAGTCACTGGAAGGAAAGGCAGTGCTCCAAGGCTAGGAATTCAGGTAGTCTGGTGGGACACCTGATTGGGACTTTATGTGTGATTTAAATGGGTCTGACTTTGAAAGGATATAGGTGAGGATTGTTTCAGGAGTTTCCCAAAGGTGCTCCCAGGCCTGGGTATTGTTTGGGAGTATCTGAGCCAAAGCAGTGGTAAATACAGTGAGGGACACCACACAGAAGCAATGGTGGTGGTACAGTCAGGCCAGAACCCAGGTCCTGCCACACTGTAAAACACCCATACCCTGCAAAGTGGGGCTGATTGTCCCTTCCTCCACCCGAGCAATCTCTCACAGACTGAAAAGAGGTGGTGGAATGAATACCACATATGGTTGGATAGATATCCACACAGTTGCAGAGGCTGCATGAATGGTATCTCCCTGCACCAGTCAGCTTTCCTCCAACCCTGAGAGTCTGGATGCCATCTACCCCAGTGTTTCATCTCATGGCATGTGTTTCAATTGGTGCCAGAAGCAGCTTTGTCCTGCCGGACTTTGAGACAAGGTTAATCTCCAATGAGTCCTGGATCAACAAAACAACTTGATTTCCCCAGTGGACATTCATTTGCTGCGAGGACTAACAAGAGAGCACAAAACCTCTGTCCATCCCTTGTGTTTGTTAAAACACTTCCTTTGATATGCGGCCACTGGAAGAAGCTCTCATATGCAGAGGATCCCCTGCAGGATATTGTGAAAGTTAAAGCAGAGCACAGAGCTTGTATTTAGGTGAAGTTTTGGGTCATGAAGCAAAACTGGGGGATGGGAAAAGACAGGCACTGGGATTTAAGGCCAAAGCAGCATGCCTGTGTTCTCTTATCCCAGGTGATGCATATCTCATTTCACTACAGAGCTGCCCAATTGTTGTATGTTACCTAAAGTGTCACCATAATGGCTGTACCTTGAACTGTGGGGGTAGCTCCTGGGCAAAGACACCAGAGACAATGGTTTCAGAAAATGGTTTACATAAAAATTTGCTCTTTGCTGCATTCTGGGCTATTCACAATTTTTCCTTGCCAGCAGTGTTTTATCACTTTGAAGGAGAATTATTCTAACAGCAAGAAAGGATAATTCTGTAAAAAGCACAGTACATCTTACTAGCATAACATTCCTAGTAGAAAATTACAGACTACTGCTTCATCTGTTCTCCTGCTGCCCCCCTGAGTGCCCGTGGCTTACTTTAGGACAGACACTTCTGCACAAAGAGCAGCTCTGAGTGCCACAAGCCTCACACAATAAGCTTCTGAGTTCTGGGCTGTGCCAGAAAAGTGAGGGCTGACTCCTAGGCCAAGTCCAAACCCGTGTATTTACAAACATTTAAGAAATGCTGAAAGCAGATAGAAAATCGTGCCAGCCTTCACCTGTCTAAAAGCTGAGTGCTTTTCAGCCTGAGCTGAATTTTAACACTCTTCCCCAAACACTTCATCCTCCCTCAGCGATTTCCTTTGCAGAAGGCAACTCACTAAATAAAATAGCTCCATTTCTTTCAGGGTTGTCTGAGAAGCCATTTTCTATCAGTAAAACTGACAAATTCAGCTTCTTTAATAAGTGTGGTACTACCTTGACCTGAATTCTTTCAGGGCCTGAGGATTCTGCTGTGACCCTCACAGATGAAACTGCTTGCAGAGGGAATGACTCCAGTGTTTGTTACCTGCTGTGGCGCCTCCAGGGTCCATTGCAAGCTGCTGCAAGTACTCTCTTCTCCTGCCAGATGTTTCTGTAGCAGCCTTCAATTCATGGGTCACATCACCTCTAAAGGGCCTCTCCTACTTTCCAGTCTTCCTAGTCCCACTGTAGAGTAGCTCTCATGGGTGCCCCTGCCTTAGAGGCCACCACTGAAATGCTCTGCATTCTCTCAACACCTGGACCTGACAAAGCCATTCCGACACACGGGGTCAATCTGGACTCTGAAACTGGCCCTGGTAATGAAACAAATATGTAAAACAACTCCAGATACCTCTCTGGGACCATCTGTGTTACTCTCCCAGTGGCAAATGAGTGAGTTTTCAGAAGCCACCTTCAGCAGTACCTTTTGACCACTGTAGGCATGAAAGAAAAGAGGGAAATTAAATAAAAGGTGCAGTTTTTCTTCAAAAGTGCTCTCATAATACAATTCTTCTCCTTGGGGCAGGGGGAGGGACTGTACCTATTTCCAAGTGCATCTCAGCAGGCAGAAAATCAGGCAACATGTAAATGGGCACAACACCATTGGGACCTTCACTGAAGATGCCTAAAGGACCAGGGCCTGCACAAAGGATAAAGTGACAGTGGTGCTGGTAAAGTCTTTTCCAGGTCATAATTTTTATCTACATCACTGAGAAGCCTTCAGACAACCAGCGAAAACATTACATAAACAATCAGCAAACATCTAGTTCTCTCTTTTTTGCTAAACATATCCAAACACACTTTTAAATCTCATCTTTCACATGCCTCTCACAATGCCAATGGAGTAATATTTAACCTTTATCTCCCTAGCTCAGAAAGGAGATGGAAGAACTGGAAGAGGACAGAAATATATTGGGAGGATAATGAGAAGTTAGAAATAGCCACTATATCAAGACATGCTGGTCTAGAAAAGAGAGGACTAACATGAAAGCAGATCCCCTCAGCACTGAGAGGCAAGGAGAAGGTCAATAGGTACTAAGTACTCGTGTGTCTCCCAGTACAACAATGAAGAGGCAACAAATGAAACCAGCAGATGGCAGCTTCACATTCAGCCAGAGGATTAATTTCTTTTTACCACACACAATCCAGCTGTGTGAGTGACTATTGCTAGTTAGTGTAGACCCAGTAGTCTGGCCTGGATTTAAAACCCACACGATAAATTCACAGAAAGAAATGGACAAAGTAACAGGAAAAGACAAAATCCACCAAAGCAAATATTGCTGTGATAATGAGGACCCAGAAAACAGAAAAGATGAGCACGAGACCCTCTCCTGGGGCAGCCAGCCACAGTGAACCATTCACTGAGAATTACACACAGCTGGATTGTGTATCCAGCTAGTCTGCTGGTTTCATTTGTTGCCTCTTGATTCTTGTTGCCCCACTTTATCCTGTGCATTATTAATTACTGCCGTCGCTGAAAACTGGCCATGGTAACTTCCAATCAGCGCATTGCCTCATGCCTTCTACGGAAAATGTGCCCTGCCTTCACATTACCATCTGCCAGCTCCTGACTGGAGGTTAACTTATTCTTGACTGTGTTAAAGAGATGTTCTTGGCTCAGTCCCTTTTGCAAAACATATTTTGCTTAGCTTGGAAAGGAGACATCTGAGGAGGGGCCTAATTACAGCCTCCCACTGCCTATACAGCATTACAGGGAAGGTAAATCCAGACTCTTTTCAGAGGTGACCAGTGACAGGGTAGAAGGTCCTGTACAAGAGACAGAAGTTGCAAAAGATTTTGGGTGTGAGGAGAAAACTTTCATTGAGAGCAGTGCAGCCCTGGGACAAGCTGCAGAAAGGTGGTGGGAATCTGTCTTTGAAGTTACCAAGCACTCAAGCAGATGAGGGTCTGAGCTCCCTCACCTAGTGTGAGCCCTGTAGTGAGCCCTGCTGGGCACTTAGGGTGGTATTGAACACTTCCAGAGATGTCTCCTGACACAAATCTCTGTCAGGTTTTGGGAACCATATTCCATTCATATGACCAGCCTTGCAAGACAGAACTGATCATCCACATTTAACCAAAGTAAGTGCTATTGACAGGGGAACAACATCCTCCCTGTGAGATTGTGACAGCAGCTCACAGACTTCAAAAGTGCTCGGCCATCACCTACGTGAGTCACACGGCACCTCTGCACTGCTGCCTGCCCTGCAGTATTGGGCAAGAATCTGCACAAGGGAGGACCTGTACCTGGCACATGTGCTGAAGCACCTTCAGACACTTTTCGGACTGTCTCATTGAAGAATTGTCTGTAGTAGGGATTCCCACAAATGCCACAGGTATTGCCTTGTCCATGGTAAGGGCAGGAAGCTGTCAAAAGTCATCCTTGGGATACTCCATGTAGCAGCCATCATGTGGTGCCCTCTGGGGAATACTTGAAAGTTTTAAAGAAAACAGAAGCCATCTCTTATGTCTAATTAAATAAAAGCACCACTACCAGTTCTCTCCAAGCTCAGTGTCACATTATACCAGGTACAGGTACATCAGACTGTACAGCACCATTTCCACTGCCCTGAGGAACTGTGGCCCACACAGAAAAGGTGTGAATCAGCAATTTGCCTGTTGTCCTACATGGAATCAGGTGGATAGTGGAAAGTGGTTCACTTTACCCCTAAGGGAGAGAAACAGGGAACTCCTGTGATTCAGCCCTTCCTAAGACACAAAACCAAATAATTTGTAACAGTCTCCCATGGACTCTAGGTAACAATCTCATGGACAATTTAAAAGACCAGCTTTGATGAGAAGCCTGGATTTTTGCATAGCTGCAAGAAATTAACAAATTTCATCACTTTCTAGAGAGACACTTGTTGGAGCTAACAAAAGAGGTGTGGTATGCACACGAGACTCAGATCTGCAGCCTTAGCTGAATTCCTTCATAAAATCTTCTCTACCTTCTCACTAATAACAGTAATAATATTACTTTTCTATCTCTCTTTCACCCCCTTCTGTCTGTAATTTGCTCTTCCTGGTGGAAAAAAAAAGGAAGTGTAAATTATTGTGACACAGACAAATCCTGAACAGCATCTTCTGTCACTACCAGTAAACCTTAGGAAGTAGAACAGACCTCTAACAGGGTTTGAAGAATGTGGAGATGCTATCCATGTGCTTCTTTACCGACTGAAAACTGTAAGCATGAAAGCAATGCAAAGCATGCCCCTCTTCTTCTGTCTTTCTTATTTCCCCAGTTTCTGGCACATCTCAGGTATTTATTTACTAAACGAATTTTGTTTAGCAATCAATGTACTGAGATGGGCCAGGTCTAACTACTCAAGTAGGCACATTAACATACATTTGCTGTGTCCTTTTGCAATAAAGTAACTCCAATCACGTGCTCTTCCTGTGCAGCTGGAGGGCCCAAAAGTAATCCGAACTGATCTAACAATGTGTAGACTGCAGCCCCACAATGGTGGTCAAACCATTATCTTGTGAAAGATTCTTTACATAGTTGTGGCTGGAGACAAAATGCCTCAATCAGAAAAATGACACGGGATTTTTCCATCCTCAATCAGACTCTCAGTTGGGAGTAATAACATAATAATTGCTAATACTTTTTTTTATCAGGCTCCCATATTTCTACCAGATGATGTCTCGATGCATTTGTGTTGTGCAGCAGTTCCACAGTGAGCACTACATACACACCCTGGATTTACTGAGCACAAACAGGAAGATTTTATGTGTGTGCCAAGAACACACAGGACTATCTCAGCAAAAGTAGCTGACCTGCAGAAATCATGAACCAAGGTTTTGCAGCTTCTAGGTAATTTTGGATTCACTGGTTGTACAAGAAAAAATAGGTCTGCACATGTCATGGTTGCCTTTCAGAATGCATGCATATTGACTGTGCCTTCAGATATTATTGCTGCATTACACAGCATTACTCTTCCAACAGTCTACCAGACACTCAAATCCTGGAAAAAAAACAGCCCAAATTCTGGGTTTTGGCCTGAACAAAATTTCAGTATGGGAGAAGGAGACTTGATCAGGAACCCTGGTTTGACAGCCACCCTCCATTTATTGAGGTCTCCAAAATTTAAGAAAGGCTACACTTTAAACTCACATTAAACGCATCCTGGGTTGTTGTCTATGTCTCCCCATAAGCTGGACTACACACTGCTAATCAACTGAGCTGCTGTATGAAGAGAGACAGATGATGCATGACAATCCACCATGGAGACACTTTACAGAAGATGATAGAATGTTGTGGTGTCTCCCTTACTGGAGATACTCGAGATCTGTCTGGATGCAATCCTGTGCCATGTGTTCTGGGGTGACCCTGCCTGAGCAGGAATGTCGGACCAGACAAGGTTGCTCCCTTGCAACCTGACCCATTTTGTGGTTCTGTGATTTTAACGTAAGGATTTCAAGTGCTTTAGGGTCCTGTGAGCCAGCAGGAGGACACCCAGAGCAGGCTGTTTAATTGACTGGTTCCTTGCTTCTGACAGGTATCCAGAGATTTTTACTAAAACTGCCCCATATCTTTTATGTGGTCTTGTACCATCTTGCCAGCAGCTGTCTTCACTAGTGGTGTCAGACACTCCAAAACAGAGATCACTGAAGACACATCACTGGCAGCTGGAGAACACCAAATTATGTGCCCATGACTCCTTCAAGTCTTCTGTGCTGATAAAGTTACAGAAGGATAGACCACTGTTTGCCCTGTGGCATGCACAGAAAAGGACACCTTTTGCTCATCTGTTTGCCTGCCTTCCTTAGTAGGAAGCTCTGGGAAACATGCTTCAACAAACAAGAATCAAAATAGACATAAAGTACCTATCTGGATGACTGAATGGACATTTTGGAGTAGCATCAGACCAGCAGAGCCATCTCTAATGCAGTAGTGACTCTGTGCTCACTACCCCTAGCACAGCCACGGCCACAGGCACAGCATAGCTCCCAGCCCAAGTACCTCGGTGCTGCTGGAAGCCCCCTGGTCAGGATGGGGCAGAGCCGGCACTGCATTGCCATGCTGGATGGCAGTTCTAAAGCGCAGAGAAGCCATGGACTTCTGACTCCAAAATGATAGAGCTATGGTTTGGGTTAATTCAGCAGCGCTGCAGCTTTCACCTCAGTTGCTGTTCTCTCAAGGCTGCCTCTTTTCAGTTTTACAGAACAGAGGAAAGAACCAGAGAGAAGCTGGCTGTCTCATTCAAAACTGCACAGTGTGACTTACACCGGGAGTTAGTCTCATCAGTTTCAACTTCTACAGAGGCAAAAATCTCTTCTTTTAGTCTTGATCTTTTGTCAGCAGCATGAACACACAGAAAACTCAACGTTGCTGCCATTATTTGAATCTATTGTTCTTTGAACGGCAGATTCAGAGGAACAGGTTTTAAAAAGAAAAGAAAGAAAGAAAAAAAAAGAGAGAGAGAGAGAGAGAGAAAGGAAACAACCCAAAGGTCTGTCTGTTGTGCAAAATGCATTCCTGCACTGCAAGGTGGGTGGTCTGCTTGGAAGTTGTTACGGTTTCAGCACAAACTGCCACAAAAGATAGTGATGTGTCTGAATAGAATGCGCAAATGCGGTCTGATGGCCGCATTTGAAACGACATGGCTTACCTGTGTATTGAATGATGTTTAACACAAGTACTCCACTAACTGGCTGTCAAGTGGGAAGCGCCTCTTCATGGGAAGTGGCACTCTAACATCGCATCCACTCTCTGTCAGGAATTTAAGTGGCATTTTAAAACTGAGATGAATACGCTCTTATTTCCCACGCAGAAACAGACGCATAAAGCTCACTAGAAAAATTTATATATTCTGGGAGTGGAAAACGAGGTGTCTTTAAGACAGAGCAGCAAGCTAATTGTCAACCTTTAGTGATTACATTACTAACAAGATGTAAAGCCAAATCAAGCCCTTTTTCAGTAGGTCGTTCAGTGCACAAACCCGACTGAAGTACTTGCAGTACCAACGCGGAAATTCTTTTTCTTTTGTGGAAAACAACTGGACATCACGAAAATGTATTTTCATTTGGAAATTCCTCTTGTATCAAATACAAAACGTTTTATTATGTACTTTGTAGGTGTGAGAGTTATAACTAAAGTAAACAAAAATTCTCACTATTCTTACAGCTGCGTTAATTCAAAAAACACACATGAAAGGGAAGCTTAAGATCCCGTCTGGTTTAGCTTCAAGTTAGAGGAAAGTGTATTTGGGTGGGGATTATATGACCAAGCATTATGGCTCGTTTCAAATAACTTAGGTAGATTCCACTTATGACTAATTCACTTGATTTTTTGTAAGCGTTAAAATTAGTTGTCCCATTGGCTCTGAGGATTGAAGTTCAGCAGCATTCACGGTACAGTAATTAAGAGCACCCTCTTGTGGTCATTATTACGGATATTAATTAAACCTTTTATGGTAAACTGCTAATGTATCTGCTCTCTCATGCCAACACAGTACCCAGAAAGTTTATTAAAATATGCACATGAATGTGCTGTAAATGATTTATTCTATATCTGCCAGAGACACAATTGCAAGGTTTTATCTTGCTTATTCACTAAAAGTTGTATGCTTTTAAATAAAAAAATATTTTAACATTTCATGCATGTTAGAGCAAAGTAATTTCTTTATTTGCCATTTTCAAAATCGGCAAGGAAACCCTCAGAAAGGATACAAAAAACCGATAGAGTAGTAAGTTTGGTCTCCATACCAGAGAACTTAGCAAAAACTGTATCAGAGGATGGAATTAACGTACAGATGCATGAAGACAATCTGTTGAGAAGGAAGCAATGTGGCTACTGTAAAAGTGAGTCACGATTAACTGATCTTTACAGAATTGTTGCAGTTCTCTGAAGCAATCATGGAACTTGTAGACTTTCCAATTAATCATAACTTTTCTTAAGATGCCTAAGTATGGAATTTACTCTAATACAGAAATTAACGTCTGATAGTCATTAAACATAAAACACAGTCAGTACAAAAAGTACCATATGGGAATGTTGGAGCAAATTATGGCAGCTCCCATCAAGTTAGCTTTGGTTAGACTATATGAGAGTTATAGCATAAGAAACTGTCAAAGGTAAGAAACAGATGGAAATAGTCTTTATGGAAGCAGATTAGGAAGAATATCTTGAATGCCAAGTAACCAGAAAGCATGCTTTGTGTGCATTTCATTTCCAAGCACACCCCCTAGACATGTACTACACCTCAAGAATTTGCCATATCATATTAGCATCACACTAGTCTTCATTTAATCATTATGTTGCCTGATTACGTTAGTAACTAAAGTTCTTGCTACCTGCTACCATGACAGCATACTACTTACTGAGTGTGTCCTCTGGGATTTGCCACACAAATCCATGAGTCAAGAGAACTGATCTACCGTATGAGGAAATTTGCAACCAGGATTCTGCCTCAGTTAAGACAATTTTATGTTGTAATAGGAGATTACTGCAGTGTGCAGTTCTGAGCAATCACTTTGGGAAAAATAAGAAAGAGCAAGGAAGCAAGTTTCACAGTATGAAGTCAATTAATGGAACGATGAAACAAGGAAAGTATTCAAATTATCAGTGTATTAGAGAAGAAACTGACATTTTGCTATGCAGTACTAAAATGTTCCATTTTCGTCCAAGAAGACCATTTCTATGGACGCTAGGAGGCACTTCAGAAAATAAATGCATTGGGATAGCACATTCCAATACTTTTGAATGTACCATGAGAAATTACATTGCTTAGAGAAGAGACGGGGTGGCTAGTGCAGACAAACAGTCCAAGACCATGGATGTTTGGGGTGATTTGTACAGGCACTTTCTGATTTTGGTGGACACCAAGGTGAAAGTTAATGAATCTGTGAAATGTTGCTGAGACTTCATCAACTCTGCTTTTCTTGCTTTCTCAGAAAAGTGACGGAACAGAAAAAAGAAGTAGACACTTAAAATAATAAGAATAAAAAACATCTCAAACATAAACTAGAAAAATGTGCAACACTCAGAACAACAAATGCACCCTCAAAAAAAAAAGTTTTTTGAGAAAAACAAGAAGTTAAAAAATGGGAGTTGAAGAAGATCCAAACCTGACAGATGAAAATCCAGGCTGATTGAGTTTAACCCTGACACACCCTAGAGAGACCTAGAGCATCTGCAGACTCAAGACCAAGTAATGTATCCCTCCTGGCATGGGGCTGTTCAGGTGGTACATCAGTTGCAATGGCTGGCAGCTGAGTGTGTAAGGTTTTCAGTAAGGGAGTAGTCAGGTGCTAGACAGGATGCTTTCCCAGACAGGTGAGAATGCTTCCAATCAGTGGTGAACAGTTTCACTGTCTCCAAATTCAAAGAGAATACTGAAAACTGTTAACCACTGTTTTAAAGAAAACTCGCACTGAGAAAAAATCAAGAAAGTGCAGTCTATTTCAACAGAACTGTCATGCCAGTAGATCACTAACTAGATTACAAAATCTCTTAACTCACTTAAATATCTTTTTTTCCCCCCTCTCTCATTTTACTTCACAAACTACTTCCCACACCCCAATATTATGGTCTTTCAAGGGGAAAAAAAAAAAAA
>VWYP01015567.1:136905-151837 GCA_013400435.1 Pycnonotus jocosus
GGGGCGACAGTGAGCCGGCTCCGGCCGCGCCAGCAGGGCGGGATGGATGGGCGCCTTTTTTTTTTTTTCCCGGGCTTTTTTTACTGTCCTTTCTTACCCTATTTTTCTTTCTTTTTTTTTTTTTTCTTTTTTTCTCTTTTTTTTTTTGGTTGCCACCCCTTTTCCTCTTTAGCACGTTTTTCTGGATGTGCTCGATTAGTGGCGCGTCCGATTCTTTTCAGCATTAAATCGGCTATAGTAAA
The DNA here is from genome assembly GCA_013400435.1 of Pycnonotus jocosus. Taxonomy (NCBI): domain Eukaryota; kingdom Metazoa; phylum Chordata; class Aves; order Passeriformes; family Pycnonotidae; genus Pycnonotus; species Pycnonotus jocosus. Next base: position 137,148 of record VWYP01015567.1, read on the forward strand.
TGCGCGGTAATTAAAAATGAAGAATTTTAAGCCGCAGAAGTGGGACACAGCCAGTGCCCTTGGGTATAGCACATTTTAATTTTTTTTTCTCTCCCTCATAAACGTTATTTCCATTATTCCTTTCGCGGAATTTAAATTTTAAGATCGACATGAGGGTAAATTTGCGCGGCTTCGTCGGCTGTGGGAATTTTGGGATTTATGTGGTTTGTGCCAGCACCGGAGCGCTGCTGCAGTGCCAGCTTTTATCGTTATAAAACGTGCTGGCGCCAAGTTACTGGTCGTTCGGTGGAGGATTTCAGCACATTGCCTTGCGATATTCTCTCCCCCAAAAAAAGCAAATGGAGAAGTAAGGGTCCCAAAATAGATCGACTTTCTTCTCTGGGATTGTCTTTGTCTTGCTTTGTTCTGCTTGAATCAGCTGCGGGGCTCTTGGTGCAGTGTATCTCTTTGTTAGAAATCAGCACCAGATTTCATTAACAGTGTAAACAATTAGCAGCCCTGCTTCTTTTGATGGGCTAATGTTTAACAATAAATTTAAGTAGATTTGGGGTGCCTTTACACTGGGCGTATTTTTTGCTGTGTAATTCATAACGTCATTGTCTTAATAAAATGTCTTCGTGTTCGGGAGCACTGCCTTAAACGATGGAATGTGATGTAAGAGTATGAAATGACTGTGAAGTACTGAGCATCCGGCTGTCGCTAGTAGGACTGAATTTACATAAAATGTCGTCTTTGCTGGATCGGATCTGCTATAAATGCAAACGCAATTAAAATGTATGGTGCTGCATGCCAACCATTAATCTTCTGCTTCAGGTGTTCCTAAAATTCCACAGCACTGCCTCGCTTTCAGATTTCAAAACTGTATAGAAATATTAATTTTCTGATAGAATTTCGATGTTATTGTGCAAGGAATTTTCCTTATAGCTGTTTTTCCCTGAATCGGTGTTTCTTGGTGTCCTGTGGAACATAAAAGCAGATGGTGATGACGCTGGAGGTGATCCGCCCGTTGAGGATGCGGCCAGAAGCAGTGGCTGGCGCTGAGATGAGTCTGGGCTTGGAGCAGTGCTGAGAGGGCTTGGGGAGAGGATTGTAGTGGAGCTCCATCCCCATTCCACTCCTAGCAGCTCTCTGGCCATCCACCTCCGTTTCTGCCAGCTGGAACGGACAAGAACCTTGCCAACTGCCCCAGGCTTCCACTGAGCTCGTTTAGGGAGAGGCAGGTGTGGCTGAGCTAGGAAAAAAACTGGAGCAGAGCTGAGAGAACTATGATGCCAGCGCAGCTCCTGTAGTTTCCTGCTCTGGCCACCCTCTTCAAACCGAATCCCTTCTCTGCTTCCTCCTGTCTCTGCCTGCATGTCCTCTAAATCGGGGCATATTTTGGGAGGGTCAGAACAGAGGAAGTGGCAGAAGAGGATTTGAAGCATTTAGTGGGAGAAACGTGGAGAACTTTTTTACAATGGCTAAGTTAAATATGCATTTAAATGTTGAAGTAAAGTACTTAACACTGAATTTAAAACAAAAAAACCGTTCTGACAGAGATGGGATTGTGTGACAACGGGTTTGAATTTGTACTGTATTGTTCTGAAAAACTTTGATAGAGTGAAAGTAGTTTGTAACGTGCTTATGTGAATTCTAGTAAAATTGCCTGTAATACCAATTCTAGGTGCTTGTTTTTATCATTGTAGTCCCTTTAAAAATATTTCTTTTCATTAGCACCCGTACTAGAATTTGACTATCTCATCTGTGGAGACTGTGGCAAAGAATTCATGGACTCCTACCTTATGCAGCACTTTGATTGGGCAACATGTGATAATTGCAGGTATTACAAATAATCAGGAGGGAGAAACACTGGTTTACATAAAGATTGCTGGCTGTAATTCGACGAGTTACAGTCATTTAAAGAGACTTTCAGCAGAGAGACATATTTCAGTAACTTCTAAATAAAATGAAAATGAAAGTTGACTGATATCCTCTGCATTTTCCATTGTGGAATTGAGTCACAGATAGTCTCATAAGCCTGCGTTAGGATAGGGGACGTAAGTGGATTTCCATACAACATTAGGGAAATAGGATGTCATGAGAGCAGTTTGTGTGTTTCTCAGTGTGAAAATTCGTGTCTGGCTGCAGACTAGAGCCATTTGAAAACCTGGAGGAGCACAAATAGCGGCTCTCTGGAGAGGAGCAGGGATTAGGAGAGTGTTTGCGGTGCGGGGTTTTAACTCGGGTGAAGTTGGTACTTTGGTCAGCATGGGCGTGCTGGACACGCAGCAGCCGGAGGGCAGAGCCCTCATGGGAGGTTACTGGTTGGCCTGTGAAGTAAGCGGGAGTTTGACCTTGAGATGAGAGCAAGCTCTTATCTTCTAACAGAAAATGCTCCAAAAGCCATCAAGATAACCAGGGCAATGAAACCAACTGCAGCAGCCGGGCACTCGTGTCTAAGAATGAGTTGGGTGAATGAAAATGAAAGGCAGGAGTTTGTTCTGGGAGCCTCCCCATTTACTGCAGGGAGTGGTTAGGGGTGTGCACGTGGTGTAGGCAATTCACAGTCATACAATTCACAGGAGGCAAAGTTCTGTTTCGGAAGTTACAGTGGGTAGGAAAGGGACGTTAAGGACAGGACTTTGAGCCTGCAGAGTACTTTTCCTTGGCTCTAAGCTCTTGTAGCTGATCACTGGAGTGTCCTTGGTGTGTTAGGTGTAACTGTGAACTTTGAATTCTAGTAAAGCTACATTTACAGCAGTACTTCCTTGATGACCGTTGTTAGCACTTAGTGTTTGGCAGATTGTTTGGCTCGAGTGATTCAAGTTGTACTTCAGTCAGGATTGCGTAAATGTAATTTTTTCCATTAACTCATAAAGGCTGCTGTGGTTCCAGAGTTTTTCATTATCTATCTGGTAAAGGCTATAGTCTTTTAAAAGTCTTCTATTTTAAGGGTCCTCTGCCTACTGTCTTGCATTATAGAAAGACGTGCTCTCTCTGTTGCTGATCAGTTTCTGAGATCTAGAAGCATATGGAGTGTGTATATTCTCAGGTGATCTGACCTGTCTCACATTACACATTCTTTCTTGACCATGTGAGGCTCGTACTTCTGTCCTCTTGGATTGCATCTGGGTGAGGTGAATACCTGAAATTATACATATTAATTTTAAGTTTCAGTTATTCTCTCTTGTAAGAAAATAAAAGCCTTTCTAGAAAAGCAGGCTTCACAGCCTGTTTTTGCTGAAATGAGAGGAAATTTTATACACACACTTTCAGTAAATCTAGTCTGGAGTTCAGCTAGGGTGTTGAAATCCCAAGTTATTTGCATGCATAAAAACCTGAGGGGATTAGGGCTACCTGTATTTCAGGAATGTTAGAAGGGATGGGGACTTAGATGTGAATAACTGGTGGTTTTAGGGTGTAGCTTTCTCATCGTTATTTTACATCTTGCAGAGATGTTGAAGATAAACATAAGCTTATAACGAGGACAGAAGCAAAAGAAGAGTATCTGCTTAAAGACTGTGACTTAGACAAGAGGGAACCAGTGCTGAGATTCATTGTGAAGAAAAACCCTCACAATTCACGATGGGGTGAAATGAAACTTTATTTAAAACTACAGGTATAGAAACGTACTGTGTTTCAGACCTTTTTTTACCTTCGTACAGCTTTGGTTGTCGCTTGGTACGTGAATGATTTTGTTAAAGCTAAGAGTGTTATGTACAGCTAGTTAAATGGTTGCAGTCTTAAGTTCTGAGAATGTCTGGTTTTGAGAACATCTTAGAGATGTTCGTTGAGCAGGACTTTAGTGGGTTGCACAATTACAAGTCACAAAGCACATGGCCCGCCAAGTTTTAGTCTGAAGTGCATGGGGCAGCTGCAGCTGTGTGTGGCCCTTTGTAGCTGTGTTCACAGCGTTGCCCACAGAATCAGCAGGAAAGGCAAGGGATTCCCCAGGGCTCTTGTCATTTCTTGTTTGGCACCTCATAGGAATCACAGCACTTTAGTAAAACTCGGGCAAAATTAGAGCTGGGTTCAAGTTCTTCTAAGTTACATGCAGCTGGTATTAAAAACCAGTGCTGCTGCTGCCTGGGGAAGGAGTGCAGTCCTGTGAGTCAAGAGCAGAGACAGGTGGGAGCAGAGGAAGATTGGTTGGTTTATGTACGTGTAGGAAAAATTTAAATTTGTAAGTTAGAATAGTTTACTTCTATCGTTTCAGGGAAAAAAAAAAGGCATTTATGTCCGTCCTGTAGGTAATCAAGCGTTCCCTTGAAGTCTGGGGTAGCGAGGAAGCACTGCAAGAAGCAAAGGAGCTACGCCGTGATAGCAGAGAGAAGATGAAACAGAAGAAGTTTGACAAGAAAGTTAAAGGTAAAGTGTTAAAAGTTACATACTACAGTACCTGAAGGGAAGTATAGTTGTGTTTAAACCTGTGTCTGCATCTGATTAAATTACTGAGAAAATAATTCAGTGTGGTAAGATGGATGTTTTCAAGATGGGAGATGAGCCTGGAACAGTCTGGTGTGACCTCACAGCTGATTATTATGGGCAGTGTTGGTCTGCAGGACTTGAGATCCCTTCAGCTTGAATTCTCCTGTTGTCCTGTGGACATGATGTGACAGAAATCAATTACAGTGGTTCGTTGTAGTGTTCTTCAGAATTTTGAATATGACCCAGAATGTGCCATGGGTTGCTCCTGATACTTCTGACTTGTGGAAGACAGGGATTTTTGTGGCAGTGGGTTACAGTTCTGCGATAGCTTTCAGGTGGAGTGAATGTAGTTTTCCTGTTGTTCGCAGCATTCCTAGCTGCTGTCTTTACTGCACATTACCCTTTGGGTTTTTTCCCTGATAAGTTAGTATTTAGAAGAGTATTGGATGGGTGGAACCATTTGTACCACCTGTAGCATCCATGCTTTGCTTTGGGGTGGGATTTGAAAGGGCAGAAAGCTCAAGCTGGCCGTGCTGGTGGTGTCTGAAGAAGGCGGAACTTGAGACTGCACAAATAACGCCTGTCTGTGCCATTGATGTGCGTACAGAAGGACTGGCAGCAGGCTGTAGCAAAGCCGCCAGAGTTCATTGCAAGTACAGGCCTTAACGTGACAAAGTTTGCAGCCGGAATGGCTTGGCTCAAAATGCGGCCACATTTTGCTGTTCGGTATTCTTGCCACCCGCTCGCAACATCCGGATAATATCTTGGGCCCTGCTGCCAGCTTGCGCGCTCTAGAGAACCCGCGGATTTCACTGCGGATGCTGCAGAGGCAACTCATATTATTGGGCATAAAGCTTAGAGAATGCCAAGTCATTTGGGAGGCTTACTGTGACCTGAATGAAAATGACTCTTTCTTGGTCATGTAAAATAAATGAGGTGTTCTATAAAAATGTTTCCTTTGCATTCCACCGACCCCTTTTGGATACCTTTGAATGGCTTTGTGTAAAAAGGCAGCAAGCAACATGTCCTTAGTCCAGATGGAAAATCTTTGCCTGTGAGATCCCATGACAGTGTAGTTCTTGGCCTTTAAAATATGCAAACAAGGTGAGGATTGCAAAGCAAGTCAGAGCTTGTTCTTGCAAGAGCAGATTCTTTCCCAGATTTTGTGGAAGATGGGAAGAAAGTATATTGGCATAAGTAGGCCTCAGGAAGCTGGTTAGCTTGAGTTTTATTATTTACGATTTATTAAAATCTTAAAATTTTCTTGTATTTCTTACCAGAACTCCGCCGTGCCGTGAGGAGTAGTTTGTGGAAGAAAGAAGCTACTATCCATGAACATGAATATGGACCAGAAGAAAACATCGATGAAGATACATACAGAAAGACATGCACTGTATGTGGCCATGAATTAACTTATGAGAAGATGTAGCGTTAACCTATTCTTAAAATTTTACTTTATTTTTAATGGTATTTTGTATTAAAGTCAAATAAATGCGTATTATGAACAATCTGTTACCAAATTCCGTGAAGCATTATATTTTTCAGTTGCAAGGAGCTCGTGAAGAACAGTAGGCTTTGGCTTTTAAGCTAGATCTTAGGGCAGAATATAAGACATCTACAACAATTCAACAGTTATTACCTTGGTCAGAAGCTAAGTTTGTATAATTGTACTTGATGCACTCATGAAATGAAGGTGACCTTCGCACTGCTTTTCTGCTTCCTTCAGGAGGAATGCTCCCTATTTCATCCTGGCTGTTGTCTGGTTTTCAGTTACTGGTCATGGGCAGGCAGAGGGCAACAAGCTGAGAGAGCAGCACTTCTGGTGGTGGGAGACCATATGATGAGGCAGGTTCTCCTTAGGCTTGAATACATAAGTCTGTGAAGGAGAATTCTCTCTTAAAGGGAAAGCTGCCTGCTTCCTTGGGAGGTTCTGACATCTCTACCATATTTTGCAGGAGAGTGTCCTTAGGTGTATTCCCTACATGTTTTTTGGTTTTTTTGTTGGTTTTTTTTTTCCCCAGTTTTTGAAGCAGAGACCAAGGCAAGGGTCAAGAGCTGGTTTTGGGGCATGAGAGGGAAGTAGCATTCCATGGCAGAGCTTGTTTAAATGCACCTGGATGATGTTTGCTTTCTGTAGAGCCTATTTACTTCCAAGTTTAAATTTCAGTTTCTCGTTCATATAGCTGTTGGGCAATGCCTGCAATGCCTTCAGCAATTCAGGAATTGCTGAAGTGAAAGAACATCTTCTAAGGTTCTGGCTCCACATGCATTCACCATTGTAAATACGGCAGATTCAGGGAAGTCTCTGGAGTCTTCCTTCACAAACCTTGCCCCTGTGGCTGTGCAGAACTGAAATTATCAGTAGGAAAGCACATTTGCTGTTACAGAAACGTGGTGGGATGACTCCCATGGCTGGAGAGCTGCAGTGATGGCCATAAGCTCTGCAGAAGGGACAGGCGGGCGAGCAGAGGCGGTGGGGTGGCTCTGTGCTTCAGGCAGGGTTTTGACTGTGCAGAGCTCAAGGGCAGTGATGATAAGGCTGGGTGCCTGTGGGTCAGGATCAGGGAAAGGCCAACAAGGCAGACATCCCAGAGGGAGTCTGCTACAGACCACCCAGACAGGATAAAGGGGCGGATGAAATGTCCTTTACGAAGCTGTCTGGTGTTTCACGATCACTAGCCCTTTTTCTTGTGGGAGACTTTAATTTGTGGGATGTCTGTTGAAAGCATCAGCAGGGGAGAGGTGGCAGTCTAGGAGGTTAGTGGAGTGTGTGGAAGACAAAGGACAGCTGGCAAGTGAGTCCTGGTTCTGGCCAGGACAGTTATTTTCTCCAGTAGCCAGGAGGGCATGACCCAGACCCCATTTTCCTGCCCCACCTCACACCATGCACAGGGGTGGGTGGGCAGAAGAGGATCCTGTCCAGTCAGGGTAACACCGGGTTTCACGGGGTGAGCATTTGTGTGTAAATTGATCATCTTTCTTGCACATCATATTAATAATATTGATACTGTTTGTTTCTTAACCTCATTGCTGTTTCCAGTAAATTGTTGTTATCTCAACCCTTCATCCTTACCTTTTGTGCCTCTAATTCTCCTCCACTTCCTGCTGGGGGGAGTGAGCAAGTTGTGCATGGTTTGGAGTGTTTCAGTAGAAATGCAAAACCGGGGAATGCCATTCCTAAACTACAACATGAGCATACCAGGGGCAGTGGCCTCGTAGATGTGTTGATGAACAGAGAAGAGCTGGTGGGACATGTGGTTGTTGGAGGCCGTCTTGGGCACAGTGACCATGAAATGATGGAGTTTTCAGCCCTTAGTAGGTAAGGAATGGGATCAACAACACCTCTGCCTTGGGTTTCTGGAGGGTGGACCTTGCACTATCCCATGCAGGACCGTGATTCAGAGTCCCTTGGGAAACAGTCCATAATAACAAAGGGGTCCCATGAAGACTAGCCATACTTTACAGAGGAAATCTTGAAAGGCAGAGGGGCAGACTTATCCCTATGTGCCGGATGATGAGCCATCATGGAAGAAGACCAGCCTGGTCTTCCTGTTCATCCTGGCTGAACAGGATGCTTCTGCTGGAATTCAGGGAAAAGAGGAAAAGACCTCTGAAAGAAGAGGCAGACAAGAAGAGTACAAGGATGATGGTGGGTCATGTAGAGAGACAATCAGGAAGATGAAAGCTCAGCTGGAACTCAAATCTGGCCACCACTGCGAAATATGAAGTGTTTTTATAAATACTTTAACAAAAGGAGGGCCAAGGAGAATCTCCATCGGTTGTTGGATGCGTGGGGGGACATTGTCATTAAGGACGAGGAAAAGGTTGAGATATTTGGGTTCCTTGCCTCAGTCTTTAACAGAAAGACCAGTTATCCTTGGGGCAACCAGGCCTTGAGCTGGTACACAGGGACAGGGACCAGCACTGTAACCCAGGAGGAAGTAGTGACCTGCTGAGCCATTAGACCCAAGTCCATGGGACCAGATGGGAATCACCCAAGGGCACTGAGAGAGAGCTGGTGGAAGAACTCATTAAGCTGCTCTGCATCATTTATCATCAGTCCTGGATAACCAGAGTGGTCTGGGACAATGGGTTTGGCCAGTGTGATGCCCATCTACAAGAAGGGTTGGAAGGAGGATTTAGGGAGCTATAGGCCTGTCAGCCTGGGTAGTGGGATGCAATAGGTCATCTTGAGTGTGATCACTCAAGGGTGATAGGGTGCAGCCAACATGGTTTTGGTTGCCTGACCAACCTGATCTCCATTTATGACCAGCTGACCACCCCAGAGGATGACGGAAAGGCTGTGGAATTCAGCAAAGCCTTTGACACTGTCTCCCACAGCATTTTCCTGGAAAAGCTGGCAGCCCATGGCTTGGACAGGTGCTCTTCGTTGTGTTAGGAACTGGCTGCACGGCCAGGCCCAGAGAGTGGAGATGAACAGTGCTGCATCCAGCTGGGGGCTGGTCACTTGTGGTGTTCCTCAGGAATCAGTGTTTGGCCCAGTCCTGTTTAAAAGCTTTACTGATGATCTGTATGAGATTAACTGTACTTTCAGTAAATTCACTGATGACAGCAAGCTGCATGGGAGTGTTGCTCTGCTGCAGGGCAGGAAGGATCTGCAGAGGGATCTGGACAGGCTGGATCAATGGGCCAAGGCCAAAGGTTCAAGAAGGCCAAGTGTCAGATCCTGCCCTTGGGTCATAACAACCCCATGTAGGCTGGGGGAGTGTGGCTGGAAAGAGGCCCAGTGGAAAAGAGCCTAAGTGTGCTGGCCAAAATACAGGCATCCTGGCCTGTATCAGCAATAGTGTGTGGCCAGCTTGGCACTGGTGAGGCCACACTTGGAGATCTGTGTCCTGTTCACTGTCCCTCATTTCAGGAAGAATGAGGTCCTGGAGTGTGCCCAGAGATGATTGATGGAGCTGGTGAAGAACAAAAGAGCAGCTGAGGGAACAGGGCTTGTTCAGCCAGGAGAAAAGGAGGCTCAGGGGTGACCTTAGGCTCTCTGCAACTCTGAAAGGAGGCTGTAGTCAGGTGGGGTTCAGTCTCTTCTCCCAGACAATCAGTGACAGGACAAGAAGACATGTGGTCTCAAACTGCACCAGGAGAGGTTTAGGTCAGACATCAGGAAGATTTCTTTAGAGAAAGCCTGACTGGACATCGGAATGCTATGGGAGGTGGTGGAGTCACCATGCCTGGAGATGTTCAAGGAAAGACTAGACAGGGCAGTGCCATGGTCTAGTAGACATAGTGATGGTTCAGTCAGTGGTTGGATTTCATGACCTCACAGGTCTTTTCCAACCTGACTCTGGTTTTGTGAGAGGAGAAAAGGTGCCTGGGAAGAGCAGATGATGCTTCCAATAACTGGTCTTCACTTTTCCAATGTTCTCCTCTGCAGCTATGCAGTAACCTGCCAGCCAACCAAGCAGAGAAGGATTTAAGGCCTTGCAAGATCTAAGAAAGTGGCATGGGGGCTTGGCTAGAAGAAGAAGGCAGGTCCCAGCATGGCTTTACAAGGTAGTCCTCCACGTCTTGGTTCCACAATTCAGTGTTACCTTGGGTCCCTCCACTCTGGGGCAGACAGTCAGTAACCACCCCCATCTGCCCTGCTGTGGGCACGCTGCAGCATGTGACCCACCACACAGCATGCACTACCAGCCCACACCCTCCCAACCTCCCGCAACAGCACTTCCCCTTCCCAGAGGACAAGAGGTGGCAAGGGTTCAGAGGAAGAATTTCTACATCAGCACCTCCTTGTACCTAGAAGCACATATGCCTGCCTCTCATGGCTGCAGGTGGGGGAGGGTGTTAGACCAGCTGTAGTGCAAGGAGGTGAAGGCTTGTGTGTTAAGTCAGGGTACCAGCATGAATGCTGGGAAACAAAACCGCTTGACCCCCCCCCCTCTGCATTGAACACCAGCAATAACCCAAAGTCAAAGCATCACTACTTTGCTTCAGTGTCCCTCAAACGAATTGGACAAACACTCAGCAGCAACCTGCTTCACCTTCATTTATTTTCGTCTTTACATGTGCATTTTTTTCCAACCACACCACATTTCTACAGCATCTTTACACTATCAATCACATCCTATTTCAGCAGTTCCAAGTTTCTCCAGTTAGCTGCTGGTATCACTACATAAGCGTTTTACTCTCTTTCCTACAGATCCAGCCAATTTCCCAGTCAAGTCAGGTGTACACCATTAGACCTAAAAGAAGGTGAAGGTGTCCAACAGACTCAAGAAATGCAATCAAAGCCCATGCTCGAAGCTTGGCATGATTGGACGTTAAATCAATTTTGAAAGACATTGCTATTTGGTTTTAAAACACAGGATTACACTCAAGCAACTGTATCCCCAGCATCAGTATTTGTCAAGGCTCAAAGAAGTTACAGGTTTGCAAGTTCTAACCGCATTACCAGTTTTACGGAAGTCACATTTATAGTCAGAACCCTCACTATTAGTTAATATCAGAACTGATACTGACGCAAGCCAGTGAAAAAACTATTAAACTCCAATTAAAACCTTTAAAGTATTAAAAGTTTCCTAAAAATAAAAAAAAACCCAAGAAACCCTATTTGATTACTCAAGAACATTAACAGAGAAAGAGCTGAAGCATAAGTCCATGCATGACTGACAAAATCCTTGCATAAAGCAAATTTACAACAAATAACAATACACCCTGAAAGAATGGTGGGGGGGAATCAGTTAAGTCAGAAAGGGCAAGCAGAAAAAGAAGTAACAGATCTAAGTCTATGGGCATATATCAGATTGCTACAGGCCACACACAAAATTAGATGAACAGTCAAAGCAAAATGTTCCATTTTTTACCCTCCTAGCTTAAGTCAGGAGGTCATCAGTCAATGTACAGATGAAATGCATTTCTAGGTATAATACCTGAAAAAAAAATTTGTACAGGAACAAAATTACTCACTCAAAGCACGTAATTTCCTAAGCTAAAACTAAATAGCACTGGGTATGAAATTCTTTAAAACATTCACCTGCAAAATGAAGAGACCATGAACAGCTTGGAAGCCCCCTGCACTCTGATGGACCTGAGCACCTAAGGCAGCATCTTTGCCATTCACCGCTGCTCACTGTGGTACAGAACACTCTGGTTTGGCTCTTATGTACTTCCTATTACAGGCCTGACTCAAAACTGCTCGATTTCAGTTGTGTTCTCCCAGTCTAAGTCTCCTGTAATGTATCACTTAATTCGGCATTAAAACACTTCCTGAAGACATGGGAGCAACATGCTGCTGTCACATTTTAAAGCAAGGGAAACTAGCAGATGCAGCAGTTGTTGCCAAGCCAGATGAGGTGAGAGCACTAGGTTCATTCACTGCCACTAAACAAAGATTTCTGAGATCCTGCAGGCCTGCAGATCCAGTCCAGTACAAACATGACAGTGCAGTGAGTTACAGGCTGAAAGAAAAAAACAAGCTCAGCACTGTCCTGTCCCCTTCCTGGCATCTGGGGCTGGAGCTCCCAACACCCAGGTAAGGCTTGCAGCATGGAAGTCAGAAGTTTGTGCCACTCCAACTCTTGCTTACTGTCTCTATTTATTAGTGAAGACTGCTACCAAGAGCAGGTCATGATTTCTTGACCACAAAGCAAAAAGAATTATATTTTTTCAGAAGTGGTCTGTGAAGTTTCTCTACTGTCTGTCTACAGATACTGTAAGAAGACACTAGACAACACATTTTAAAAACATCTTTCAATTGTATTACATGTTCTTTTAAACTGTGAAAATCTATCTGGCTGGTAATAAAACAAATTTGTATGCACTATGCTACTTTGAAAACGTGTTTCACATGCCCAAAGTTAAGACAGTTTTCCTATGTCATATACTAGAGAACTTACCACACTGCTCACTGAGAAGGTGCATCCCCTTTCATACTCACAAAACACTAAAAATTGTTCCTCATTTCTGCAATTAATTTGACTGAAGGGACAAGTAGAAGTACCCATTGCTTCGGGTTGGCTTTTTTTGTTGTGAAGTTAGGAATTTTTTCCGGGGGAGGAGTGTGCCTGATTTTTAGTTTTATATAGGCAAGAGGGGAGAAATAAAATTACTATCATGAAGCAAAAAGTCAAAACTAAATTAAAAGACAACAAAAAGAATTAATAGTTTACTTCACAAATATCCCCTATTAGTTGTATCTTTTAAGGCTTACGATGCTTACGCAGTTTGTTTTTATTTTAGAACACTCTATTGTTTTATATAGGAGCACATGAAAGCCAGTTTTAGTCAAAAAAAATCTTCCATCCCCATGTTAAGTTTTGCCATTAAAAAAAAATTAAATTCACTAAAGTCCTGCAGACAAGACTCTGTCCACGAATGATCCCTCAGGCCTGCAGAGCACAGAACTGCTGAAACACAGCCAGAATGTGGTGGTCCAGTTCAGCTGTAAACAGGAGGTTCTCTAGTGTCACCATGTACTGCTGGATTATCTGGTGGTGCTGGCAGATAAAAAAGCAAAAACAAACCACATATGTTTACTGTTTTCATATTTATATCGGAATAGGCAGAGAAGTCAAGATATGTAAGAATCACAAACACCCTTATCTGAATTGTTTAGCACATCTAATTTCCACAATGTAGCAGCCACGGATAAGAAAAGCATAATGTAGACACTACTGACCGCAAAGATGAAGCCTGTGCTGAAATCCTGCCTTGTGCTCCCTTGTAACCCTTCACTCACAGATCCTGAATTGTGTGCAGGTATCTTAGGAGAATCCTTTCCTCTGAAGACACATCTACTACCAGGGAAGGGTACATCCCAAGGGAGAATTACACCACCCCTCCCATTCTTCAACGCATCTTGTACTCATACAGGTATAACTTCCTGTAACTAAGTTTTGTCACCGTGCTTATTAACTGATTTAATAGAGAGCCAAATATTCAAAAAACATGTTTAATAGATATTTATGTGCCTCACTAAAAGGAGTCCTGCAATACTTTAATTCACTCATTTAAAGCATGTCTATTTTAGCATTCCTGTTTGTTCACAACTTTGCCCCTACTAAAAACATACGGTTAAGTGGAAGTCAGTGAAATTCATAATCATGTCTTGAAATACTTTTGCAGTATGCTTACAGTGAGGGAATTCTCCAGTCAGGATCAGCCACTCCACCAAACTGGCAGAGATTTGGCCACACCAGCCTCTGGGGAAAATGTGCTGCTGCCACCTACTGCTATTCTCCTGGAGTGCTCAGCCCTCCATCAGCTGAGCATTCCCAACTAAGCACAGCCCTGCCAACCCCCTTCCAAACTGAGAAATGAAACTCACCTGCAGGAAGATCTGCTGCAACCTCTCTATACAGCTTTTGTACCAAGGTGTAAACACATCAATCCCACCAGTCTCACAGCGCACTAAGTGCTCCGTTAACAACATAATGAAACGCTGCAGTAGAGGGGAAAAAACACAAACTTATTCAAGTCTCATCAAATTAAAGCAGAATCCAACCTCAGGTAAGAGGATCTCCATGTCAGAAGCTTTGAACAGCACTGTGAGAATAATTATTTTGCTTGGCAAATACTGAATTTAGTATGAAAATAAACCAGTTACCTTCTGGTTGTTCAGGAAATTGTGTGCTAGCAGAACTCTGCTCCTAAGCACTTGAAACTTATCAGATCCTGCTCAGAACCAGTCTTTGCAGAGAGATGATCTGGACTGACTCCAACTCATGGTAAACTCATCAATCCCTTTCCATACTCTTATTCCAAGAAAACGATAGCAGTGATGCTGAAAGCTTATAAATCAAGTAACTTTGAAACCCAAACCACAAAGAGACTTTAACAATCATTACCTGGAATATAACAAGAAAGAGATTCTTCTGCTCACTCTGGGCTGACTCTACTTTTTCCTGCAAGCGCTCTATCTGCTCCTCCAGTGGTCCATCTTCCCGATCCGTGCTTCGGTCGTCATCGTCATCATCATCATCACTGTCTCGCTGTAAATGATACCAACACAGGGCTTAACAAGTAATTTGGCAGGTGTGGATACCATTAATACCCTACAGTTAGTCCCATGTGTGAAAAGGTCTGCAGAACAACTGAAGAGCAGCACACAGTTCCAGATAAAAATTTGGAAGGAAAAATGCTAATATGGGAAAATTGCAAAAAAACTGAAAAAAAAAAAAAATCAATACCAAGATTTTGGAAAAGCTAGAGCAAGCACAGAGGTTTATCAGAATTGAGGGGTTTTCCTCCCAGAAGGTGCTGTGCCTGACAGCCCAGCTGAGGTGCCCCTACACCAGGGCATGCAGCATGGGCAACAAACA
>VWYP01015569.1:0-13521 GCA_013400435.1 Pycnonotus jocosus
TCCTGTTTATTTCTGTGAACAAAGTTATTCTCTATTTTGATACTGAAGAATTACTTCAGACAGACAACTGTATACTTTTACTTACTTCAAAGTCATCTTCATAATTTGATGAGAAATCCTCAAGTCTTGTGTCTGGATTAGAAATGTGTGTATCTTTCTTTTCCTAAATGAGAAAAATGAATGAAACCATTAAATAATCTTACCAAAAAAACCCAAAAAACCCTCTTATCTGTCAAATCTTAGCATACAATGGATTAATAGTTGCTGTTCTCAGACATTTCCACATTTTCAAGCAAATATGTAGCATATTGTTTGTACAGATAAATAAAATTATATTATCAAGTGATAATTACTGAATTATACTAATAGGACAGGAAGATAAACAGAATTCAACCTTATCTTAGGAAGACCAACTGTTTTTCTACCAGTATTTTTATTGGAAAAACCTAAAAACTTCTGCATTGACTACAATGTCACTGATGGTGCTAACAAGAAAATAAGATTGCCCTACCCTTTTGAGGAGTAGACAAATCATCCCTGCACCTGAGTTATACTGGAGGACTCAATCTGTTAACAAAATAGTGCAAATGTTGAAACAGGAAAGCAGAGACATGGATATAACAAGAGAATAAGATAATTTTTATACTTAAATAATTTTGCTAACATTGAATCCTCTACTTTATTTCCATGGAATAAGATTTATGGTATCCCTGCAGTTACTTCAAATACATTTCTTTTCTCTAGATTATTAACTTGATTAGAATAATGGCATTTATTTATGGCAACTTTCCTGGTTTCAACATTTGCAGTGTTTTATTAACAGACTGAATCCCCCAGCATAACTTGGGTTGTGGGAAATTTCCCTGATTTCTTCTTCCTGCAAGGTTCAGGTACTCAGCAGTTAACTAATTCATAAAGTTTAATTCAGATAATTTTAAGAAAAATCCTTATGCCATTTAAATAGACACCTTTAGTAACACACTCAACAAAGGTGAGTCTTTATTAGCTATTAGGCTACTCTCAGAAAATGCCTACAAGAGTTGTCAGCTTTATTAATAACACAGATGCATTTGGTACACATATAGTTTCTACATATTAAAAACTTCCACCTGTCAGCAGTTGTCTGGGTTCCTACTTCAAAGATTTTATAGAGAAAATCTATATATTGTCAACATAAAGCAGGATTAGGAAGTCATGCTGGAATACCTGGAAGGCTGTGGCATTTGGAGCAACAAATACACAAAAAAAGTCAACAGCATAGAATGCAAACCCTTGGAATTTAAGTCTCCCTGTTGAATCAGGTCTTAAGTAGAAATTTTGCCCTCCTGGGTTGCCTCCTATTGCCAATGAAGACAGAGAAGATAATGGAAAAGGAGACCAAATATAAGAGGACTGAACTGCCTATTTCTTTCCACAATCTACAAATGAAATTTAGGTCCTCACCACAGAAATTCACACTTAAAAATGAGCTGAATCAATCAGTTGAAAATATCACAAAACTTATAAAAAATTTTATGGTAGAGCTAGGCTGTATCTGCACAGACTGTTCCAAATAAACTCAAGTCTATACAGCTTCAGACTTGCTGAAAATTTGGTTCTGCCAGCACCTGCCATTTAAAAATATTAAAATAAATAATTTCAAAATATAAAAATCATGTCCTCCTCCTTAGTTTTACCTCTTGTCTTGTGTCCATGTCCCCTTTTTCAATGGGTTTTCCTTTATCTTTTACAGTCCTATTCAAAAAGAGAACAACAATTTTATTGGTTAACTCATAAGAAAGCAGTTCTGTTTCAGTTTTATTTTCTGGGGATTTTGTTTGTTTTAATAAAAAGAAAACAAGAGGAAAAAAAAAAAGCTTTGTTTTTTTTTTCCTTAAAAGGAAAAAACAGTTGGAAATTTCCTGAAATATTTCTAGAAGTATTTTTATAGATCTCTATGATACAAAAGGATAATGCAACAATCAAGTGATTAACCAGCAAAGAATTCAGAAACTTTGTCCAAATTTAACATCTATAATTGCATCAAAAGGCAAGAAAAAGTAGTGAGGAAGAAAGATTCATAACCCCACACATTTATTACTTGTATTGGTATCTGCAGCAAACCAGAGATCACGACCAGGTTGGTACAATATGCTCAAAAGCTATAAATCAAAGACTGATTTCAAACCTGTTTTATTCATTCAGGGGTCTTATTTACGAGGATAATAAAATCAGGGTCAGAGAGCAGGTGCAAATCAACAACAAGCTTTGCTCCTCAATAATCTATTTGATTATTTTATAAGTAGAGAGTAAGTAGAGAGTATTAGATTTCAAGAAGAGAATATTTTTACTCCTTACGTGAGTATTTGTATATGCTGCTGTTGGGATTGACAAACAGGAAAAAGCAACAACAAAAATTAAAATTTGGCTGGATCCTGTCATAAAAAACTGGAGTGATTCAACATTATGGTGAAGCTGAACCATGGTTTCATGACATCTCACTAAACCATATTGCCTTCCCTGCCATGCAGGAATGGCTGAACTCTTCCTTCCCAGCTATGCACAATGACTCAGCCACAACCCCAGCAGCAACAACTTCAAAACATTGCCTGAATATTCAGCACTGCTGACACAGCTGAGTGCTGCTGCCAGGTAGCATCCCAGCATATGTATTCTGAAACATTTCAACAGCAATACACTTCCACAAATTCACTTCAGCTAAAGTGGTCTGTCCCATGCTTAACATCAGTAACACTCAGCCAACACTGTAGTGACTTCACTGCCAGTGTCCCCAGAACCAAACAACCCAGACTTGGATTGAGCCTGGAGCTGAACTAGGGTTTAAGAGTGAGAATTGCAACCAACAATGCACCCAGAGAATTAGACTTCAGAAAGTTGTGTATAATTGCTGTGCTATTGGGCCTATAAAGAATTCAGAGTGTTAGAATACACAGGAAATGTCTCTAAGACTTATATTTGCTAGTAATAGAACTTAGAAACATAATCCCAAAATTTAACTGATCCTACTGAGGGTATCTGGAACTTTTCCTTTCATATTCAACTGCAAACTTGCTATATATATAAATACAATATTTTAGATACCATCTAGGATGGGAACTGAGTACTGATATTCAAATTAAACTAAACAACATAATAGAGTCCTATGTTGTTGATCATGACCTTACATGTGTCCACATGACTGCATAGTGAATTTTCAGGTGGTAAAAATCAGCATTTCTGGCTCTGAAACTAAATGTCCAGATTAATATATATATGTAGTTTACAAAGACTGAGAAATATCTTTTGCTACCCTGCTGAAGAAAAATAACTAAAGGAACATTTTTATCTGAATCATCTTAGACCCAACACACAGATTTTTTTTTTTTTAATTGCTGTGCTATTGGGCCTATGAAAAACGAATTATATTATCCCCAGATATGTGGGATTAAGAATTTATGTTTATTGGCTTGGTGGTGACTGAATCTTAGTAGATACCATCTAGTATATAATTATTTTAAATTTACCTTACAAGCTGATGGCTCATTTCTTCTTGAATCCTCTCCTCGTTTTTGTGTTCACTGTTCTGTGAAAAAAGTCACAATATTCATGAGTCATGAATGCTGGGAGGGAATATATATATATGAACCTGTATTAGTAGTACTCTCATCAAACAGTAAAAAAGGTTGCTAATGAATTGTTTCAATAACAGACTATTTTTTATTTCAGTCCTTGCTTGTAAGATGCTCTGAAAAACTGGCAGGGGCTAAGGGCTGACCTTGGAATGCTGTGGCCAGCCTGTTCCAAAAAATGAGATTTTAACAGTATGTACCACAATTCACACAAACTGGATGGAAGGACAAAGCATAGTCTCAGGCACTTTTAATCCCCAGTAGAGAGACTTGAATCTTAAATTCTGTGTCATGAAGGTTTGCTTAAGTTTGAAAATGTTTTCAATAGGGAGTTTAAGATAAAGGTCTTTGTCTCTATCCAGAAACAGAAAATAAAATCTCACTCTGGGACAGAAGCATCAGCGTGTGTATTCTCTGACAGATACCTGAGTAAATTTCCTCAGAAATCAAACATTGAGCAAGCCCCTGATAGACATTTGTTGTCTGCTGCAGTCAGTTGGTTACAGGAATCTCTCATGGTGGGTTCCTACACTGAAAACTACTCATATTGTCCCTAGAAAATATATTTCTGAACTTTTATTTCAGAAGCTTGTTCATCTTCACTCTTTAGGCAGAAAAAACTACCTCAGAGCATCTCAACAGTTGTATGACTCATAAAATTTATTTGATTTTAAGAGTTACAAATTATGAGATTCCTTCTCTCAGTTTTGTTGAATAAATACTTATAAAAATCAGTTTAAAAATGACAAATTATTGATTAAGTCTCTCGGATATATAGTCATGCTCCATATTAGAAACATAAAAGATATTCTATGATTTCAGAAGTAGAGGCAAACCCCACAAACATAAAGAGTCTATATTCACATGCCTGTGCTCCCTTCATGCACAACATGAAAGTAGCTTCTATTAAAATCATACTTTTTGCTATAATGGCAGCCAAAAACTTTAATGGACCTCAAGCCTTATGACATCTCCACTTCTAAGCATTTGCAAAAATTTCAAAAGTCATAGCAAAAGGAATTTTATGAAGACATTTCTAACATATAGGCAAATTTTTTTGTTGTTTAAATTTTACAGAAGGAATCAATTCTGAATCAGCATACTTAAATTCAGATGTAGTGTTTTCATCTACCACTTTAGCCCCAAATTTCAGAAAATGTTGACTTAAAATCCGAGCATTTTTATCATTCCCCTATTGACAATATGCTAATAATTAAAGTAAGTGATAAAGCAATGTATTAACAAAACTTACCCTTAGATCATATTTCTTTCTTTCATTTTCTCTACTTTTTACTCTCTCATTAGCTTCTGCTGCTGGCCCTTGTCTGTCTCCATGGGAAGATTTTTCTTTAGATCTCTTTGATTTATGTTTTTCTTCCTTTTCCTTTCTATAATGTTTATGACTTTTCTCTTTAGAAAGCCTCTCTTTTTCTGTCCCAACAGAATGTTCTTTTTTTTCTCTGTGTTTTCTTTCTCTCTCTTTATCCAACTCTTGATGTTTCTCCAACTTGTGTACATGTTCACCTTCTTCAACTTTGTAGGCTAAAACTTTCTCAATTTTCTTTCTTGAATCATTATCCTGCAAAGAGGAAAATAATATTAAATGGTTAAAAAGTTCTCCAAAATCGTTCTATCTTCACAAATATCTATCCATATTTGACCATTTAAATGATTGAATTGTTAAGTATTTAATCTTTCTGTCACATGGATGTTCCAGTCATTTTTTTTTTTATTTCCTATGATAACAAGTTTCAAATTATGACTGCACTTGAGATTCTGGTGTTTCCTCTAGGACACTGCACACTTTGCTACAGAAAAATCTTTGAATTATATGTTCTTCACACAAAAAAATTGTCTACTGGGTGGTCTAAAGTAGGATGTACACTCATTAATTACCCTTGTAATAAAGACATAAATAGCAGATGCAAACTTCTGATGTAGCTGCACAAAAATGAAGCATTGTTTCCTACGAAAATTTTGTTTCATGTTTATTTAAACAAAGAACAAAATACATCCTTAAAATCAGGAAGCTGAGATATATTTTGTTTGTGTTTTGTACAGTTGTCATCACCTTACTATTTACGCTTCTCTTGGATTTCTTGGGAGTTACAGTCTGATCCAGTTTCTTCATTGTTCTACAATTTTATCTTATTCTGTTACGGAAACACTTCACTAACTTCCTTTACCTTTTGTGCTTTATGTCTTCTTTCTCGCTCCTCAGTTCTTGCTTTCTCCTCCTCTAGAAAACAGACGTATAAATTAGAGAATAGATTTTATAAAATTCAAACTCTGTACATAAATAATGCTAGCATGTAGAAACCAGCATTTTAGCAACGTGTTTTCTCTAACATAAGAGCTTTCTAAAAAGGAATCCTGTTGAAATTCCCTCTCCAAAGCTGGTTACTCCTTCTCTCCTAATGAATCCCTCCAGTCTTGTGTAATGGTCAGAGTAATGACACATGCTACTGATTTCAGCAAGTGAATGGATCACTCAGCAGAGAGTGTCTAGGCACTGAACAACAAAAATTGACAACCATCCTCCCTTCAGAAGAAGGGAAACAAACATCCATTTTTTAAAAAGCATCAGAATAAAACTAGGTTACCAAAGCATTCTATAAAATACACATGCCAGTAGGTACTCACCTGCCTGTTTTATCCTCTCTGCACAGATGTAGTATGGTTTCATATCTAAATATCAAATTGTTTGATATCTAAATATCAAATATTTCCAAGCACAACAGGAACCCAAAGTTACTTACCCAAATGATGCTTGGTTTCCCTTCTTCTGTGATGTTCTGCATCTCTTCCTTCAAATGATTTCAGGTAAGTTTGTGGATCTATTTGCTTTATCTCATATGTCTTGTGCTTTTTGTCTTGTTCTTTATCAGTCTCCCTGTCTTTGTGTTTTAGTACACTGTGTCTCTCCTCCAAACGTGACTCTTGAACCTTATCTTTGTGTCTCTCTCGGTCTTCTCTGTGGTGTTCCTTTTCCTTTTCTCTCTCTCTCCTTTTATCTCTGTCCCTTTCACTGGATTTAAACCTCTCTCTCTCTCTTGTTCTTTCTTTGCTCTTCTCTCTGTCTCTCCGTTCATGCCTGTTAGGGTCTATGTCATGAACAGTCCTCTCTCTCCGCAGTTTCTTTTCTCTGTGTTTTTGGTCTTCATTTTGAGTATCTGGTAGTAATGCCTGAAATAAAATAAAAGATCTATTATTACAATGCAGGATTCTATTTTGATAAGAGTATATTCATGGGAAAAAAAAATCTGGATTACTAAATGTGTATTTAATTCTCCAAACCATATTAAAATGCTGATATAGTTCTAGGCTTACTTTGTAAATACTAACATTATGTCTGTGCTAATTGAAAAAAAACCTAATAAATCCAATAATAATAACACATATTGGAAAACAGGTTTTAAAAAATACAACACAAATCTAATAGGAATATCAGGAATATCAGTGATGTAATTGACTGCAGCTTGAATGCCTATTTGATCAGGGGATAATGTAATTAACCAGTTTAAAACCACAGGATGAACATGATAGATGAGGATAATAAATACAATAGATAATATACATTTTAGGAAAGTAAATAATATATATAAAGCAGAGCTGTCTCTTGGATTTGGGTGACCAGCATATCAGGCCCCATTGTGTGATTCCTGTAACAATACATTATTTCCATTTGCCTAGCTTAGACATTTGTAAGGTACCCTTAAATGACTCATGCAGCCAGAAAGAGCTGAGTGGGGCCAGCCTCTGGGTAACCTTGGACTGGAGAGATTCCAGAACAGTCAGTGGTGACAGGGAATTCAGCAGCTACACATTAAAACCGTGTATCATTTATAGTTAGTGATGCAGATTGAAAGTGTCTGGGGCACCAGGAAATGTTAAAGAGCTACTGCAGATCCCAAAAGGCAGAGTAGAAGAGTCAATTCTTTGTGTTCAGATCATCAATAATAATTCTAGTGCTGTAAGGCAACTTAACATCAAGACTAGCAGAAATAAAACAAATCCACCTTTAGATGTTTCCTAAGTTCTTCTGCTTTCCAAGTATCTTCTTTGGTTCTTTTCTAGAACAGAAAATGCAGAAAAGACTGAGTAACCAATTTGCAGAGAGAAGTAAATCATTTAACAATTAATCATATTTCTAAGGAAAGGATCAAGGTACACATGGCAAGTATCACTGAAAGGATCATGCAAAGAGTAATTTGATTTAGCTCTAACATCTGTTTACAGTAAATCTCACCTGACTGGACCTGGAAGAAGCCTGAAGCTCAGACTACATGTGTAAGTTGACTGCACATGAAATATTTGTATGTAGCACTGAAGGTAAAAAGGAAAAAGATAATGAAACTAATCAAAGCACATGACTGTTTCACTCAAGTGCTCCCTAGTAAAATAGGTTATATTTCTTCTATCCACATTTGCAGAGCTCCTGTTCTCGGCTGCTTGGCTGCCATTAAAAAGACTAAACAAAAAAAACCCAAACAGATTGCTTGAGATCACTGAAGGAAAGGAATAACTTTAATCTACTGAATATTTTAACTAGTTCATGGTAGGATTAGGACCATATCCAAAGTGACATGATCAGGCTATCCTCATTCTCAAATTTAGACTTGGCAAAAGCCACTGAAGATTAACAAAATAATCACTGATGAACATTGTAATGATGAGCTGCACTGGTGGAAGAAAATTAAATATGATGTCCAATTTTTTCTTTGTTAATTCATTATATGGAGGCATTATTTTAACAGTATATATATTTAATTATTCTACATGAAAAAAATCTTGTCTTTTCAAACTCAGATTTTATAGAAGATTGCAATGGAGTGGTAACCTTCTAAAAGTCAATGAGAAGTCTCAGAAAGGCAGTATTTGTAACAAACAGAAAGTGCCCTTTCAGTTTTATCTTCTGATACTTAAAAAAGGCAAAAAACCCAAAGAATGCAAATATTTACTACTGCAGAAACTCAGATGAGAAAGTAAAAACAAATGTGATAATTTTCTTAAGTCAAGATTTAACAAAGCCTAAGAAACTCAACAAAACTTGTGTGAATGTAACCTGGAAGGAAGAATATGAGAAGAGAGCAGAATGCTGTATTATAGTCTCAAACAGTAACCTATTTAAAAACATGTTTTGGTTTTAGACAATATTTAGGTATGTATCAGCAAATAAAGAAAGAATGCTAATGATGCTAATAGCATAAAATCAGCATAACCATCAGACAACATCAGATAAGGCAGTTTCAAATTTATTTCAAAGCTGAGGCAAAAAGCACACAGCAAACATTCACACATGGTTCTCTGGCACCTAATAATGTGCAACTGTCATTTTTCTGGGGTCTGCAGTTTTCACCTCCCCACCACAAACTGAAATTGTTGCTTTTGTGTATGATGATTTTCCACTTAAATCTCTGCTTTTGCAGAAGTAGGGAAACAGGGAAAAGGAGATATTTTATAAAGGGTTGAGACCTCTGTCCCTCTATAACTAAATGTCCAGACAATAATGTTTCACACAAACTTTCAAAGGATATATTGAACTTTCTCACCTGCCTGCTAATTTAGAAGTACTTATACACTCATTTAAATCCAGATTAAGATTGGTTACTTAAATGACACTGAGGTTTATCTTAATTCATCCACCTGAGAGCATTCAGCTCACATGAAATGCCACAGATTTACTGAACTCAAAAAGTGCTATGAACATTTTTACCAGTTAAGAATCTGTCCTTTAATCTAAAGAAAAAGTAGTCAGTGGAAAAAGAAACCTTGTTGCTTTAGATAAATTTTGAAAGAGATTAACTGGGGATTTTTCACTCACAACTAGAAAGATAAGAGGTTTTCAGAACATACTGTTTTTAACTAATTTAAGAACTCAGTTAAATGTGATTCTAAAGAACAAGAAACAGATGAACGGTAAGACAAAATTCTGTCTTTAATTTTTAAGCCAGAGAAAGGTACTTTATTTTTTTGCATGTAAAAGTTTATCTTTCTTATTTCCAATACGAGTTGCCAATTTGAGAGCCCTCAAATAGATAAGAGCACGAGCGACAGAAGCAGCGAAAGGAGGCTCCTCACTCAGTGTGGCTCTTCCTGCCTCTGCCTCTTTGGCACTCTGACAGCGACACACCTGAAATATTTTAGAGCAAAGTTTAACCTTCCCATCACAGCTCGCCAGCTCACTGCTTTGGCACTTCTACCTTTTCCAGCGATGTCACACAGTAATTGATGTTAGCACGTGCATGTGGGTTTTTTCGTTTCCTTTATTCCGGAGCGCTACAAACGTTCAATAATTAAACACCTTAATGCAAAAGTTACGTGTGTTCCCGAAGAATTAAAGCCCGACAATTAGCAGTTACAGAAGCATCAATTATTAAACGCACTTTTATCTAGGACGTGAAACAACGGGTATTTCCGTAAGCACCTATCCCCTTGTGCAGGAGGATGAGCGCTTGGTGCCAGCTCGCCCCTCTGCCACAGGGAGAAGGATTTCCTTGCTGCGGCTGCTGCGGGAGGGATTCACCGCCGTGCCGACAACACAAGGCGACCCGGCCGGCCCCAGCAGAGCCGCGGGGCTTCTCGGAGGCAGCAGACGAGACTCCGGCGCTGCTCCCCCGGCCCTACCCCGCTCGCCCGGCCGCTGCCCCTCACCTTGTCCCCCTCCATGGGGCCCGGAGGCCGCGTCCACCGCCGCGGGTCGGGATCGGGCGCAGCGTGCGGGCCCGCCCCGGCAACCAGGGCCGGCAGCCGCTCGCCGAGCGATGGATGCGCCGGCGCCGCCTGAGGAGCGGCACGGCCGGGAAGGGATTCCAGCACCGCGGGATCCGTGTGGCCGAGGACGAGGGAGTGCAGCAGGGAGAGCGCTGCCAGCAAGTCACGGAGGTGATCCTGCTCCTCTCGTCAGCCCTACTGAAGGGATATCTGGGGTCTGTGTGCAATTCTGGGCTCCTCAGTACAAGAGAGACATAGAGCTCCTGGAGCATCCATGGTCCAGTGGACGGCAATGAAGGAGATGAAGGAGCATTTCTCCTTTGAGAAAAGGCTGAGAGAGCTGGCTCTGTTCGGCCTCAAGAAGACACAAGTGATAGGGGACCTCGTTAATGTGTAGTGACCTCTGGGAGGGGACCATGCCGAGAGCATGGACCAGACTCTGCTTGGTGATGCTGAGCAACAGGACAAGAGGCAATGGGCAGAGACTGATGCAGAGAAATTTCCACATGAACGTGAGGAAGAACTTCTTTATTGTGCAGATCATCCTGCACTGGAACAGTTTGCCCATATCTCCCTCTGGTGATATTCCCTAACCATCTGGACACAATCCTGTGCCGTGTGCTCTGGGACGACCCAGCTTGAGCAGCGAGGTTGGACCACATGACCCACTGGTCATATTCTGATTTCAATAACTGTAGTACATCCATCACCTCTTTGCTGAAAAGAGGTGAGTTAATGAACTGTGATGGAAAGACCAGATGACACACTGTGCTCCCTTCCAGCCTGACCCATTCTGTGATTCTGAGTTGGTGCCCAGCTGGGTTTCCTCAGGTGAGGGCTTGGACCCTGTGAGTTGGGAATGGGGCACCCTCAAAGCCCTAAAACACTGCTGTTCTCTTCTGCAGCACTGACCTATTCCAGGTGAAGTGTATCATGAAACCATCCCTCGTCGTGGCTGACCCACTTTTAATAAAGTTGTGCACAATTACTGAAAGGCAAAAAACCTCTGTAAAATGGTGCTATGCTTAATCTGCCACTTATCCAGATGCTGGGTAGAGTCAGGTATGAAGAACACTTGTATAAATAAATTAAAATGCTGATAATCTTCCCCCAGTGGCAAGTACCAGAGCTGATTTCTGCAACAAAGCGCAAGTGGCAGCTCACTACACACACGTGGAATGAGCTCGATGTTGCCTGCAGGGAAGGTGTGTGCCATTTCGCAGCAAATATTTACAACCCATTAACACGCGCAATTTAAAAGACCAACCCATTCCTTTGGGGTTTTTTTAACTTTGTTCCCGATTTTCAAGGTGTAAAAAAAAAAACCAACCAGTTTTAAAAAATGTAACTGCTGCTGCTAATATCGATGGTTGTGAAAAAAGGGACTACTGAGAGGGGGAGCAAAGGAAGAGACATTTTTGCATTTGAGTAACATTCTTGCCATAGTTCAATGGGATTTTGTGGCTGACTTCAAAGAGGTAAAATTTAACCCCTTATACTTAGCCTTAAAAAGTCCGTTGACAAGTACATACAAACCTGTGATACCTTGCCTCGTATTCATATTTCCAGAATAAATTTAGAAATGTGTAAAAGTTTTAATTTGTCCAAACTGTGAAATATTTTCCTTTTTCATGTAGCAGAATAGTAAATCAAGAAAGAAAAAAAAAAAAGGAAAAAAAAAAAGAAAAAAGAGCCCAAACACACCATTAAATGTAAGTATGACTTTTAAGGGCTAAATTATGTCCACTAAAAGCAAACATCTATGGATACTAAAATATTTATAAGCCTTTTATGGATTATTCATAAAATCATCCATTGTTTTGGCAGAACAATAATAATCTGTAAGCACGTGGCTTGGGGAAACCCCCAATATCAACACAGGCTGAGAGGTGAAGGGATTGAGAGCAGCCCTGCTCAGAAGGACCTGGGGGTGCAGGTGGGTGAGAGGCTGGACATGAGCCAGCCATGGCACTCACAGCCCAGAAATCCAAATGTGTCCTGGGCTGCATCCAAAGCACCATGAACAGCAGGGACAGGAGGGGATTCTGTCCCTCTTCTCCACGCTGGTGAGACCCCAACCAGAATATTGCATCCAACCCTGGAGTGCCCAGAACTAAAGAAGTCATGGACCTCTTGCAGTGAGCCCAAAGGAAGCCCCCAAGATGATCAGAGCGATGGAGCACCTCTCCTGCAAGGAAAGGCTGAGAGAATTGGGATTGTTCAGCCTGGAGAAGAGAAGGCTTTGGGATAATTTAATTGTGGCCTTCCAGTACCTGAGGGGAGCCTGCAAGAAAGCTGGAGAGGGACTTTTTACAAGGTCATGTGGTGGCAGGACAAGGGGCAGTGCATGCAAACTGAAAGAAAGTGGGTTTAGATTAGATACTGAGAAAAATTCTTTACTGTGAGGGTGGTGAGTCACTGGAACAGATTGCCCAGAGAAGTTGTGGATGCTGCATCCCTGGCAGTGTTCAAGGCCAGGCTGGATGGACCTCTGAGAAACCTGGACTAGTGGAAGATAGGTGTCCCTGAGTTGGAACCAGATGATCTTAAAGGTCCCTTCCAACCCAAACTTTACTATAACTCTATTATTTTATATTTTCTTCCCCAAACAAATAAAATTAGCCATAAAAGCGATCTTGGATTAACTCAAAGAACTCTTTAGCCACAGTGGTGACAGTGTTATAAACACATGGAACTAAGCATCTGCTTAGGAAGGGATCTCTACAGAAATGCTGTCCTATGTATAGAGACTGAACAACAAAACAACCTTTTAACTGAATTTGTTTTTAACAACAATATAGCAAACACAACTAAATAAGCAAATTTGACAGTGATACCAAAAACTGGATAGAAAAAGCAGCTTTTTTCAGGTTCTGTTTCTCTTGTCTACTCTTTAGCACATACATATGTACTTACTGAAAAAAAAATAAAATCAAAATCTCAGTTTTGGCTGCTAATAGCTTTTTCTCTTAGCCCTATGATAGTATACTAGTCAGGCATCTCTAAGACAAGAGATAAAATACAGATGTCAGAAAGCGCCACTAGAGGGTTTGGAAAGAACTTTTCAAACCATAAACCTAGGGCTCAATCACAAGTTTAACTGCTGCATGAGAATACAAGGTAGAATAGCACCTTTCAAATAATAATACTAAAATTTGTGCATGCTTAAATATATCCACCATGTATTAAAATAAACTAC
>VWYP01015570.1:0-12041 GCA_013400435.1 Pycnonotus jocosus
CGGGGAACGGCAAATCACCCCGGGGCTCATCGCTGCGGAGGATCAGGGCGATAACCGCGTTAAGGGTCGGCCGCCAAGGCAGGCTGGAGGATGATGGCCGCCTCCTCCTCCTATCCCTGCACCGCTGCGGGCCGAGAATCCCTCCCACGGTCACTGTTGGTGCTTTACAGAAACTCTCCATTCTGCAGATGCGGACGAGCCCGTCCATCAGGTTTCCCCAGCCCGGGAGGTGTTTACCAGGAAGTTCCTGCTGCAGGGATGAAACCTGCCCCAAAATACCTGGAGGATGAGCGGAGCCGGGCACAAGGAGGAGACTTTCAAACTGCTCCTTCAGAACAAAGACACGGCTATCAGAACATTAGCTTTAAGGTATTTTTATTTTAGTGTTCTATAAAACCAAAAGGTGTTTAAAAACAAACAGTACCTGGGCTAAAAGCAGAGAGTACAAACAGGGAACAATGCATTCAGATCCTTCAATAATAAAACAATGTGTTTGATCCTTAAGGCCCTTGAGGATGGTAAAATGCCAGTCCCCTCACACCAAAGCAAGGCTTTAATGAGCACTGCCGATAAAAACGATGTACCAGGGTGGGGTGATGCTTTTGGGGCTGAGGAAGTCGAGGACTGGGACCCCCCCTGTGCCCCCCAGCGCTGGCTCTGCTCGGGGAGAGGCTCCACAGCTGAACAAGCCCAGGGCAAGAGCTCAGGGTCCACCCAACAGACACAGCTGGAACTGGCACAAAAAGGCTGCCAGGGGAGGCTATTCCAAGATTTAAGGCTTCATCTCTGCTAAGAGCACAAATTATTTATTGCTTTGGTTCTGTGCAGGTCACTCTTCCCAGCGGGAAAAAAAAGTCTAAAATACGAGTTTATCAGTGAGGTACAGGATGCAGAGATCCACGAGGAGGAAACAAATCAATCCTTCATCTTCCTCACTCGAGAAGGCACAAGAGGCAGCAGAGGTTCCAGCAAGGCCAAGCAGCACCACTCAGAATTCAACCACCACCACCACCACGGCTGCATTTCGGACCCTTCACTCAGAGCAGAGGGCACAGGAGAAGAGAAAACACCCCCCACTGCTCAAATAATACTAAAATTAGATAAAAGTACCTCGAGTCTTGCAAGACTCAGTTCCTAAGGCTTGTTTGAGGTCAGGCTGTCCATGAGGGGCAGCTCGGCCAGTAAAGCTCCAGACTTTGGGAATAAACAGGAATAAAAATGTCATCAACAGCATTCTTTTGATTTGTCTAATAAATGTTTACATCTCCATGCAAATATATTAAACTGCTCCTCGCTACAAAAGTACAGTATTTGAGATCTCCAGTAGTTTCCAGTGGTTTATGACAATTGTAAGCAGACTGCTCACAGGGTGAGAGTCCATCCAGCTGCTCCAGTCCCTCCGTAAAGTGCTTTGCTGTAGAAAAACTGAGTTAGAAACTCACCCCTGGAGCCAGGAGTGACCCAGTAATCCAACAATTTCCAAAGGTAGGAGTGTTTATTTCCACAGAATTAAGGCTAAAAAAGCTTTGAACCTTTGGTCCTCACGAGGCTTTGGTCCTTTGCTTCCTGCCCTGTTGGTTTTCCAGCTTCCCTCTAAGCCTTTTACGGACTCTCCCTACCCTGGTAAATCCCAGAGGTGCAAAAAGGCATCTGATTCTTTGCTCCAGAGCACAGGGCAGAGCCAGGGGAGCCTCTGCCCCCTCTGAACAACCTCCAGAGCAGGAATTTTAAGACACTAAGAGAAAAACTGATTTAAAATGTACCTTTGGCCCAAATTCCTTGATGCCATTCCTATGGTAGAAACGTACCGTGAACCTCAACGTCTCCTACTCCAAAAAACCTGCAAAAACCTTTCCCCTGAAGGACTCCTGGGAATGTCCACTTGATGAGATGAACTGAGATTTGGTCAGCTTACAGTCAACTTTCAGGGCATTAATTCCTTTTAAATTACAGGTCTGAAGCTGGGACATCTTTGGACTTCTCCAGTGTAGTCAATTATTATTTTAAAAACAATCAAATCCTCAAGCTCTACTGTACAAGGATTTATATTGCACTACCACTTCAGAGGTGGAAAGAAAACTAACTGATCTATCAAAGCTGCTACAAAATAAAACCGTTTTAAAAAAATCTTCCTAAAGGATCATCAGTGCCTTGCTGGGAAGCAAAACACATCAAAAACCCTCCTCCTTCCCATGACAACCAGCCTTTGGATTAATGCCTGATCTTCCCAAATAATGGGAAGGAAACAAAAAATAAATATGATAAGGTGACTTCATTACAACACCTGATGGAACTATTGATCAATCCAAGAATTGCTCAAGGCAGAAACAGGAAAAAGGTCATTTTCTGTGAGCAGCACAACCAGCACCACCTGCTCCACACCAGCTCCTCACCCTCCTCTGGGGGAATTCAGTCCTCATTCACCAGCACCCCGAGACCCTTCACATCTTCCCAGCTTTTCTGTTCCCAGACATGGAAACACGGAGGATGTTCGGGGTTTCTTCCATGACTCTGACAAGCAGGTTGTCGATGTAATCCTCCAGCTCCCGCACCTGCAGGTCCTTCCTGGAGATGGTGTCCTTCTGCTTCAGCACCAGCTGGATCAGCTCATCGTGTGTCAGCTGAGCATAGGCATAGGCAGGGTCTGAGGGATCGTATTTCTTGGGAGGGAGGGAAGGAAAGCAGGGTCAGAGCAGACACAGAACATTCCAAACCAGCAACAGACCACACAGAGCAGCACAGTGACAGCTGCTGCTTAAACAAACCTGCTCAAGCTTAAACCAGCTGCTTAAATGCAGACTGGTAAAGCCAAATTCAGGTCAAACAGCAAGAAACACCCACCCAGGCCTTTACTGTTTCTTCCTATTTCTTGGAAAAGTCTCTTTTTAACCCTTGAGCAGCATGAGAGGTACTGGGCAGCTTCTGGTGATTCCTCCAGCTCCCAGAACACTGCCCAGGCAAGGAGTGTGAGCACAACAGGCTCCTGTGGGGCACCACACACAATTTAGGTGGAATCACAACACCACAACACCCATTGCAAGTTTTCAACTCCCTTGAGACAGCAGCGTGTCAGTCTGAATCTCTCAGCTCACATCCTCTCCCCTCACACCAGAAGGAGGCACTGCCATGATTTCAGTTCTAACTTCTCTATTTCCCAAAAAAACCACCCCTGACAGACAATTAGGGGAGCTGTGATTTTCCCTGCTGACCCAAGGATGCTCTCAGCCTTTCAGATCAACGTGGCAGGTTAAGCTGTGCCTCGGGCCTGGAGGTCTCTTTTGAGGTCAGGATTGTGCTGAAAGCTCCTCTCAATCCCACTGCTGATCCCAACTGTGCTCCAAGGAAGTGGCTGTGCCTGAGAATCTCCACAAAAACACAAGCCCCAGCTCTATTATAGATTAGTCTGTAAGAAAATAAGCATTTAAGGACTGTTCCCATGCTTGGAAAGTTCAAATCCCAACTACCTGGAAAACACAAACTCTTCAATTAAAGCTTGGGCAATGAAAGTGCCACTGCCCTCCATACCTTCACACTCATTTCCAGCAGCTTTTCATTCATGGTGCTGATGACATTCAGGTTCTTGCTCTGAGGCTTGTTTGCCATGGCATTCATTGGCTTCACAGGATGGAGTCTGCAACAGGAAAAAAAAGGTTCCTGCTGTTTAGGAAGAACATGTAACAGCAGCATGACACAGATCTTTAGACTAAGAACAAAGGCAGCAAGACTGGGAATGATTCCTTCTCTGCTCTATCTCCTGACAGAAAAGAGATTCAGCTTCAGGAAGACAAGGTATTTCTAAGCCACAGGGGTTTTTTGAGTATTTTCCAGTTCTCTGCTATCTTTATTGACTTAAGGGATTGGAGATAAAGCAGCAGCAGGAAGGGAAATACATCCTGAGTGTGTCATGGAAGAAAAGCCAGGTCAGGCTACACGAGGAGACAGAACACAGGGCAGCTACTCTGATCCCTCAGGAACTGGTATTTCAGCCTGGCCTTCCTAATCAGAACATACCTGTGATCTTACATCAAACACTTCTGCTGTCCTCAGACAACTGTTAGGCCTTGTCCAATCCGAACTGACACCACAAGTTGTGAGGAAGTGCTGTCATTATTTGCCTGAGCAGGACTTACAACACCAATTTTAACACAGGAAGAAAAATTTCTTTCTATTTCAGCGAATGCTGGCCCAGAGGTGTCCTAGAGCCCAGGCAGAGCTCTGCAGGTGGAGTCTACAGGGCTGACAGGACAGCAGCACCACTCCCACACAGCAGGAGCTGTGTGATCACTGAAGAGCCCAATTCAGCCAGGAAATGAAGCACCCCCATTTATCA
Organism: Pycnonotus jocosus; assembly: GCA_013400435.1. Lineage (NCBI taxonomy): Eukaryota > Metazoa > Chordata > Aves > Passeriformes > Pycnonotidae > Pycnonotus > Pycnonotus jocosus. The sequence continues at coordinate 4,331 of VWYP01015570.1, forward strand.
GGGTGACCATTCTCCCATGTCTGACAAACAGCTGAAACGACTCCGTGCCACCTGCACTTTCCCTACAGCTCCCCTAAGAGCAGCTGCTCCCCTTGGCACCCTGAGGGGCTGCAGAGACCCTCCTGGAGCCAGCAGCAACCCCACACTGGCTGCCAGCACACAAACACTGACAAATCCAGGCCCCAAATCCCAGAGGAAGTCAGGGCTGTCCAGTCCTGATCAGATCCAGCAGCTGGAGGGACAGATCTGCACCTGGAGAGCAAAGCAAAGCTCACACCTGCACGGAGGTACCTGCTGGAATCCCCACATGGTCTCACCTGTGCTTGGGAGACACGGTTTCACCACCCCGTGGGGTTTGGTTAGGGAACGTTTCAGAGGGTGAAACCCGTGCCTGGAGAAGTCTCTTCTTGCCCGAATTTCCCGCTTTATCTGCGAAGCCCTCGGCTGTTGGCTTTTTCGGAGACTCTGCTCTATGACTTGGGGTGTCAGAGAGAAGGGAGTGAGAGGAAGAGTAGGGCTGGCAAGGACTTGACAGGGAGGAAGAGAAAGCGGAAGGCTCAGAGAAGTCACACTCTGCACGCTCCCCAACACCTGCACTCCTTTCCAGCTCTCGTTTCTCAAAGTGACTGTCACACTCCCTGGAATGAGATGTCACACCTAAGCCTGGGTCAGCTCCCTGGACACAGACCCTGGGAGCACCCACAGCAGCAGGCAGCCCAGCCAAACTCCCTGTGTTACCAGCATCAGGAATAGCTCCTCCTCCTCCTGCAGCAGCCGGGATCACTGGGGCTGCAGCAGAGCGATCAGAGAGCTCTTTTTGTTCTCCATGCAAAGGTGTCGACCCTTGGGGCTGCTCCCCAGTCCCTAAAACACCTTTGTCACCTGCAGTGACCCCACAGCTCTCCTGACAGTCCCCCAGCAGCTCATCATCAGAGCCTCCCTCCGGGATCACTGGAAGACCGGCCAGTGCCGAGCCCCGGTCTCCAGGAACAGGAATGGCAGATTTGACATTTGTGAGACTGACAGATAAATCATCATCATCATCCCCTTCCTTTTCTAAAGGCCTGTCACTGCTGTTAGCTCTGCCTGTCACTGGAGGGGTGACAGTCTCCAAGGAGGCACCTTGAGGGAGGCACCCATGAGCAGCTGAGGCTCCAGCACCCAGGAATGGGAACCCTGGTGTGGATTTTACAGCAGCACCTGAAGCAGGAGCATCAGCCCTTAGCTCAGCCTGGGAAGTTGGTGGGGATTTCCTCAGCAGTGCAGCCAGTCGTGGGGCTGGCTTTGGTGGGACCAGGATGTCACTGCCAGCCCTCCCTGGATCCCCTTCCTGAGGGGACACCGTGCAGGCTCTTGGGGTTGGTTGGACTGGAGAAAGTGGCTCATTTCCAGCAGGTGGAGGTGCCTGGGGCTCCAATATGGGCACACACTCTGCCCATTGCTTTCCACCACGGGTGTCCTGCTCCTCCTTGAGCTCGCTCTCAGGGGACAGTGCCTGGTCAGCCTCTGGCATGAGGCTGTCACTGGACTTGGAGAGAGACACAAAACCTTTGTCACCCCTCATGCAAGGCTCAGTGTTGACACCAGTGACCTCCAGAGCTGTTCCATCTCTGTTCCAGGTGGGATGTGTGCTGTCCCCAGAGAGCTCTGTCCATGGGACTGCTCTCAGCTCACCCCTAGACCCTGCTCGCTCTCCTGCTGCCCCTGAAGCCATCCATAACCTTCCACTGGAATCCAGGTGCTGCTCTCCACCTTCCTGCCCACTCAAACCTGCATCACCTGATGGCACACCCTGCCATCCCCCAAGGACAAAGGACACAGATTTCTCATTGCATGGCTTGCTGCTTTCCAGAGAATCCTCAGGCTGGAGCTGGGCAGAATCACAGTGTGGCTCTGGAGCCAGCCCAGGGGGCCCAGAAGGGGGGTCAGACAAGGTGCCAAGAGGGTCTGGCACAGCTGTGACATCACTGGTTAAAGCCACATCCACAGAGCCTCCTGAAGCAGCACGAGCAGAGTGTCCTGCAGAGGAACAGTCTGGAAGGAAAGAACCATTGACAGCCTGGAAACCTGGCACTGCCTGTCCTCCACACTTGGACACAAAGGGATTCTTGTCATTGAAATGACAGCCAGAGGGGACAGAAGGTGTGAGTGGGACAGAGGGACCCCGGGAAGCCTCTGTGCCAGAGCCCTCAGGGGGCTGCCCCCAGTCAGCAGCAAAAGGATTATTGCCCCTAGCAGAGCTCTGCCCAGGAAGAGGCACTTTGGGAACAGAGGCTGCAGGATTTTGGGATGAAGGGAAACGGGCAATGCTGTCGGGATCCAGGGCTCTGGGATCCCACTCAGGAGCAAAGGGGTTCCTGTCATTCCGAAGCTCTGCAGCAAAAGCAGGAGCAGTGAGAGAGGCAGGAGAACTAGTGATGTTTCCAGAGTCTGGCACTTGGAGTGCCTGCCCCTCTTTAGAAACAAAAGGATTATTTGCACTGCTGATACGGTGCACAGAGAGAAAAGCAGGGAGGGGGACAGGTGCAAGAGTAGGAAGCGTGGCTTTGGGTTCCTCCTCTGGAGACAGGCCCAGTCTGCAAAAAGGGACAAAAAACTCGCATGTCACTTGGAGATGCAACACGAGGCAGGAACAGACAAGCTTTAGCACCAGCCTCCACCAGCTCTGCCACTGCAACTGCCACTGGAGATGAGCTGTACTTTAAAGAGACCTCACAGAGAGGTCCCCTTGTCTGTGAGACTTTATATCCTTAACTGCACCTTTACCAAACACTGGGCTTATGTCAGAACTCTTCTGCTGCAGAGCTTGTTTTTGCTGCTTTAAGCACCATCTCTTTGCACCCCAAGCAGGTTTATTAGTATGTAAAACACTGCATAGGCAAGAAACTTAAACTTGAGAAGCACTGAAAATGAGGAGTTAGGGACACACACAAAGCACAGCCTTATTAGTAGGGCACAGCTATACATATATACATAGATATAGAAAAACCCCAAACACAATTTTTATATGTACGTGTATGAAGGATAAAGGAGCAGAATTTCCGAAAAAGCCTCGTGTACAAATCCACAAAAAAATCCCTCTGTGAACGATGCCAAAAGCTGAAGGGCTCCAAGGCTACCCTTTGGAAGAGCACAGCCAAGTAGGGAAGAGGAAAGCAGAGATGTTAGAATGGGCATTTCAGACCCTGGGAGGCTGCAGCCACACAGCTCAGACAGAGTTAGTTTGTGCAAGAGATCCAGCAAGAAAAATCACCCCTTCAGTACCTGCACAGGTGCCTGCACTAGAGAACCACTATTCCAGCATCACTTACAAGGAGCATCCCTACATCCACCTTTCCTTCACACTGAGGATGAACTTGGGAGTTATTTGCTATCAAAGCACCCAATGCCAGCGTCAAAGCCGCAGAGCAGCACCTGAGCCTAGGTGTGGCAGGACACAGCCCCCTGCCACCACCACTGCCCATCCCAACTCTGCCAGCAGCTGGCACTCACCTGGGTTTCACAGCTTTGGTCTTGGCTGGCGCAGCTTTCTCAGGTTTCTGTTCCTCCTCACAAGGGCTGAGCAGCTGCTTGTTTGTGACGGCCTCCTCCACATGGAGAGCATCTCCTGACGGGCTCCCTCTGCCCAAATCTGCCGGGACTTCAGGGCACTTGGCCTCCTCTTCACTCTTCTCTTCTGGAATTGTGTTTTCCTCACTCTGCAGGGTCCTGTCAGGAATAATCTCAGCATCGCTGGTCTTCATCCCTTCCTTCTTCCCACTGACCAGGGAGAGCAGGGCAGACTTCTTGTGGTCTGGTTTTTTGGTCTCTCTGACAGCCTCGATGCTTGGTGGAACGCTGGTGTCCAGGTTCTCCTCGCTGCTCAGCAGCTTGTATGATGGCAAAGTCATGGATTTGAAGGTTTCCAAGGATGTAGACCCAGAGAAAGCCTGAGGAGGAGAGGTTCTTCCCAGCTCCTCAGATGATTTAGTGGACCTGGAGGACAGGTTTTCCTCTGAAGCAAAGTGCTGCTTCCTCCTGAGGTTGTGAGGAGAGGGGGAGGAGGCTGGAGTCTTGTCCTTTGTCTTGGTCTCTTCCATATAAACGTGACTGCCATTGATGCACAGGCTAGACTTGGACACGGGATCGTTTTTGGATTTAAGGCCACTGAACAAAGAGAGCCCATCTTTTTTGGTGTGGTTAGTTGTGCCTTGGGTTAGCTGCCTACTGTCCAAAAAGGCTGGTTTACGAGATTTAAACAGAGGAGAAGGAGCTGGCTTCTCTTCCAGTGCATTTTCAAAGGATTCTGGGAAAAAAAAAAACCAAACAGGGAGAAATTCAAGATGCAAGAACAACATTTTCTCTGATACTACTGAGAGCCAGCAGGGACTTCCTATAGATTTGCTCAGAAAAAAGAATTTAACCAGTGCTGTGGAAAGCATGAACAACCCTTTGGAGGAAGGTTTAGTGCCAATACTCACGTTCTGAGGTGGGAGAGGTCTCAGACTCCTCCTCATCCCACCGGGGCTGGAAGTCGCTGGGCCGCAGCCGAACCCTGGGGGTGAGGGGCTGCTGGGTGGGCAGCACCGACATGGACTGGGACAGGGACGTCTTCTGCAGGCCAGGCTTGGAGAACAGCGCTTTCAACTTGGATTTCTTCTTCTCCTTCTCGACTGCCTCGTCCTCGCTGTCAGCAGGGGAGTGGGATGTGCTGGGGACAATCGCTGATGCCGTGTCCGAGAGGCCGCTGCTCCTCTTGCCCTTGAGCTTGTCTTTGAGCTTCCCAAAGGGAGAGCGGGGTTTGTCCTTCATGGACAGATCAAACATGCTGGCTGTCATGTTGCTCCTCATGAACTGGATATCCACCTCGATCTCCCCTCTCTCTTTTTCCTTCTTCCCTGGTTTGGAGTGAAGCTTGTACCACCTGCAGCAACAGGAGATTTCTTTAGCCACCAGTAATTGAGAACACAGAGGGTGCTTACGGTTGAAAAATCAAATCAGCCCACAGTGTAGGAAAAGAAAGCCTTAATCTTATGATGACGTCATGGTCGCAGCCCCTGGTGCCAAGGAAAACATTCCTTATCGTAAACACAAAGTTATTAGTAAGATTTGGTTTAAAACCCAGATTAGGAAGGGTTAAAAAAAGGAGAAAAAACAGAAACACAACATGGAATTCCTGTATTTCAGCTCAGCCACTCTCCTCTGTCCTTTCATCCCTCCTCCTGACACTGGCAGGGGCCAGGGCTTTGAAGCCAAGTGAGAGCAGCAGCCTCAGAGCTGCACACTCGTCCCACGCCCTCATACCTTTCATTCCAGCTCCTTAATGCCTCTTAAGCCAAGGAACCCCTAATCAACACCAGAGAGCCGAACCGAGCCTTACAGACCTTGGGGGATTTCCACTCACCTCTCCAGGCTCGTGACTGGCACACACCAGGAAGAGCATTGCTCAGACAGAGCCCTCTCCCTCCCCAAACATCGAGCTCTGTGTGGAGTGTCCACGACATCCCAAACCACAATCCCACCACCCACACGCCCTCAACCACTCCTCAGTGACACTCAAACCACATCTGAGCCAGCAAAGAGAACTATCAGCACTGCACACCAGCATGGTTTTGTTTGTTGGTGGAACCACAGAATTCCCGATGCCACAGAACCCATAGGAAAGGCTGCCTGGAAACTGCTTTGTTTCTTCCTCCTCACCAGCTGCAATGGGAAAATAAAGGATGCAAACAGAGCATGCAAATGTGACCTGCTGTCAAATTTGCACTTCAACCTCCAAAGGTGTACTGGAAGCAACAAAAGAGAACAAGAAAAATTTGCTCCCGAGAAAATTCAAAACTAATGGGGATAACCGAAGGAGATGGATTCAGGAATCTGTTACAAACACTTCAGAGGGAAATGTGGAAGAAATTCTTCCCTCTCAGAGTGGTGAGGCCCTGATGCTGGAGAAGCTGTGTCTGTCCTGTCCCTCAAAGTGTTCAAGGCCAGGTATGGAACAATGGTCTGGTGGATGTTGTCCCTGCCCAGGGCAGGGGGTAGAACAAGAAGGGCTTTAAGGTCCATTCTGGGAAGGGGTTTTATCAGGAGATTGAGGCTTTGCCCAGTCCCTGAAGCTGCAGCAGCCCAGGAATCACAACCCTTTGCCTTTAACACGAGGCAGCACTGGGCACTTTTGTTCCAAACCCGTGATTTCTAGGAGCATCCTGAGCTCGCAGGGCTTCGGTGCCACAATTGATCCCGTGTGTCCCAGGAGCCACAGGCAAACACCATGTTCAGCAAAGGCAGCTCAGCCCCGGCTGAAAGGGGCATCCCTGGGAGTGGCTGGAAGGAAACCATGGACTGACAACCCCCAAGCCACAAAAAATCTCATTAATGGCATTTATCGTGTTAGCGAGCACCTGTCAGTCAATGTGCGTCCATTTTCCTAATAAAACTAATCCTTTATGGCTACACATCGCCATGGCAGCAAGAACAAAACAGGCTTCAAACAGGAAACCAAGGGCTGGAAACAACTGAAAACAGGAGAAATTTCCCCAGGAGTACCAAAGCTGCATTTCCATTTTTTCTCCCCCTCAGTTTTCCTTTGCCCAGACACAAAGGAACGCGCCCGAGGCACCAGCCCTGAGCTCTGCTGACCAAGGGGCTCCGCAGTGTAAACACAGCAGTGTCTGACACAGCCTTAATGAACCCACAGGCTAATTAAGCCCTGACAAGCGGGACGGCTCCATCTCGGTGCTCAGGTGAGGCAGAGGAGGAAGGTGAGTCACCAGCACATTACAAGGCTGCTGACTCTCAGTAAAACCCTCCCGGGAACCACCCCTGGGTTTCACCGTCCCGTGTTTGTGTTCAAAGCAGCGAGTGTGACACAGAGCTGGCGCTGCTGACAGCAGCGGGGCCAGCCCGTGGAACATGGAATTATCCACCCTGACACGCGTTGAGCGTTTATTAGGAAAAATAAATAAACGGCTGCCGGAGCCCGCGCTGATTCCCTGCTGGAAAAAGGCAGCATTCCGAGGACAGCAGGTTTCGGGGGTCAGGCTGGCTGTGTCCTCTGTGCGGTGTCAGCACTCACACGAAATGTTTAAAAACCAAACCAAGGATCAGGCAGGAGTGGCTGGAAAAGCTTTCTCTGGGCCCCCAGCCTCTGCCAGGGGAAGGCACGCCCCAGCTATGGGGGCTCACCCCCATCAGGAGGGACCAGCTCCGAGGGGTCACCCCCTGGGCACTTATGGGGTTTCAGGCGTCCCTGTGGGGAACAAGAGACCCCCAGCAGAACCCCCCCACCCCTCTGGGGTACAGGGTGACCCCCAGTGTGCGGGACACACAGATTCCCATGGGGGCACAGGGGTCTCCCACCAGACCCACACACACCTGAGGTGCACAGAGGTTTCCATGAGGAACAGGGACATCCCTCGGGGGGCTGGGGCTCCTCTCAGCCCTTCACCCCCCCGAAGAGCACAGGGACACCCCTCAACTTCCCCCCCAGCCCCCGTGGGGCACAGAAGCCCTCTCATCGCTCTCCTTGACCTCCGTGGGGCACACAGCTCCCCTCCAAACCTCTCCCTGACCCCCCTGGGGCTGAGAGACCCCCCAAAAACCTCCTCCCCAGCCTCCATAGCACCCGCAGGAGCCACTCCATCCTTCTCCCCAGCTCCCGCGGGACACATCCCTCTGCCTGAGCGTCCCCCCATCCCTGTCCCTGTCCCCGGCGGGGCACAGAGCCCCCGGTGTC
>VWYP01015570.1:16120-34541 GCA_013400435.1 Pycnonotus jocosus
GCATCCCCGCCGGACGCCTTAGCTCCTCGCCGTGCCCTCCAGCCCTTCTCCGTGCTCTCCATCCCCTCCCTGTGCCCTCCAGCCCCTCTCTGAGTCCCACAGATCTGTCCCTGTTCCCCACGCACCCTGCCTTGCTCACCATCCCCTCCCCGTGCTCCCCGCTCCTCCTCTGCGAGCCCTCAGCTCCCTGTGCTCCCTCACCCTGCCCCTCCCCACCTGCCCCTCTCCATGCACCCCTCGCTGTGCTCAGACTCTCCCTGGCCAGGACAGACTGTCCCTGGTGGGGACAGTGACACCCCTGTTGTCCCCCTGCCCTGACACCAGCACAGGGCTGGTAAGGGGACAGCCCATCCAAAGGTGACACCCCGGACCACAGTCACCATTTCGCTTCCATATTTATTGCCTGAACCTCCTTCCCAGTGGATGGATCAGATCTTTCTTGCTCCCCTTCCTGAACCTGTGTGGGTGCTGGCGTTTGGAGACCCCCAACCACACTCCCTGCCCCACACTTGGCACTGGAGAACCACCAAAACTCTGGGAGGCTCCACAGCCCCATCACTGTTCCCAGGGCCCCTGGGCAGACTCCAGAGTGGATCATCTTTCCCTATCAGTTATTTATACAAATACTGGAACTTCTAAGACAGACAGTCTCCAAATGTGGCAGTTTGATGTTTCAGCCAAATGGGGGAAATGTTGACAAAGATGGAAAAAAAAATGTGTAAAAATGATCTGGCTGGCATTTCTTCCCATTCATGAGCTACGAAAGCAGAGTCCTGCTTTTACGAGCTTGATCTTTACAAGGCTGTTTTGGACTTTCAAAACCCTCAGCCAAGGGCTTGATCCCATTTCACTCAGCTCCCAGCCCTGGCATTTGCTGCTGCCTGGGACCGAGCTGGGGATTGCTGTTCACAGGGCAGTTTGTGCTGGCTCCAGGATGCCCAAGGCACAGACACAGCGTGTGCAGAGGCTGCTGTGTGCCCAGTGTGGCAGCACCCCCGGCTCATGGGGCTGGATTTGTGTCTGTAAGGAAAGCCAGAGCACCCTGGGAATGTCCCTGGATGATGAGGGATAATGCTCGGTGTGTGGAGTCACCGAAGGCCAGGCGTGGGGCAGGATGCCCAGCTCTGCCACCACCCTGGAGTGACCAGGGGCTGCTGGCTCCCCACCCTTCCCTACACTTTCCATCCTCACCTTTGCTTCCATCCTTGCCTGCTCTTCCCATCCCTGCCTCCACTGCCCTGGCAGCCCCCTCTGCCCTGCAGAGCTGGGCTCTGTGCTGCCTCCCAGACACCCAGGGGGCTGCCAGACTCAGCCCTGGGGATTTTACAACCTCTTTTCCTGCAGACAGTCCCTCATGGCATTTTCTGGCCTTCCTCACCCTCCTGGCCGTGCCCAGCACAGAGCTGTCCCTGCATTCTGAGCCACGGACAGACACACTGCCCATAGCAGGGCAGACACACTGCCCACAGCAGGACAGACAGCCAGGCTCTCCCGAGGGGCCAAGCAGGCATCCAGCCACCATCGCCATGGCTTCTCTTTGGAATTCAGATCAGTGTTGGACACCCTGCCCCATTCCAGGGATCACACAGGGCTGGGAGAGGAAGGGAGGGTCCCAAGCCTCTCATCACCGCCGGGGAAGTAACGTGGCTCCGTATCTTTGTCCCAGTTTCACAGCTGGAAAAGTTGAAGCACAGAGGTGCTGGGTGTCACCCAGCCCTCAGCCCCATCCCTGCTGCTCCAGAGCCTTGATCCAAGCCCCCCCAGGGATGGAGACTGTCCAGCCTGGGGCTGTCACCAGGGGAAGCATCCTCTTCCCTTTCCCATCCCTGCCACTGGCCTGGCTGTACCTGCATGGCCACTGGCAGTGGGGGAGGCAGAGCCAGCCCTGGCAAAATGCCACAGGAGGCCAATGGGTCAAGTGTTGTTTAGAAAACTCTGGGAAAATATGTTTATGCCATGGATCAGAGCAGCTCCTTTGGCTGTTGCTACAGAATAAACAATGGATATTTAAAAATACTTCTTTGCACATAGAGAATTGGAATCAATGAGGGGAGATCCCTGCTTGGGGAGAGCTGGGATGCAGGGAGCAGACATCTCCTTGCTGGGTAGCACATGGAGTTCCTGGTGCCCATGGATGTGTTTGGAGAGAGGAAACAGATGCCTGAGCTGATCCCAGACACATCTGAGGACACACGGGCTCTGCTTGGTCACAGAGAGTGAGGGGTGAGAGCTCAAGTAGCAGCTATGGATAAAACAAAAGCTTTTTATAGCTGAGAACTCGCTCCCTCCCTGGCATGTGGCTGCATACTCGCTGGTACAGGACACGAGATAAACCCATCACACGCTGGAGTCACAGTGGTGTCACTGCCCGTGGCCACACCGACGGTGGGGACACCAGTGTCCCCCTGTCCCCTCTGGATCAACTTCCTCAGCTTCCCATTGCAGCAGAGGGTCCAAAACCAGCCCCAGTGCAGCAGGTGATGGCCCCAAACTGCCCACCCTCAAGGGGTTTCACCTGTCCATCCTGAGGGAGGGCACCTGGGGACAGCACAGGACATGGATGAGGACCATGAGATGCTCTTCGCTCTGCCTAAGAAGGAGATGCCCAAGGAGTACCCCTTTACCCCAAATTCCATCCCCAGGATGGGATCTCTGGGCTCGCTGGGGTGGGCACAGGGCCAGGCTGGGCTTTGGGAATGGGTCCTGCCCTGGCTGTGTGTCCACAGAAGTGACAAACTCCCCTGGACTTTCAGAATAGTTTCCATATCAGATCCACAAATCTTGCTTTGAAGTTGTTTGGGATTCTCTGTCATCACATTTCCTTGTCAGCACATAAACAGGCTGTGATGGAGCTTTAACCCCTGGGTACTGCCTGTCCCAGGAAGGCTGCAGGAAGCTCCACATAAACTCAGGTCTCCACATAAACCTCCTCCCCCAGCCAAGGCGGGCACAGCTCTGGGATCTGCAGCACTGTCAGCCAGGGCTTGGGCAGGAAGGGAAAAAAAAAAATCTGTGTCAGAATAACAAAAAATAATAAAAATGTGCTGATTCACTGACTGTCATGCGAGCTGCTGGTTTTGGTGTGTGGGTTACTCAAGGCACGCTCCATATCCCATGGCAGATATCCCATAGTCAGTGTTTATCCCACCCTTACAGGGCTCAGGCAGGCTCTGTGCTGTGCACCTGGGGTGGTTCATACCCTGTTGCATGTCCAGGATTTGCCATCCCAGCACATCTCCCCCATCACCCAGAGGGATGGATAATCCCTGTGCCACCCCCGAGCTCTGGGTGCTGCGGGGCTCCAGGCTCCCACAAACACTCACATCCTGTTTTCCAAGCGAAGCTCCTGGGAGCTCCTGCCCCGATGGTGATGAAAGAGGCAACGCGGGCAGCCGGAGGTCGGAGCCGGCCCAGCCGGGGCTGAGGTCGCTCTGCTCCCGTTTCTTGCCCGTTCCCACGGTATTCTGCCCTGCGGACACGCGGCTGGAGGAAGGAGCCGCGGTGACCTTCAGGGGCCGGGCAGGGCTGGTGGGATCCCTGTCCTCGCCTGGGGTGAACAGATGGGAGCTGAGGGAAACTTGGAGTGGAGAATGCAGCTTGTGGCCACTGGCATCGCTTCCCAGGACAGGAGATGGAGGCAGGGATCCTCCATCCAGGGCTGTCCTGCACTGCCCGGAGCAGCAGCCCGAGAGCAGGCACAGCCACCCCTCAGGGCTGCAGCACCGGGAGAATGAGGGAAAGGGGCACCGAGATCCTGAAATCCAGCCAGTGACAAAGGCTGCACTGAGCAACCCCAAGTCCTACTCCTGCCCCTCAGACCCCTGTGCAATTATGTTTTCAAATTAAAAAAGAAATCATTGTAAAGCTGTTGTATTTCCTACGTTGCTGAGAGGAAAGCCTGCGACAGCAGCAGCAGCAGGGCATGCCTGCAGCAGTTATTCCCAATTTCTGACATTTTTATCAAACCTTGCAGGTTTCATTTCTGACAGGTCCCATCTCCCTCCAGCTGCAAGTACCCAGAGAAGGGAGAGTCCTCCTGCTGCCAGCAGGACTGCAAAGGTTTTACTGATGTTTTCACAGCTCCTTTCCCGTTGTTTCTGGTTTTCCTTCAGCTATTGCTAAAGCAAACTGGGGTGGGGGAAGGAGGGAGATGTTTGCAATAACACGGGTCCAGATTTCACAAAAAGTGTGGGAAGTGTCGAGAAAAAAAACATCAACAACAGAAAAAACCTCAGAGAGAGCTGAGCTTTCAGGCAGGGCTTTCTGAGGGAGAGAGGAGCATCCTGGCCCTGGGATTCCCGGTTCTGCCCCAGAGCAGGGTGGGAGGGAGAGGATGCAGCCCCGCTTTGGGGAAGCTGGCAGGGATGAGGGAGCCAGTGCCAGCAGCCCCACGTGGAGCAGCTACCTGCCAGCCCAACCACGGGACACCGCCCAAGCTGCCTCCCCCTGCCCCTCCTCTGCCCCCTGCATGCCTGAGCACCCTCTCCAAAGCTCCTGGCTGTGCCCCCACTGTCCAGCAGCACCCATCCCTGCTCCCCAGTCCCCAGGGTCCCTCCCGGGGCTGACACCAGGCTGTCTTTGCTTCCAGCTCAATGCTTGCAGGGAGGGAAAACAATAGCAACGAGGAGGAGAAGGAGGAAGAGGAGGAGGATGAGGGAAGCAAACACTCCCCGTCTGGCTCTGGCCACGGGTACCACGGTGAATCCCACACCACAGAGGCTGTTTCAAGAGCAGGAACCAACGATCACATCCCAGGGTTGCATTTTGGGGCGCTGAGCACCCCCAGCAATGCCAGGGGCGTCCCAGTCAGGGTTTCCTGCCCAGGGCTGGAAATGCCCTTCCCAAAGGCAGGATGGGCTTGTTTATGGGGCAACTTTTATCTGCACGAACAGCCCTTGGGCGGGCAGCAGGGATGTGGCTCTGTCCGGGTCTGTCCTTATCGGCAGCCGCGATCGGAGGGGAATGTAAACACAGATGGACGGGGTGGAAATGCCGCAGCACAGCGACATCCTCACTGCCATGGTCTCCTTCAGCATCCCGTCCTGCTCGGGGCTGGAATGGGGTCTCCATGGGAGGGGTGGGGTGCAGAGAGGGCTGGGGATGAGCCGTACAGACAGGAGGTGATGGATGGGGCAAGATGAAAGCTGCCAGCCCACCAGGCAGGAGTTTATCCGTCCCTCGGGTTATTTGCTTCCTGTCTCAGCAAACCTTCCTGTAATCACAGTCCAGTCGGGATTGGTGTTAGTGGGGCCGGGCAGGAGCTGCCCCTGCTGCCGTCCCCCTAGGGCTGCTCCCACACCAGGGACAGGGACGTTTCATGACTTAGAAAACACATTTGCTTCCCCAGGACCTGCCAGCGGAGTGAGTCCTTCCCCAAAGGCCACCCGTGCTCAGCTCCCAGAGATTCAAACCAGGTCAGAAGCAAAGACGGTGCTGGTGGAGAGAGGGACACCTCAGAGAGGCACTTCTGCTCCCGATTTAGAAGGCAATAATGCGATAACTTTGTGCCACATGAGGATGACGAAAGCCTTTCCAGCCCTGGGAGCTGCCCATGGAATGGGCAGATAAAATGCCCTGGAGAGGAACACGCTGTAATGGGAGGGTGCTGGTAGTGTGGGTGGGAGAGCACCCAATGCCTCTTCCCTGCCTGCACCTTCTGAGCAGCTGGAGCTCTCATCCAGGGGCAGGAGTGTCCGTGTCCCTGTCCCCTGCGTGCTGCCAGCAGCACCGAGCTCCAGCAGACACTGGAATGGTGACACCGTGGTAGGGCTGGTCCTGCTCTGCCCCAGCCAGGATGTGCCCTTAAACCCTGACCTTCCCCCGGTCCTTGACCCCAGAACGGTCCATTCGGCAGCAGAAGGAGGAGGAGGAAATGGCATTGGCCGCCTCTCTGGGTTGGGGGTCACTGCTGATGTCATTCCATGACGGAAATGTTATTTTCCTGCCCCGGTGCCCACTAATCGATTCAGCAGCTGGCATAGGGCGAGGGCTGCCTGCCTGGCACCACAGCCTGCCTGGGCTGCTGGGGGGTCTTGGGAGTATCATAGCCTGCCTGGGGTCTCACACAGGATCTTGGGGGGCAGAAGCACCCCTGTCCATACCCCAACCTGGCAGGACACCACTGCCCTGGACAAAGGAAAATGCTCAGAGATCCCCTGGGGACCCCCAGCACCCCAGGGCGGGATCGCGGGTCCACAGGGATGAGGTTGGTCCTGGCCCGGGGTCCGGAGCCGTGCCTGGCTGCCGAGCTCCGTCTGTTGGAGCCATGACCATGGTTTGGGCAGGCCGGGGCTGGCTGTGCCCCACCACCGTCTGCACCAGAAGAGCAGCCCCAAACCCCGGCCCAGGGACAGTCACTGCCACAGCCTCGGTGACCCCGCGGTGCTGCGACACAAGCGGAGCGCTGCCGAAATGCTGCTGGCATCTGCTGGCGTCTGTGCTGGAACGCAGCCTGGCTCCCGGCATCCCGGCCGTCAGCAGATGTCAGCACCGGACCGGTGTCCGGTGAGGGCCAGCAGAGCCCTGTGGCCACGGCTAGGGGAGCAGGGAAGGGATGAAGGGCTTTTTGTAGAGGGTACTCGAGACCAGGGTGGTCCCAAGGATGCTCGGATGAGCTTCATATCAGGATTCCATCTCTGGGTTCCCGGCCTCCCCCTGCCCAGCCCAGGGGTCCCGCCCAGCCGACACTGAGCGTACTTCGGCTTCTCTTTAAATCTTTTCTTTAATAAAGTATTAAGACAAACCCTATTTTTCCACAGCTCCAGGCTCGGGCAGCCCCACCCGAGCATCCCCGGGGACTCGGCGTGGGGGGCGCCGGACCCGTGTGTGGCCCCCCAGCTCCTCCCGCGTTTGTTCTCGGCCCCTCGGGGGAGGCAGCGCCATTTGGGATGGGGGTCTGCCGCCCAGCCGAGCAGACATCTGTCCCCGCAGCGTTCCCACGGGGACCACCCGGACCGCCTAGGGCGGCCACTTAGGGGTGGGCACGGAGGGGCAGCGCTGCCAACACCCCCGAGGGCTCCGTGGAGTCCCCCCGTGGCGAGGGGCGCGGGGAAGCGCGAACCCAAATCGGGGGGCACAGGCTGAGGGGGGTGTCGGAGAGAAAAAGAGGAGAAAAAGGGAAGACAAGGGGGAGGAAAAGGGAAGACAAGGGGGAGAAAAAGGGAACCCGTCACGGGTCCCGCCCAGATCCCGCCCAGTTAACGCTAAGCCCCGCCCTGCCCGGGATAAACCCCGCCCACTCACGGCCCAGCTTCATTAGCATAACCCCGCCCCATCCCGCTAAACCCTGTCCATGCCCGCGTTAACCCCGCCTACTCCTAGCCCCGCCCCTGTCCCGTTCCAGCGGAGGAAGGGGCGTGGCCCGGGCCGGAAGCAGCGGCGGCGGCGGCAGCGCCGGTGCTGGTCTCGGTGCTGGTCCCGGTCCCGGTCCCGGTCCCGGCCGGTCGGGCCGCTGCTGCCAAGGGCAGACGCCCAGTCGCGACATCCCGGGCCCCGGCAAGTGCCTCGCCCTGCCCGACGGGGCCCCGCTGCCGCCCGGTGACTACAGCACCACGCCGGGGGGCACCGTGTTCGGGACCACGCCGGGCGGTGAGCGCCGGGCCGGGCCGGGCCGGGAGAGCGGGGCGTTCTCACCGGCGGGAGGGAGGCCTGGAGGGCTCGGCTGGAGCTTGCAGGGGAGGGGGAGCGCTCCCCTTCTGTCCCGGGAGGAGCACGGGGAGCCCCCGCCTTGTCCCAGGGCTCGGTGCAGGTTTGGGGCGGCGGGGGCAGCGCCTGCCCGGGTGTCCCTGCTGGGACACAAAGCAGCGCCTCGGGAGCCTGGCAGGGAGCAGCCTCGGCCTCCCCATGGTTACTGATTAATTATAATCTCTAATATTTGCTGTTTTCTCTGGCAGTCAGCAAAACTTGGGGACTTTTTCTTTATTTTTAATCCCAAATTCTCCAAATTTTGGAGGCGCAGTGCTCTGCTGCTGCAAACACACCATGGGCTTGTTCCCTCTTTGTCTGCTGCGAGGTCCTGGGCAGCCTCAGAGCTGCCAGGAGAGGAATCTGTAGGGATTTGATCCTCAAGTAAGAGTAATAAACTGATTATGCTAAGGGTTCCTCTGTCAGAGAGGGTTTTGTGTCCCTATCTCCTCCTTGGGTGTTCATTTTTGGCAGTTTGGCCCCGAGAGGAATGGCTGCAGTTCCAGGTGATGGCACAGGGTCAGTGTGGGGAGTTCCTCTGCTGCCCCTCAGCTGGGGCTTGGCATGGTTTTTTCCCCCACATCTTGCAGAATTTCCCCCCGGTGCCACTGCACATCGCTGCATCCCTGTCCGGATGGATGTGAGCAGCAGGACTGGGGAAAGCCAAAAGAACAAACTGTGAGAGGAGATGGAAGGTTTGTTGGTCCCTCGGATCTACAGCAGGATTCCAGGGGTTAAAATTCGGCGAGAAGGGGAAGCGACACTGCTGACTCACGGGGGTTGCTGTGTGCAGAACAGCTGAGCTTTGGGGTTGTTTGGGCCGTGTGTTCCCTCCTCTGGAAGCTGCAGATCGCTGAAGGCTCCGGCAGCACCTGCAGGAACCGAGCCGAGGTGTGGGAGCCTCCCCCAGCCATGAGAAACAGAAATGAGCAATTAGCGGTGTGCAGTAATGAGCCCTCCGGGGCTGTCAGCCTTTTGTCCCTGGGGAGTTCCTGAGTGCCTGGAACAGGAGGAGAAGCTGGGCCGTGTTTGTGGCCGGGGTGTGCCCACCTGTCCCAGCCTGCCCAGGTACACCGAGTGCTGCCCGGCCCTGCTGCGGGGTCACCGCGGTGCTGAAGAGAGGGAGGATCCGGAGCTGCCAGAGGACACACACGGGGCTGTGTCCCTGCCTGGAGCAGAGCATCCCTTGGTGTGGGGGTTTTCCTGCTAAATACACCCTGACAGCACCGAGGAACTGCTGGGAACGTGGCTCTGGGTGTGAGAAGGAGCATTTGTGACAGCCCAGGCTGGGTGTCCTGCCCAGGCTGTCCTGCTCCAGCTGTCCACAGGCTCCCGGCTTTCAGGAGCTCTGGGCATGAGGCTGTTGGGGGAACGTGGAAGCTCCGTGCTCCAGGGCTGGTGAACTGCTGCAGTTCCAGGAATCCCTGTCCTCGTCCTCCTCCAGGAGCTTCCCAGGAATTCAACACCCCTCTCCCAGCCAGCTGACTGTTGGGTTGGATCCTCCTCCCAAAACAACTCAAGTTCAGAATTATCAGTGAGAGGTTTTTCAGTGTTTTGAGAACTCCCTGGCAGAACTGCATTGGAACACAACACCAGGACACGTTAGTTTATGTATTTATTTTATATTTATAGTGTTCAGACCAAAGGGAGTTGATTGTTCCAGGACAGATGGTGGCAGGAGCTGTTTGCCCACACGTGTTTGCTTTAGTTAACACTTTTGGGGAGGGCACAAGGACAAGTCCCTTTCCCTCTGGCTGGAACAGAAGCAGAGCAGGACATACCTGATCCAGAGGGGTGTGCAGCCTCCTCTTGCTGTTTTCCAGCACTTGCTGGGTTAAGGCTGTGAGCTCTTTGGCGGGATCCCTTTTCTGCCTGTGGTTTTTGAGCTTTTTCCATGAAATTCCTTTATGAGGAACAGGGTGTTCAGCAGTGTTCCTAGAAATCCATGCCTGGAGGCTCAGTGTGGCAGGCTGGAACTGGGTGGTTCCTGGTTAACCCTTAGAGCATTAACCATCTGTGTAAGCCTTGAGTAAGGTGTGTGTAAGTGCTGCTGTGCCAAGGGAGGTGTCCATGCAAGAATTCCCGCTGGGAATCAGAGGGACAACACGGCCCTGCCCCATCCTGTCCCCTGGTGTGCATCCACCTGCAGCTTTCAGACCCAGTTCTGGTCATGAGTAGAAATTAAATTTTCTGTTTGCTTTGTGGGCTGCTGTAACCTTGAGCGAGGTGGAAGGGGCTGGATCTGCTGCTTCCAGCCCCTGTCAGGGGTTTGGGGCCCTGTGCTGCCTCTGGGCAGCAGCTGGCAGCGTTTGGGTGCCTGATGTCTCACCTGGAGTGGCAGGTACAGTGTCAGTGTCCATGGAACTCTGCTAAGGTCACCCAGACTGAGCAGTGAGGTGCAGCATCACAGTTACCACTTCAATATCCAGCCCCTGGGTGTTTTGGATTGCAAAGGACCTTCAAGACCATCGAGTCTACGAGGCCTGACCATGCTGCTGTTCCCCCCCAGGTACCAGGATTATTTATGACCGCAAGTTCCTGATGGAATGCCGCAATTCTCCGGTTGCCAAAACGCCCCCCTCCCACCTTCCCGACATTCCAGGCGTTACCAGCCCCAGCGTGGAGGAGTTGAAGCTTGAAAACCACCATGTCCAAAACTGTGAGGAGAAAGTGAGCGCAGGTAAGGGCAGGCAGCAAAACTCCAGCAGCCTGTGAGGTGCACTGCTGGTTCCTAGAAATTCCAGAGCTGGAATGGAGCCAGGAGATTCCCAGGAGCTGTGGTCAGTTCTCCAGTAACTTCTTGGAAAGGCAGAATGGGCTCAGTGTCACAGGGTAACAAGGTCCTCGCAGTTGTTTGATCCTGCTGTGGGCCCCAGCAATGTGACTTCTGCAGTTATGAGGTGTAATTCAATATAATTCCCATTAATTCAGCATTTACATTGGGAGCCCTGTGGAGAGCAGAGGGGCAGCTGCTGCTGCCTCTCCCTGAGCTGGGCCATGCTGCAGCTGCTTGAAGTTTCAAGTTACAATTCAGAGCAGGATTTACTTGGGTTTTTAATATCAGCCTGAGTTGTAAATTCCTCCTGCCTGTTTCTGACCCCATTTTGTGACAGGGACACTTCACTGAGGCTGTGCTGCAGCAACACAAGCCAATGTTGCCCTTGAAGAATTGTTTTTAAAGTTATTTGAGGTTATTTCTTGAAGCAACCTGAACCTACCAAGTGTATTTATCTTCTCTCTAAAAACAAAGATCTGAAGGCTCTTGTTGTGTCCTTGCTCCAGGTAAAATCCTTCCAGAGTCAGGATTGCCTCATGCCTGACACACTGTTGTGAGCTGAAGTGGCTCACTGGCCTCCCTGGCACCCTGAAATGCAGGCTGGGTGCTGGCTTGTGACTGTCCCAGAGAATCCCTGTGCTCAGGAGCAGCTCCTGGCTGGTTCCTGTCAGGCTGTGGGAGCAGCCCTTGGGATAATGAGTGTGAAATGTGCCTGCCTGGGCTCCTACCAGTCAGTGTGGTTCTTTACATTCCTGGTTACAAGGAAATCCAGGGGTAAGAATAAATTATTTCAAAGGCATTTTCTCTGCCTCTGCTCTGGTGTGCCTGAGGGAGATCCCCCAGCATTGACACCTTCACCAGAGCTTCCCAAGATGACTTTCACACCAACCCTGATGCCTGAATGCAGATTTTAAGGCCAAACTACCCCATTTCTGAAGCACAGCTGCCAGCTGCTCCTTCACTAAAATCCTTGGTATTTAATGTGGAATTTTGAGGACTCACCTGTGCTTTTGTCCCTCCCAGCAGGTGAGGAAGAGCAGTTTGACATGGACATCTAACACACCTGCCCGGAGAGTGCTGATCCAGTGAAGCACCAGGACTTGTCTTGAGGATTCCCACCAGCCAGGCTTACAGCAGCCATGCCTTGAGTGCCTTCCTGCTCCTGGGAAAGGCAGATTCCCTCGGGAGAGCAGAGCGTGTCCTGTTCCAGGGGCCAGCTCTCGGGATGCTGGAGGAGACACTCTCCCCCTTGGATTGGGTTCCAGTTTTATGCTTTTGTTAATCATTTTAATACTGTAACAGTTACAGAAATGCAATATAAGGGAGAAATAAAAAAATCATGTGGAGTCTCCTGGTATGGAGATGAATGCAATAAATGTGGCTTCTGTCCCTTATTCCAGCAAGAAACCACCGACCTGAGGCGTTAAAATGATGCCCCCTGTGCTACTGGGGCTGGGCCAAACATCCCTGGTCCCTGGGGGAAGTTTTGGTCTGCCAGATCTGCGCCCAGAACAGTGACAAAAATTCCAGAAGGCTCCAGAAGGCTCTGGCACCCGTGGTGTTCTTTTGTCTGCCTGGCAAAGGGCCAGGCTCGGGCTGCAGGTGGGAATATTTGGGATCAGTTCAGCACTTGAGGGGTTCCTGGCTGTGCTGCCTTCTGCCCTGCCAGGGAGAGGAAGGAGCCTCCAGCTTCACCACTGCACTTCTTTCTTTCTGCCATGTGCTTGCTTGGGTTTGTGATCCATGGTGAAGTTCCTGTGCTGTTTTAGCCTTGCTTCACTTTTTCATCATGTGGCGGGCAGGGAGAAGAGCTTTGGGGAAGAGGGCTTCGAGGGAGGTTAGAAACAAAGTCTGTGTGGGTTTGAGATGGGAATTTTCATCAGAGAAAGTTAATGTTGTTGTGGGAAGGTTCAGTTTGGGTCCCCAGAGCAAATATCTTCACTTTTACCCTCAGTGAGGTTTGATAAATGTGGTCTGGACAGTCTGTAAGACGTTGCTGTGTTACTGCTGGGGGAGTGGAGGCACCTCAAAGGAGGAGAATCCTTATGGGGCACAGCCTGAACTTCAGACTTCCCAAACCACAAGAAGTGTCTATGTAAATCGGGTTTGCTAGATAGCATTTAAATATCTGCTAATGAAGCTCAGTGGTGACATTATGATATGCAAACCCTCAATAATGAATAACAGAACAAAGCAATTGCTGCAGATAAACCTGCATTTCTCTACGATAAGATTTAAGGGTTTCTCTGAAACCTTAATGGGAACAAATCCAAATTTATTGCCCTCAGGTGTGACTTTATCAGTCTCAGCTGCACCAGTTAGGTTCTGAGGATGGTTTAGAGAGGAACTGCTGCAACTGGGACTTTTTTTCTGTGTTAAATTGGCGGGTTTGGTTTAAAATGTCACCGCTGGACTGTGATGCAGCTGCAGTTTTTGGTTTAGGAAAACTTCCCTTGTTGATGGTAATTTCCCCAAAGTTCCCCTTCTTATGGAAAAGACTGAAATAGCCATGACAGGCTGGGCAGGGTTTGGAGGAACTGAATCCCTCTGCTGGGGCTTGTTCTCCTGCTCTGTCCTAACCAAGACATCAGGAATTGCTGTTCCAGTGTGGGTTGGGCTGATAGAAGCCTTGGTGTGCAGCTTTTCTGCACAGGGACCTCAGCAGGATTGGGTGTCACCCTCCCCTGGCCTGTGTGTCTGGGCAGTGTCCCCTGTGTCACCCAGGACTGTGATTTTGGGGGGACACAGGGTGCTGGTGGCCCCAGGATCCCCCTGGAGGTGCCATCCTGAGCTGAGGGCTGCACATCCAGGCAGTTTTGGGGAGAAACGAGCTGATTTCAGCTTCAACCAGCNGATTCAGGCAGAAATTGGGGAGATTTGGGGAGATTTTGGGGAGAAATGAGCTGATTTCAGCTTCAACCAGCCATGGCTGTTGCCTGAGCAGGGTACAGAAGTGCCTGCCTGGTTTTTGGGGGTGTCAGGTATTGCAGGTAATGCTCCTAAATGCCATTCCCTCCCACCTGTAGGAGAGGTAACACGTGCTGGAGGTGTTAAGTGCTTTGTCTGCGTCCCTGCAGCTTTGGCAGCTTTGCATCGGTATCTGCCGCTTATGCAGATCTGGGGGAGCATCAAAGCACCAGGTGCCTCCGACAGGATAACTCAGAGGGAAGGAGGAAACCCTGTGAACCACCTGGCCAGGTGTGACCAGGGGTCCTGCTGGGTTCTCAGAGCAGGGCCCTGGGGCCATGGGCACATCAGGACGTTGTGGGGGGCAGAGAGAACCGTGACCACAACGGTGGATGTGGTGAGGGGATGTGACACTCACGGACATCTGCTCTGGTGCAATTTGTCCTGAGCCCATTCCTCAAACCTTTTCGCCTGTGGTGTGGGACCAAGTGGTCTCAGCATCGCCCTGCTCTGGTCCTTCACCCTTCACTCCCTCCCTCACTCCCCCAGCTGCTGCATCCTTCAGCCAGACAGTTTTAGATCCATTTATTGCATGCATTTGTGTTTTCAACCCTCCAAACTTGCCTGAACTTTGCAAGGAGCAGCTCAGCATTCCAGGGCATATCCATGCTTCCCCAGGGTCTGTTCTTCGCCCAACACTTGCACTCCCAGGCCGAGGAGCTGCTTTTTGCACGGGCTGAGCCGCCCAGTTGTGCACAGTGGGAGGGAGGGAGGGAAGGAGGGAGTCGTGGGTGGCTGAGGCACAGCTGGGATGCTCCGGGGAGGTCCAGGGACAAGTTGGCTTTAACGTTGCATTTCCCATCCCAGCCCCTTTTTGTCTCAGGGCAGCACACCCGGTGTCCCTGTGTCCTGCCCCACATCTCTGTGTCCTACTCCATGTCCCTGTGTCCTGCTCTGTGTCCCAGTCACGGGACAAGCACCACCTGCCCGAGCCAGCTCGTGCTTTAATGCGCCATTTGTACAAATATCACCCTCGGCCTGTGATAAGATCCCTCGGTCTGTTTGTTCTCGCTTTTCCCTTTTTAGGTGTCCAAAGTAATCCGTGCCTGCAGTCCCCCCTGGCCAAGCCAGCCCTTCCCAGAGCAGAAACCTGCCTGCTCCCCCAGCCCTGAGGTGCTGCAGGGTCGTGGACAGGACTGGGGCTGTCCCCCCGCTTTATTGTCCTGCCTGTCTGGGCTCCCTCTGTCCCCCAGCCGATCCAGATTGGGGCAGGAGCAGGGCCAGAGCTCTCCCTGCTCAGTTCAGTTCCCCCCCTCACAGCCCGAGCCTGGCAGAGCCCAGCTGATCAGCAGACCCTTGCCTAAACCCGACTTTATTGTCATTGTCCACACTTTGATGTTTTCCTTACAGCCCTGGAATCCCAGCCTTTATTTTTCCTCCCTGCTCTTCCCAGGGAACGGCTGCTGCCTCCCCCTGCTCCGCCACAACTTTTGAACCCGCTGCTGGATTCCAGGCAGGCGTGACGGAGGGGCAGAGATGGCAGAGATACAGCCCCCGGCGGGGCACGGGGGGCAGGGGTGCCGGGGTGGGCGCTGGGGGAGTGAATCCTCCAGCTTTGGAACCCTTTTGTGAGCAGGAGTAGCGAAACAGCGGAGAATGAGGCAAAATAATGTAATTTTACGTCACCCAGAGCACAGATGTGCAGGTTCCTGCTTTGCCTCCTGCCGGGGGTCAGCCCCGAGCCCCCGGCCCACCCTTGACAGCTCCTGCAAATGACCCTCTAATGACGGGATGGTCGCAGTGTGAAAGCTGTTGGAAATATGTGAGCGGCCCCGGGGAGGGTCTGCTGGGGCGGGGGAGCACCAGACACGCTTTGTTTATCCGCCGCCCGGGATGTGGATTGGGGATAATCAGGCTGGGCTGGGATGTGGAGTCGGGGCTTGCTGCTCCCAGGAGGGCGGGATGGGGGTGGTCCCTGTCCCGTCCTGCGCGGCCACCAGGGCCACCCGCCACCAGCCCCGGTGCTTCTGGTCCCCTCCGTCCCCTCTGCTGCTTGGGGGTCACCAGTGGGTCCCCACGCGTGTGTGGTGTCGCGTCCATGGAGGCAGCTGTGGCTCCCAGACCCCCGGCCGGGGCTGCAGCAGGGGCAGCTCGCTCAAACCCGGGGACGGATCCTCGCTGCCCAGGGGGAGCAGCCCCTCCCCAGGGCTGCCATGTGAGGGGACGCGGTCACCCCGGGGCGCTCAGGACCCCCGAGCATCACCCACAGCCCCATCACTCCTCCGGATGGGTGACCCAGAGGAGTTGCCTGCGCCGCTTGGCTTAGAATTCACTGCTCCTACAGGGCACGGCCCTTCCCTTATCTCCGAGGGGTAAATAAAGGAGGAAAATCCCTTTAGCCTTCCCTTCCACGGCTGCAGGTGCATCCCTTGCTCTCGAGCAACCGCTCATCAGGGTGGGAACAGCTTTGGAACATCTTTTGCACTGCTGGAGGGACCCCCTTGCTCTGGTGGTTTCAGGAGCAGCCAGAACAGGGAGGAGCTGGGAGACAGCTGGGGACACAGAAGGGGACACTCACACCCTGGCAGACCATCAACAACAAAAATCAGCAGAATCCAACGGGCATTTTTAATATATATAATTTATTGATGAATTGTACAGCTGTGACCTTTTCACTACCACCCCATCCAGCGAGGGGGAAAAGGCTTGAGCAGAGCTGTGGTTGCTTGTTTGTAACCAGCTGCCCACCTGGATCTGCCAGCTGGGGCTCTGGACATCGGGGAATACATTCACTTGTCTGAGTTGTAATAGAAATCTGACAGTTTTAATAGAAATATAATAGAATCCTTAGGAAAAATGCCTAAACTGCAGGGGAGACTGAAAATCCCAGTGTGTGGTTGCTCAGCATGACCAGACACTGGAGCTGCAGCATCCTGAGAACCTGTGACTCCTGGTGATTCTCCTGGCTGGGAAAAGCAGCATTGCCTGACCTGTGCCATGGCAGGGAGCAAAGCTGCTGTGCCCCAGTCCTGCACCTCAGCTCCTGCCCAGACACAGCACGGGGCACCCAGCACCCCAGAGCTGCCCCTGGTGCCACGGGGAGGTGGCTGGTGGCCTTTTCCAAGTGGAGCCTGGATCCAGCCAGGCATTGTGGCCATGCAGTGCTGCAGAACTGCTGAGCTCCACCCCAGGTCCAGCCAGGGCTGTGCCATCCCACGGGTGCGTGGGCCTCAGAGACGCCCTGGCCTGTGCAGTGCTCGTGGGTTGGGTGCTGCTCCTTGGGGCACCTTTGGGCAGAGACGTGCACCTTCCTGGCACGGTGCAGGGTGGCCTCAGTTGCAGCCACACTCCTCGATGATCATGTCCTCGTGGTGGCGGACCACGATCTCGCCCTTCTCGTAGTAGAGCATGGAGAGGGAGCTCATCTTAACAGGGGAGCAGGCAGGACACGGCACCTGGTTGGGCTTGTAGAGCTGCAGCAAACTCTGTGGGAGACACGGGAAGGGCAGAACATGAACAAACCCCTGCTGCGGGCAGGGGCTGGGGCCGTGGGGGGAGCGGGGGATGCGGGGGCAGCAACCCCTCTTACCTGAATGTAGGCGTGGTTGGTGGGCTTGAAGGTCTCGTCCACGGGCGAGGGGCACAGCCCTTCGCAGCGGTAGGCGTTGTACTTCTTGGGGTAAACGATCCAGCTGCCCCAGCCCGTCTGCTCAAAATCCACCATCATGTCCACCCTCCTGCACAGGGTCCTGCCCTGCTCCCGCGGGGCGGCCGCGGCTGAGTCGCTCGCTTTGATCCTTTTCCTCTCCATCCTGTTCCTGCGGTGCCGCCGCGCCCCCTCCCCCGGCGAGCCGCTCTCACGCATGATGTACTTGGAGGTCTCCGCTGTCCTGATGAGGCTGTGCTCTCCTGGAGATTTGTCCTTGGAGAAGACGAGCAGCAGGACTCTGTCTGCGACATCCTGGGGCAGGGCTGGGTCCCCGTGGCCGGTGTCTTCCAGGGCAGTGGTGGCAGGGGCAGGTGACCCACTCACCTCCCACTGCCCCCTTCCCGTGGGACTCTGGTGCCCAGCGACCACGGCTTGGTGGAGCCAGGACCGCAGCAGATCGGTGACCTCCAAGATTTTCCAGGAGGTCTGGGTGGCAGAGGGGCTGGCAGCCACGGTGCCCAGGAAGAGCTGGTGGGCACAGGTCTCCTCTCCCCGGCACCTGCGCCGCTGGCTGTGGTAGATGTCCAGGGAGACGTTGTGGGCACGGGAGAGGCCGGGCAGGCGCACACGGAGCTGAGCCAGATTCACCTCCTGGCTGCTGGAGAGGGAGGACATGTCGAAGGAGAGCGCCCAGCGGGAACCGTTCTGCAGGGAGCCTGAAAGCCAAGGGCACGGTGAGGGGATGTGGTGCCAGGGCTGCCACAGCTCGGGGGACGGTGCCCCCGTCTACTGCCAGGGAACCCTCCCTGCCCTGGGAGCCTGAGGGTCGGGAGAAAGCAGCTGGATCCACCTGAGAGCCAGCCAGAGCCTCAGGCAGGGCTGGTCCTGGAACAGGGATGACCGGGACAAGGGGGATCCCTGGACAGGGATGCATGGGGACAGTGCAGGTCCCGGGGACGGTGCTGGTCCCAGGACAGGGAAGCTCGGGGACAGTGACAGTCCCGGGAAGAGGGACAGTGCTGATCCCGGGAACAGGGTTGCCCGAGAACGGTGCCGGTGCTGGCAATAATGTGGGTCCTGGGGCAGGGATGCTCGGGGACGCTGCGAGCTCCGGGGAGGGTGCCGGTCCCTGGACAGGGATGCCCGCGGGCCCACTCACCGTGTGGGGAGAGGCTGAGAGCGGCGGTGGCGGCGGCGCGGAGCGGGGCGGGAGGGGCGCGGAGCAGCTGCAGCATCAGCGCGGGGCAGCGCGGCGGGGCGCGGATCGGTGCCCAGGTGAGAGCCCGGGGGGATGCTCCAGTCGGTGCCCAGGTGAGAGCCCGGGTCGGAGCGCAGCCCAAGCAGAGCAGGGCCAGGGCGTAGAGCGCCAGCGCGGGCACGGGGAGGAGCGGGACCCGCATGTCTGC